>CAAE01014603.1:200196-248296 GCA_000180735.1 Tetraodon nigroviridis
TTTAAAGGAAATCAAGATTCACACACACACACACACACACACACACACACACATCAGATTTTTGTTTGATTCCATTCATATTGGTATATATTTCCACACTGACTCTTGGAATGTCCATAAATAGCTGTATTGATCTCCACACTTAAAACCATGTTTTTACTGTGTCTCTCTCTTCCTTTCAAACCCATCTAGAAGGAGACTGGAGTGCTCTTCCGTGGCGCCTCATTTCCATTTTGATTTCTCTTTGCTTTAGTGGTTCATCACCTGCCTCCTTGCCACACCCCCCTCCCAGACAATGGCAGAGCCATAGCCCGTGCAAAACCAAAACACTGGAAATGGACATGTGAGCCGAGTGACCTCCCATTCGATGTCATGTGCACGTGCACGGTTGGAGAGTTGTTATAAAAACACACTGACACTGTTTTGGGTAATCCTGCAAACTCGTTCTGTGAAAATTGTCATGAAAGCAGTTTAAACAAAATCAGCCGCGTCCGGAGCACAAATGAAAGCTTCCTCTGTCAAAATTTTCAGAAATGTGAAGGAGCAGGAAAAAATGAGGCAAAAAAAGAAAAGAAAACTTAACTAAATAAATATGGAGGTTAAACAACAACACTTCACCATCTGCTGTTGGCCATTGCGGGTGGAACAGGCGGACCCTCAACTACTCTTTCATTTATAGAAGCTCTTCTAAAAATGTAGCAGCAGGTTTGCACAAAGGTACCGTTTTTCACCGTGGAACTGGTCTTTAAAGGCCATAACTGGGGCAGGTGGGCCGATCACAACAGACGGGGCCTGAGCGGTGGCACTCACCTGCTGCAATCTGTCCTCTATTCCCTGATTTCATTTGGACTTGGGAAATAAAACTGCAGATCAAGTGAGCAGCCCATAAACTTCAGAGCTCATCGAAGCAAACACGATTCAGTGCATCAGTCATGTGTATCCCGGAGATGAAGCACCACACGCTCGGGAGTAACTCACATTTTCTCAAATGTGTTGAAGGGTCAGGGTTTGTAGACGGAATTGAAACCATCCTTCCGTCACTGCGCTTTCCCATATTTCTCTCTAGATATATCCCTCTCCCCAGACTCCTGCTGTCTCTTCCTCAGTCTTACTTCACACGGTGGTTCAGGAGTCAATTCAAATCTGTGGACATCACACACCCCTGTGAAGCACCCCTCTGGTTCTGCTGCTGTCCAATGTTTCCTTCAGAGCGGGACTGATGATTCAAGGATGAAGATCATTAGTTTTCTTACTGATTTCTTCATTTTCTGTTAATGTCAGTGACTTTAGCATTGATGCTTTGGACCTGGAGAAACCTGGCAGGGGTTTCATACAGACCTCAAGTGATTGATTGATTTCTGCAAAAGTGTCTCGTATAAATCATAAATAGGTCTCTACTGCTATAAAATGTTCATTATTGAGATTGCTGACGGGTTTGGGAGGAAGATAAGGAGATTTGTGTGTGTATGTGTGTGTTTGTGTGTGAAAGAAGGAAGGAGAATAAATGGAAGGCCGCAAATTGTCTGGAAACGAATCTGTTAGTGCCATACTTTTAGGTGTTTCAACAATGGCTCTGAAAACATTAGCTGCAGCGGTGATAAATCATTAAAGACTCTCAATGGGGCCTGTCCTCTTCAGCGAGAACAAGCGAGCTTTTTTAGGCTCACTGGTACAAAGAAAAAGTGCATGTGTGTGTTTGTGTGTATGAGTGTCTTTGTGTGTGTGCAAGACTGTGAAAGAAAAGGGAGCAGAGTGGAAAGGTAGCCAAATAAAAAATGTGATCCAGTAAGCAAAGGCAGTTGCTGACTTGATTAAAAAGTTGTCCTGGTTGCGGGAGGACTACCATGCAACCATCCATAACCGTAGAACCTCAACACATCGATTGCACTGTTCTTCCACACCACAAAAGAAACACACGCTTCATTCTGAGAAAAATGGATTAAAAACAGCCCTACATTAAACTGTCAAGGACGAACTCTGCAGGCCTGATTGTTTCCCAGCAGGATGATGAATCCTCACAGATTAAAAGACTTATTAAATGTGATGTGAAGCCTCAAACTTAAACTCCTAACTTTGTTTTGCATGATACTGGAACAATTTCAACCACAATCTGACTTTGTAATTTAAAACCAGACCAAAGAAACCAGGGGGGCAGTAAGGCAGAGATGGTGAAAGGGTTGGGCATTTAAAAAAAAAAAAAGATAAAGCTGGAAACAGTGAGGAAAGGGAGATTGGAAGATGCTGTGAAAGAAGGAGCGAAAGAGGAAATGAGATGCTGATGAAGACAGACGGGAGGCCGGGCTGCTGGGAGACGGAGAGGCGGGATGCCAATATGATGTCTTCATCTCCCTGCTAACGCCGTGTCAGGCGTTTGGCAGCAGGTGACCAGAGCAGGCGGAGGAGGGGAGGAGCTGGGGAGGAGGCGAAGCTGGTAAAAACCCCTCACACAGGCAAAAGTCAATCCACCCTTCTCAGCCTCATCCACAGCATGCAACCCCACAGCGCTCTGCTGCTGGCATCTCCTTCCTTTTCATCTAACTCTTTTACTTCCTCCTAATCAACAACAATGGCATCATACCACAGGTGAATTTCACCTGTGTCTGACGTGAATCCCAAACTTTAAAACACTCTGCAGATTCATCGCCACCTTGAATAGCATCATTAGCATGCTCACCCAGCCAGTTGCTCCGTCTTGCGTTGAAATCCCATTAGCGCCCACTCCGTGATGAGGCGTTTTCATTTCTGCTCGTTTGTGTCTATTATCCCCCAGCTCAGCGAGCGCAGTCCTGCCTGCGTCCTGAAAGAAAACAGCGTTTATGATCGGACTGTGCAGCTGAGCTCACCCGAGGATGATTTGACCATTGATAGTAAAACGTTGGCATGTCTGGCAAGTAAAAAGAACGGGTGCGTGAAGTGCATGTGAGACCAGTGCGAGCGGCGTAAAGATGTGTGTGTGATGCGTGCCTCTGCAAAAGCTGTTTAGGAAGACAAAAAAGATGTTTTAGAAAGTTTGTTGTTTTAATTTTTCTTTTTAAGGTTATTAGGTTTCTGAGGTTCCGAGTTAGCAGCACTGTCCTTTAGCCTGCAGACTTTGTGATGGCAACCCAAGACCAGGACCCAAGGCCAACAGAAACTGCTTGTTATAAAGACAAAAAAACACCATGTTTTTGTTGTTCTTTTATTAGACACACACTCAGGTGAATTTTTAAAAAAGGAAGCTACAAGAGGGAGCTGGATGTGCTGGCCACCACCTGAGGGCATTTATCTTTTAGTAGTGTTCAGTTTACTGACAGATGAGCCACACACTCCGAGCAACGATTAAGTATCTTGTCAGACGGTGAGCCTGGGGGACCTCAGGGGCAGCCAGCCATAAATGGACAACTGAAATTGCACTGACCGTTGTCCTCCAAATAGGTCTGCCACGATAGGTAAACACAGAGAGAACAGCATGCTAGGCCCTGAAAGTCAATCCAGTTCCAACATTTAAATACCCTATTACTGCATAATTACTACATAACTTGTCTAAAAAATTGTCTGAAATTAAGAATCCGAAAACCTTAACAACTTACTTATTCTAATATACTGTTAGAAAATTCCTTTTACATGGGAACATTCTTAGATTGAGTATATTTGCGAGGGTATGCTTCAAGCCTGGTTCCACACCTTTATTATAACTCAAAATGTAGTGGATACCAAAAAAAAAGGGGGAATATTTACCGCACCACACCAGTGCTAATATTAGCATCCTTGCCGAGTGATACAGATGCCCTGAAGGATGTGTAGCTTCTCACTCTCCAAGCCGGTCCTACAAAAAGATATGAGCGCGCTAAAGCCATGTTCAAGCACACATTTGCATAGTGATCTTAATAATCTGATTTTCCTCTGGCTGCCATTGTGTTTGCTTTTATAAGAGCGCTTATAATATCCAAATGTTTACCCTGCCGTCCCTCGGGCCAGGTTTAGTTCTTGTGTTCTCTTTCTTCCCCTTTGAGCAAACAGAAAGTGGCTAAAATAAAAACTACTGCTGATGCGTTCACTCTCCCACATTTTACCACGGCAAACCAAAAAAAGTCCATCAGCTGGTCGATGGAATTGACTTGGCTGTATGTACCAAAACACGCCAGTCTGCACCGTCATATCCGATGTGAAGCCTGATCAAGTAACTAGCAACTCCCGAGGACCTGAGCTGCGGATTTAGCTCAGTATCCTGCCAGAACGTCTAAAAGATGTCACTCTGTGAGCCGGACAGCACATATGCTAACGCGTAATGTCCAGCGGCTAGAGCGGTTTGAGCGGAGCAGCGGGCTCTGTGCCCTTCATGGTCCTGACAGATGGCGCCAGTGGAGATGCGCCGCCATTACTTCAGGGAGCGGGGAGAGAATGGGCAGAGGGAAATCAAGTTAGGGAGAGGAAGGAAACAGAGTGAGAGCACAAGAGGGAAAAGGCAGTTTCGAAGAAAAAGCAGCACATGGGTCTAGTAAAGGGAAGCTATAAGTGGAGCATAAAGGTGATGGGAAGAAGAGGAACTAATAAACAAGTAAAGAAAGCAAAAGTGTTGACCTGTCTGTCAGGAAACGGTGTTTTACGGCTTAACTCTCATTTCAGGATGTTGGGAGTGAGTGAGACGAACCGTCTGTAGCCATGGCCGCCCCTTCATGAAGCTGATTAGTCTGCAGAACAGGTTTGCCTCCAGTCCACCTTCCACAGCCAAGAAAATGGAATAGCTGAGAAATAATTACTTTCTGCTTAGTCTAATAAGCAAAAAGGGAACGCAGATGGAGAACGAGGGTACGGCGGAGGATGCCTGGAGTCAATCCTATTATGAACAGTAGCCAGCAGAGCTTATTACAGAGATCTCTCTGCCAGAGCGTCACCGGTGATCTCACTCATCCCAGTTTCAGAGAGGCGCAGCTCCAAAATGCAAAACTCTGCCGATTCTGCACACGTCACACGAAGGCAGCGTCAGGGCAAGGTGGAATAATGAGGCTAAACTCAGCCATAACTACGGCCTTAATGTTGATGGAGCGTGCAGTGCTGTTACCCTGTGAACACAAAATTAGATCATCCACCACATAAATGGGAAACGATTGTTATTGCCGTGTTGTTGCATTGTTTACGCTGTGCTGAGGCATCCATCTGGACAATAGCTTCTAAAATTTCCAGAGTTTTTTTTAATGGCGACAGGGCCCAGGCAGACGGATCCCGACAAACCAGATGTGAGCTCATTCACATTATCACTATTTTCTGAGACCATAGGCCATATTCATAAGATTTTTTTGGGGGGGGGGGGGGATTGTTCTCTGGTGAGCCCTCAGGGTATCCTACAGAGATCGCCTTTTCCTGCGGCCCCTGTCTCCCGAAGGCAGCATCTACTTCTGACCAGATCAGTGTTCTCGTGCCATGACCTGTTTTAGCCTGGGTGCTTCTCACCCGTCTAACAGCTCAACTGCTCAGGGTGGCAGGCCACTGCACCCTGCTGCCCCCAGCTTTGCTCGTCACGCAGTGTTTCACATGCGGTTACGATCACAGCCAGAGCGGTCATCTGTGTTTACAGCACATATTTTAAGAGCACCTCGGAATATTTCATAACAATTAACAGCTGACTCTTGGTTTAGGCAGACGTGTGGGAAGAAAACCTTCCAAAGAAGCATTTAGTTGGTTTCTTTTAATCATTCGGTTGACTTGGATCCAGAGAAATCTGGTTACCTCCTTTCTGTCAGGGACCAAAGGTGAAAAGGCAGTTTTGAAACTCATCAATTCGTTTCAGCATTTTCTGACATAACCCAGCAGTTTCAATTGAAAAGTTGTTGGGTCTGAAAGCAACTAAAAGCTTCTCTGAAGGCCAATAATGCCATATTTTTGTTTAGTTTGATGTGTCTTTTTGCTGCCGTTGCCTTGGTTTCAATGGTCCCTGTTGGTAAGCGGTGGCTTATGATAAAACTATATGAGATTTTAGAAGATACATTTTTAAAGACCCTTCTCTTAAACTCTGGATCGAAAGTTCTTCAAACGCCAAACCTTCAGCCACATCTGTGTTCTGAGTCTCACAGCTGGGTTATTTCACAATTACATCAGGCACGTTCTTTCTTTAAAACCTGGCAAAAATGTTCTTATGGCTGTTAAGGAGATATTCAAAAAGGCTTGTATTTTAGAGATTGTTTAATAAAAATTCAAAAGAATTTTGATTTTAATGAAATATCCTTTAAGAATGACCTTGGTGATGCCCAGGGACCGACTCTGGGACTTTGGTTGTCCGTTGGCGTCTCACTATGTCAGCCTTGGCGCCCGCTTCCTGTGAGCATTGCCTGATGATTCGTTCATCTATTCATCCCCTCATTTATTTATTATGATGACAGTGCGCTGACACATGCCCAGCATGCACCGTCAGGAGAGACCAATTACCTGACTTTTTTAGGAGTTTGCAAGGAGTCGCATAGCATCAAATTTGGTTGAAATTCATAACATGGAGTGAGCATGTGTGGCGCTGTCAAGTGTGAGTGTCCCCTGCCTGCCAGCCACTGATGCGATAAGGGCATGTTTAATACCTGGCAAACGAGCACTCTCACCTGGCACCTTGCTCCCTCGCTGGCCTGGAGGTCAGCAGGCTTGGCAAGCTGGGACGGCGAGCTGCAGGGGAAGATGTGAGAAGCATCCCAGAGCAGCCACGATGTAGCAACAGGGCCTTTCTGCTTACAGCTATCTACAGCCTTCATTTACAGACACACACACACAAACACACGTGTGTAAACACACACGTGCCCTCCAACAGGTGGTCAGTTTCTGACAATTAGATAGATTGTTGAAATGTTTGGTTTTAGTTTAGTTCGAATCAGACATCCCTTAAAGAAAAAGAAAAGAAGAATAGGAAAACAGAAGTGAAGCTAGTTTTCTCCTCCTGCACACCAGCACTTAACTCATCTGGGATTTTTTTGGACGTAAGACTGTACGTGTGGCAGCCACAGTGTGTGTAGAAGTCACAGAGAGAAAGAGATGATTGACTTGCCCTGTTCCGCAATGACATACATACAATATATTATTCATTATTCTGCTCATTAGCAAGGCGCTCTCTGAGAGAAGAAGGTGAACAGTGTGACGGGTTATCCATTAAAGGCTGGATTTTGAAGACCCCCTCAATGGATCTCGAAGACTGCAGCTGTCCAGCGATTGCTGTTCTTTTAAAACGTTGTTAAAAAAAAAAAAAAAAAAAAACTCATCACGAAGTGATATCTCATTAGCATCGGCTAAGCTTTGGCTCATCACGTGTTTTCAGCAGAGATGGGAGTATAACATATTTATAACACAGTGAATGGAGTTAGGCGGCGAATACAAACGACGGGCAAATCCATAAATTTACCTTTTTCCAAAACCTTTTTTTCTGTTCAGAAAAAGTAGATTTGCTACAATTAGCTAGTATGTGCAGGATCAATTAGCAATTAGCAACCAATGCCAGCTGAGGGACTAAAGCTAGAAGACTTTACAAAAGGAAATTTCATTGAGCTGAACCCTGTTAAATAGCAATTTACTCCTCATATATTTGAGCTCCACGCCTGTTTGTTTTGTCTAACTGCTGCTGTGTGTCTGTTTGTCTGTTTGCTCAGCACGGATAATGAAAATGATATTTTCCTCTCATTTTCCACATCAAGAGATTAAAAAACCACTGGTTATGCCGCTGTCAGTCGGGATAATGCGGAAAACAGAGCGGCAAAAAAAATCTCTCCCTCTTTTCTTTTTTTCCGTTCTTTTTGAATCTTAATGTTAATTGGTTTGGAATTAAATCCTCCTCTGAAATTGTTAATAGATGTTGTGTTTGCTGGACTCTTTAATTTGTCGTTACGCCAGCGATGGAGATGAGAACAATTAAATGTTGGTGGGAGCCCCTTTGTTCTTGAACAAAGAGCTTGAAAAGACAACAATAAAAGATGGTTAAATTATTGATCTGGACACAACGAGCTCACCGCCCCTCTGGGTGCACATCAATATTTTCAATGCAATTTAACCCGCTGCTGGCAGGGCATGCCGTCGCATAAGCAGTGTCTAATGCGATGTCCCGTGCTCTGTCATTCACACTTGCACATGCTTACACATGTCCAGCTCTTGATGGAACACCGGGCACCGTCGTGGTACTTTCACGTTATCAGCGTCACCTTCGGAGGGAAAATACTGCAGAGCTAGACCGGATTACAAATGTTATCTGGACCCGGATGAAGCTAAAGTGGAGCATGGCTGGACTGATACCTCTGGTGACTGCTAGAAAAGATGGGGCGGAGGGAGGGGGTTCAGCGTTCACTCTTGCTCTCCGGGCTTGTCTGTATGCAGCCCTCCATTAGCTACGTGCTGCCAGCTGAACCAAAATAAGGGGGAAAGTCCCAATAGTAATCAACCAACGCACAAAGCGCTCTGCTGTGCTTGTCTGGCGCCGTGTGATGCCTTTTGTGTGAGCTTCGTGTATGTGGTACCCCCCACATCCAACCACCCACCCAGTTATTCCTATGTCCAGGTTTTGCTAGTAATATTATATTGACCAGGCCTCCACAGGCATGTTTCTCTGCGGAGCTTCAGTCCTGCATCATGTATTTCAATCCATCAGAAGCTTTGGCTGGGAGGAGGGCTTTTCCCACTATGCTTTTTGTTTGTTTACAACAGAAGCCAGAAGGTTTAGAGTTAAAAAACCTGCTGTGAAACTGGAAAAGTTCAGCTTATTTTTGTCCCATCTTTTATTAGAAAAAAAAAAAAGAGCTTTTTTCTGTTTTAGGTGATTAATCCATCAATCTAGGGCATCACAGCAGCAGAGTATTATCTCAGTTTATTTATTTTTAGACCAGGCCAGTTTGCTGTCCTCTCCCCTGAGATGTCAGCTGTCACTCCGGTCTGTCAGCCATTACAAAAGGCTGCAACTGCCTTTGAATTAGGAGCTGATGTTTGTTCTCTCTCAAACTGGGCTGAAATCAGCAACCGTGGACCCGGATTTCTTATAGATGATGCAAATATGCACTGATGGTGCCATAAAATAATGATGGGCTACATTAGTACGCTCGGTAACATGCAAAAGCTAATATTGGAGAAAAGGTAGTGGATTGGAGAGCACCAGCCGCTGGTCCTCAAAGATCACAGGTATAAGATCTCCTGTGGATCTAATAGTATCAGTAGACCAGGACTTGTCCTCTCCTCCCTGTAATTTTTTTCTGATTAATCTCTTCTTGTAATGAGCGATGATTGTCACTTTTCTGTTCCACAACTGACAAAACGATTCCTTTATTTCCTTCTCTTAAATGTTTCCAAGATATAGTGTTTAAAATGAAATGCAGCAGACTCAGTGAAGATCCTAAACCAACGGCATGCATTGCTGTTGCCATGGTAACGGCAGGGAATGGAAAAAGAGAGGAGCTATATTTTTAGTAGTTATTTGACCTTATGTGGTCTAAATCTTAATCTGATCAGTATGGCACAGACACAGCTCTGTGGGATTAGTGGAACCAGCACAAAGGTTTGCTTTGCTCTTGCTCTGCTCTTCACACACACACACAGACACACACACACACACAAACACACAGTCAACAGACCAACACTGAGCAAATCTGGCTGAAATGAGATGCACACACATCAGACAGGTGTCAGGAAGGAACAAAGAACAAATCAAACAATCCTTAAGCATGAACGTAGATTCTCTGAGCTAATTTGGCAGAAACTGAGCATCTCTAGCCTTCGGAATTTATTGGGAGAGGTTACAATGGCGGCTGAAGGAGCCCTGCTTTGATCAGAAGATTGCAAGGTGCTTTGGGAAAAGGAGAGTGCAGCGGTGTGTACCATCTGCTTATTTATGCTAGCTGGGGTCCAGTTTCTAACCTGGAGGGAGAGCACCGATGTCCTGATCACAGTAAACACTTCCTCCATTTGGATTTACTTCCTGTTAAGTCCTCCACTATGCATGATTATCCTTGCCGCCCTAATTTGCTGCACCTAAAACCGGGGGTCTAGACTTTCCTTCGCGAACACAGATCACTGCTTTTTCCGCACTGTATCACCTCATTGCTCGATTCTAATTTTGGAGTTTATGCTAACTTTGTGAACCCACACTGTTGATGACATATTGAAGGCAGAGACACACTCACACACCTGCTTGATGACAACTGCCGGTCTAAATCAAGTATACTGCTGCAAACATATGCTAGGAGCGAGCAGCCAGTAAATCACAGTTAGATGTTCTGCAGTAAATGTGCAGAGGATGGGGAGACAAAGACATGCACATCAATTAGGATCCTAACCAGGATTTATTGAAATGACCCAATGAAGGTGCCATTAGGAGCACCAGCTAGCCTTAGTACTAAAGGTAGCGATACATAAGCAAAAGTAAATGTGTAAAGATGAGTATCGTGTTCTGAAACACACACTGAGAAAATTTTACTTTACCGTTAAAACAAGGTTAACCCAAAACAGGGAGCTGCTAGATGATTACACAAATCCAGTAACTTCCAAAGTCCGCCTGATCAGACCAAGTGTGATATCAACGCCTCATCTGTCACATTCGAAATATTCACCCAGTTCAATGAGGAATTAGCAAAATGTGCCGGCTTGGTGTGGGATTTGTAGCGGAATGAATGTTCAGAATTTGAATGCTGTAACGTCGGTGTTTTACAAACAGATTTGCAGCTAATGTTGCAATCCCGACATGAGCGGATCGGCTGGGGGCAGCTCTTCAAACACAAGTAGATATATAAAAAAGCTAATTTGCATAGTTCAGGAAGCGTAAACAGACATGTAATAAACACTCTGATCCAAGCAAGATTTTCGATTTTTAAGAAGAAATGCAAGCACCACGCCTGCGCGCGTTTGTTTGATCCGTCTTTCTTTATGGCCCCATCTGTGTTTTTATGCTCACATGATGTCACTGCAGCAAAGATGTTAGCAACAGTGCTGATTCAGCCAGTACGAGTCACATAAAAGGTTCGGTTGTTCGTGACAGCACCTATGCAGTAAAAAGCTTCACGTCACAGTCATCAGTTCACATTTTTGTCAAACTCCAAACCTGGATCTTTTCTGTCTGACCCTGATCTTTGGGCTTATTTAAATTCCAATTCTTCTGTTTGCCTTCTCTGATGTTGACACCAGTCAGCCACGATCAGGCCGACTCCAGCAGGATGTAGGACGGATGGTGTTCACAGTGTGATGCAGCGTGCTGCTCCTGAGCCACCGAACCTGCGATGAAAGCGTGACCAACGGACAAATAATGAAAGTCCTGCCTGGTGCCTGTACTAACATCTAATCCCTCAACCTAAGCGTGAGCCTGAGCGCGTCGACAGCCACGCATTCCCTTGCTTCTGTGTGTGCCAGGGTGATAGGAATCCCCCCAGGTGCCTTCATCCACTTTAATGGCCATCCAGGATTCACATCAACTGCTTTTGTCTGCTACTCTCCACAGGTATTTAGGCATTTATCACTTCTATTTATGAAAGGAGATACAAGCGTGTGTGTGTGTGTGTGTGTGTGTGTGTGTGTGTGTGTGTCTGTGCCCATACATACTGCTTTTACTTGAAAAGTGAGGACATTTTTGAGAGAGACTCTTTTGGCCTATGGTCTGATTTGTGAAAAAGAAGCGGTACCTTCTCCAGCGGTACTGCCCCTATTTGGTAAACCACAGAGGCCCTGACCTCTGCTCTCCTTTAAGGCTCCTTTAGAACCCTGTAGCCTGCAAAGATGTCTGAATGCCATTTCTTTTCAGCTGTGAGGCCGCAAAAGCTCAAAACTTGAACTTTGAACCATCCAAGCAGCTAACTTCATAGCGTTTGTGAAGCTTTCTTCCACCAGAAGGACCACTGTGGCGAAGGAACAATAAGATAGACAGGTGAGCAGATGAAATCATACCTTTGGTTTTGGTGCTTTGTTGCTATCCAGGCCCAGCGAGGGCACCAACACTGCACACTCTCCTCCAGACGTGCCTTTGTGCTCCGTGGTATGCAGGCTTCTGATGCGCTGCGTATTTCTGATCTGCTTTACACACACATGCACGCACACACTCTAACTTCCTTCTCTCCTTTACAATTTCCATCTGCGACCATGCAGTATATTTGGCATCTGGATAATGCCCCTCAGCAACGAGGCACAATATATCTCACAAATATCAGCCGTCCAGTCCTGTTCATGGAATATTTATGAAGGGAACATGGCAGCCGGTGTTTTCAGCAGTGTTTATGGGGAACACCGCAAAGTGCAGCAGGTGCCTGCCAAGTTTTCAACAGGCAGCCATCTTGCCTGGGCCACAGGAACTCTGCTTACCGTAACCCTTTTATTTTAATGAGCTAATCTTTGATAAAACAAAAAAGGAGTTTTAAAATTCCTGGAGCTGCGGCAGGGAATAGTCAGCTCATTCTCTGGTGAGATTCTAACACAGAAGATATTGATGCAGCTGATCAGAAGTATGGATGAATGCAATTACAGAGCATTGACTGGCCAACAGGGGACAGAGGAGTCAGACGCAAGTCCCACACCTCACCCATCTAAAAACACTAAATAGTCCCAGGAACATTTTAGAGGAGGGAAAAAACAAAGCAAAACATAACCCCCAGGAACAAAACGAATGGCAGCAAATCTGGATGAAAAATTAAAAAAATCTTACAGTTGGAGTTCAGCAAATTGGTGCCCCTAAACTTGAAAGCTAACAGAATGAGCAGATTTGGTGCTTGCTTGAGCTTGTGATAAATCAGAGCACCTCAGGTTCTGGTATTTCCGAACCGCTGACTGTTGCCATGAATAACAGGCTGTAGGTATTATTTAGACAAGCATTTATCCTTTGGTGTCAGGTTATTATTGTCGGACTCTTCTAAGTCTCTGGGAGTTATCAGTGATGCAGCACTGCACTCATTTCCAGGTAGATTTAGGATAGCACCCTGCTGAGGCTGATGAGATTGCCAGCTGGGCTTGCGGATTGCCTGACCAACCCTCCCGGATGTTTTTCCAAACTCGTGTGTACTTCCATTGTGATTCCCGACTGGTTTCTTTGTGCCATCGTGTTGTGGTGGAACACATGTGCAGGACTGTGGCAGCCTTTTTGTTTGAACTCAGCTGACTCGGTAAGCCCGTCTGAGCTGTGGCCTTCTCTGAATTATTAAAAAAGAGAGAGAAAAAAGCTTGTATTTATGTTTCACTATTGGCTGTGTTATTACACTAGATTTATTTCCCATCACAACACTGTCCTGCGTATCTACAGCACATCAGTCTTTGCCTCTATAGCCTCCTGGAGAGGGAGCATGATTTCAAATGCTGTTTCTCCTCCTTCAGGCGGTAAAATGGCCCTATTTGTCTGTAGTGCATTGCACTCTGCAACAGACATTCTGTCTGCAGCCCCCACCCTCCGCTTCCACTTCCACAGCCCTAAATTTTAACGTTTAACTCAGCCTTACATGATGCACATTAATAAAAAAAATGAATAATTTTAGTTAGTCATACATATTACATTACACAATAACCTAAAGGATTCACATCAAAATAAAAAAAGGAGTATGCTGAAGCGCATGGATTGTTATAATGTCCAGAAGCTCATGAAGTGGGCTTTTCCCACCCCCAGCATCTCTCAGTTCTAAAGAAATCAGAGGCCTTCTGGACTCCTGCCCTTCTGGTCTTTTTTTTTGCAGATTCCTCTGTCAGCACTGACTTTATTTTATTGTGTTCAAAATAAAGAAGCTTTTAATCAATTCATGCGAGACATGTCGGCAGAAATGACAACTCTATTAAATGACACTCTGGAGCACACAATTATAAATTCAAATTCAACTCCGTGGGTGTCTAATTTCCATGAAATCTCACGAGGAGATTTGCTGCAGAGAATTAAGACCCTGAATGCAGCACAGTTAGCTGTAATGGCTGCTGTAACAGTAGAGTCCACATCCAGAAATCCACGGGGAGGTGGAATTAATTTCATTAACAGTTTTAAAACTCCAGCTGTGTTTACCTTCTCCACCTCCCTCCATTAGTGTTTTAAATGCCGGAATAAACAGTGTTTTATTGTTTCTGACTGCCACAGAGGCCAAACAAGAGTCTAATTACTCCTCAAACATGTAATTGATGATCAGAAATAGCACAGGAGAATATTTGGTGTAAACCCAGCAACTTAACGCATTTGCCCAATTAAACACCATGCTGATTTGAAGCAATTAGCTTTGATTACCCCACCCCCCTCCCTTTTTTTCTTTTTTACCAGACAAGCATTCATAACTAATCAGAGCAAAACTTTTTCTGACAATTACAGCGATTATCTAAGAAAGACAGCATGTCTGTTTTCATTTAGGCTGGAAAATCAGATGTGAAACATTGAATCCATTGAAGAGTAAAAAGTCAAGGTCAGAGGAGCTGCACGGCGAAGGCGCGCTTCTGGTGCTAGTCAAACTAAAGAAATGTCTTTTTTCTGATTCCCATTTTAGGCTATGAATGTGTCTTTTAGTCTGAGATGTTTTTGATAAAATCAATTTATCCAGTGATCTGTGTTCGTACTTAAAAAAAAAGTGTTTATGAGACTGAGCCAGTCTGAAAGCTGTCCAAGACCTAGTTGATCTTCTAAGAATAAATACCAAATTGACTCCCTTTTTCACCTGTCAGAGGCAGACGCTTCCTCCCACATCGGTCATTCGCAGTGCTGCATCTAAACACGCAACTGCAGTGTCAGATCTTTTTGAACTTTCTCTCTGCTCAGTCTGAGGCATCCTTCTCTTTTCTGTTCATAAATATTGACACAGCTGATGGAGCAGCGACAGCAGCCATTCATCACTGTTGTGGCATCATTAGTGCTGTAATTCCTCCCAACACGGGTCAGCTAAACAATCTGCAGCTAACCAGCACTGATTCATCATCAGTCCTCTCTCTGTCTGTCTCTCTCTCTCTTTTTCTGGCACTAATATTTTTGTCTGACGACCATCAGCTTCTCTTTGATTAGCCGGATGAATAATTGATTTATGCATTATTATCTGGATGGATTGACTGACTTTCTCACAGCTGACATTAATAAGTTTGATGAGAATATAAAAATATCACATAAACAATGCACTTTAATGAATCCCTAAAGTAAAAACGGTTTATTTACATGTTTAATTTTTTAGTTCTTTACGTTATTATGATTTATCAGCTTTTGGTTATCACAAAAACTTCATCCCAACCCCACCTTCCTGTCGTTAAGACGCAGAATGATTAAACTGATGAGAAGTCAGGCAGGTAAGTCGGAAAAGATGTTTTATAGTCTGTAAGTTTCTAAAAAATCTTCTGTGTTGAGTAGGAATCCAAGAACTTAGGAAGAGGTTTAACAAGATTATCTCTCAGGGAGATTCAAGAACAATTTCTCATAAAAAGGTCGGTATATATTCTTCACATCTTCAAATCAAATGACTTTAGGACAAAATGCAAATGCATTACTTTCATTTTTAGACCTGGGACTTGCAGTAATAACTGCAAGAGTACAGAGAAGTGCTTTAAAGCATTAACGCTGGATTTTAAAGATAACCACGCGGTTACACTCTCTGCCAGAACAGAGAAAGCGTTTTCTTACCACGCGGCGGCCAGGATGGGACTATTTATTGTGGTCAGAATATTCCACACTTTATCATAACTTCCTTCCTTTCTTTATCGTAACTTCCATGCCCCCTGGGGCGTGGCGTATAGGCTCAAGGAAGTGGCAAAACGACCTCCTGTGGAGCAGGATGCAACCTTGGGTCTCGCATTGCCATGTCATGCTGTTAGAAATTGACGTTGGACATCCTTATGCTGCCGATTCATCAAACCCTTGTGCATCAGTAGATGATATACATCGAGTGCGCCAGTGACACGCAAGCAGTTGCAACCCAACATCAATATCAGTCAAGCTGGTAGGGAAACTATACACTGCTGCTCCACGAATCAATTCCTTTTCAACTTCTCAACAACTTCGGCTACACATTGGTAAAGTTTTCATCAGCTGAGAAGAAAAAAAACCCCACAAACATAAATAAAAAAGTCACGACACTCTGCCCACTGCTGGCTTGTTGCCATCTGACAAAACATCATTGCAAAGGCAGAGCTTTGGTTTATGAGCACCTGGAAGGGGGACAAAGAAATTTAAAAAATAAATAAAGAAGTTGGTGGTAGAGTGAGAGTCGAAGAAAAAAAAAAACATTAAATTAATCCTCTAAAAGCCTTTTAGCAATATTGGTCTCCCACAGAGATCTGGTAGCGCACACAGAGACCACTTCCCATCATTTAATTCAGCCAAAATTTCATTTAGTCAGAGAGCAATTCATTTTGTTAAATGATTACACTGCCCACCCACTAGCTGCCACCTCCCTACGTGCATGCATACATACACTGCACATGCGCGTGCAGTGCACACACACACACACACACACACACACACACACACACACACAAACACAGAGCGACTGACTCAGCTACTGTGACCATTTTGCTTTTGGATTGATGGTTTTAGCAAAATGCATGACACACATTTAACACATCCATCAGTATCGGACCTTGCCCCTGAAACACACACATGCAAACACACATGCATGCACGCACGTGTGCACACACACACACACACACACACACACACACAGTACAACTGAGGATTTTCTGCTGAGTCACGATTACATTTCCTACACTACGTATTCCACCAGTGAAGTGTTGGGTTTGTGTCATGATTGTCCAGAGCTTTTCTGCGTTTATACTCAAGTCTTATTCAGTGTCTCCTCCTCTTTGCCAGTTTGAAACCTAACTGGTGGCGAAGCCCAATCCTGTCTGCCGATTGCTACCTTGTGGGGTAGGTCTGCTGCACTTTACTGATGTTTCTGGAAGCTTTAACAAACAGTACGTGGCCGACAGTGACTGGACTTTTGCCACCGTCCTCTCATGAGACAAAACGCAAATTGTTTAAGAGGAAAGACGTGGAAAAGATGGAAGCTTTTGATCAACCAGGAATGTTCAAATTAGGACATTATTTGAGGATTGTGCTGATGTTAGAATAGTGCACTGATGACCTAAAAAGAAAAAGGTTGTTTAGCAGAGAAGAAGGGCGAGCCCTAGCCCTAACCCAAACACTAGTCCAATCCAAAATTCATCACAAAGTTGCTGGTCAGTTGGAACTACAGCCTCAAGATCAGATAGATTGATTTGATTGATGAAAGAAAACCTTCTGTTGTTAAAGGCCATTGATGAGAACATTCACAGATTATCTGATCAGCTACAAGGAAAAGCAACTCTGTGACATATAGTTTGTAATATTTTAGGAAATTTGACCTTTTTTATGTACCACCTCTGAGGAAATCTCCACATCAAACATTTCTCTGGATGCCTGATAAAGCCAAGCTAGCCAGACTCTCCCCCTCTCTCCCTCTCTCTTCACCCCTTTCTCTCTCTCTCTCACTCACACACACACACACACCATGCCCACCACAGTAGCTGATCAAAGCCCATGTTTGAAGTTCACCCCATGGGAATCTGCGGCAAAAAGCTCAAGACTTAAGATTGGAGTTTTCTGTTGAACACTATCCTGCAAGGCTCCAGCATGGGGCCAAAGTCTGAAACCAGTAGCAGAGACTATTAATGCCCTTTTCAGAGGACAACGTTGAGGAATAGGACACTGCAGGTAACAACACTGGAACATTGAAATGTAGTATCTCAAGTGTTCAGAGGCTCTTTTGTCAAAATTCACCACAGGCGCTTAGAAATATGACAAAATGTTGATATAGTTTGGGTTTAGATGTGTGGGCATTTGCAAAGACTACACTGATTCTAGTTTAAAACACATTTTATACAAAACAATGTCAATTCATACAAGATAAATGCTAACACTAATAAAATAAATGGATTAAAGAGACAACTGTTAGCTGCTATTTCCACAACTATAGCTATGCTCATTTACCTTTGTGAGCCCTTGTTTTAAAAGCTCAAGTTTAAAAATAGCTAGGTTTTTCTTAGTTATATGTCCAGCTTTAAAATGACTAATCCTGAGTTTCAGTCATGCGTCTCCAATATGAGCGATGTGGTAAAATCCATTTAGGGCTCCTGACTCCTGGCCGAGGTCAGGACGTCCATTCTGAAGGGGTGTCGTTCATCTGCCTGGACTTAAACACATTATCTGACAGCAGAGGCAGAGCTGGGACATCCAGAAAGAAGCAAGATTAATGGCTGGGAGAGACGCGTTGGGTGGAAAACTCACAGCTCTTGATGCTGCCAAGGTGACTCTTTTACCTGAGCTGGTCGACAAAGGTGAATATAGCTGAGGGAAATGCTGAGTTCAAGGTAGGTTATTTACCTCAGCCATCCATCAGATTTTGGTGATAGTGGTCAGAGAGCTTGACCTTTGACTTTTCAATACACTACTGTTATCCAACAAAAACGTTAGGCTCCAGCTGGAAGGAGCAAAATAGACTAAACATTAAAAAGGAGGAACAACAATTTGGTGTAAATTGTTACTGAATTATTAATGACATAAATTCAATATTCAGTAAACTCTTGTGATGAACCAGTCACACTTGCTTTCAGGTCAGTGGCCTGCACCACCTGCTTGCCAAGCTGAACTCATCATTCAGTCGGCCCAATAAGCTCACTGCCATTAATTCAGCCACTTGCACAACCCCAGTCTCGACAAAGTCAAGGTCATTTGCTGGACAGTTTGCCAAGCCACATTACACCGATCCTGCTGCCGCAGACATGGAAGTGTACTTTTTATCAGCCAGACGCAGCCAGAATTCCATTTTTTGTCAAACTCTTTGCCGCACACCTCAAGAATAGGTAGGGTGAACACTCTGAGTAGAAGGACAGCCATTGCTGATTTCCTCCCACACAAAGACAACCTTAGAGCTGACAGAGAAAAAAAACTGTCATGATCTTTACTCAAGCAAACAAAAAAAAGTTCTATTTATTTTTTCAATTCAACTATATTTTTATGCTGTTTCCCACAATCAAAAACAGAATGAGCTGCAGAACCAGCGAGGAGATGTACATCATAAATGGAAATACATTAGTCAATATTTGCAAACTCAAACGTGTCTTTTGTTTCTAACTGTGCTGTAGTATCTTAATATAAGTTTCCCAAATACTTTCCTCACAGCACAGGGACGATATTGAGCCATCGGAGACCCAAGAATAAAATTAAACGGAAAGCGCCAAAAAGGATTTTACAAGATTTGTATTGACAAGGTTTGGGCCGAAGGCTACTTCGAAGTTTTGCTGTGTGATGTTTGTGATGCGATGCTGAAATGGCCTCAGGGTATTCCCTTTGGTGTCAAGAACGGATACTAATGGAATGATGACTTTCCAGCAGATAGCCGCTGGGTCTCCTCTCCAGTGCTGGGATTTGAGCACTTGAGCTTTTGATGCAGTTTTAATCCACAGATCTCTGAGGGCACATGTTCAGAACCACAGATGTGGCATGTTGGAGGCCATCGTGTGTTGTTAAACATCCCTTCAGCCATTCAAGTTGCCTTTTGCATTATTTCCTGTGTCCCTCCTCAGAAAATGTCGTCAAACTGTTAGCATTTGTTGGTAGTAAGCTAATTTTTGCTCATGTTTTACACCCTTTTTGACACTTTGTGCACTCAGATTAATAAGATGCTGTGAGTTTCTCTGTTGAAATGCAGAACTCTTTACTTTGTGTGTTCCTGAACTAGAGATGCAAATAAAAAGTGTTTTGCTTGATTGAAACTCTTGTTTCGTTTTTTTTTTTTTTTGTCTCAAGCCTCTGCGTCCACCTCTGGTGCCTTTTCCCGCTGTACATCCATCATAAATCCGGGTCAGTGACACCTGTCGGGAATTCATTTTCCACCAGCATTGTACTTTCTGGAATCACGCACTACTTTTTTTAAGCAAGAAATTGATGCTGAATGAATTACAAAACTGATGACAATGTTCATGTGTCGGATAAAGACAGCATGCCCATGGTCACTGGGCTGCAGCTTGCACGTTTTGCACGTGAATTCTATGGTGGCACCAACAGTCAACTCTCGTTTTAGTGAGCAAGCGCATGAGGTAGGGACTGTTCTTTAGTTTAACCTTGTCATGGAGACAAAAGCCTCGCAGTGCAGCCGAGGCCGCCGCCGCTGCTGTTACGCTTTCATTTGTTCATTTGGTCAGGCTGCAGCGAAATTGCCCTGACGTTATGCCTCGGCCTCTCATGTTCAGACGCCCGCCTAAAGGTGCAGCATGTCAAATAAAGCATGTAGCTTTCATTTTTATTGAAAATTCTCCCACCGTAACTCAGTTTCTGGCAGGATGTGCGTGAATTACTCTGGGATTGTGTCTGGAGGCTGATGGAAACTGAGGAAACAAACAGCCGGTAATAAGACTAACATGATGAAACGTAATCTGGGCTGTAACGTTCAGCTCGTAAATGTTTGCAATTTTAAAAAGTTTTCTTTTTTCTCTTCCAGAACATTCAAACCTGGGTTTTTTAGGTGAAGCCGATCAACCACTGACTGAAAGACTGGTGGTTCCATGCCCAGCTTTGTTTAAGCTTTGAACAGAATTCTCCACTGGTGTCTGGTGAATATGTGTGTCCATGGCTTCCACAGACCTAGAGCATTAATCCTGAAGCCGCTGTGTTTTCTCGCTAACGCTTTCGAGACAACACAACTAGTTATTTGACTGACAATCAATCTCTCTTCAGCTGGTCCCTGAGTGGCAGAATATGGAAATAAAGGGAAGAATAAGTGGATCAATTCAATTTGTACATATAAACTATACAGCCTGTTAGTTTGATGCAAATGCAAAACTCAGCTTTTAAAGTTATTTTTGTGTGAAATAAATTTAGTTGTGTGTGAAAAGTGAAGAGGAAACAGAAGCTTCTGTCTCTTTGATATTTTTGGCTGCCAAAGGGTTTTAAAAAGGGCAGGAAAAGGCCAGTCAGGCGACCAGGACTTGGCTGACTGGCTCTGTTTGTCTTTACCAAGGCTCAGTTGAGCTCTCATTGAGCTCATTAGCTGCCTAATTGGACACATTAAGGCCAAGTCCAGAATTCTCTGGCTTTCAGTGGATCTGTAGGTGCTGTTCGAAATCGTCTGACAGCCCAAATAGTGAAAGAGGGAGAAAATTGTCAAGTGGAGTGAATAATTGCTTCCACTAGAGCTAGCAAACAAAAAGCTGGACTTCTCAGCAAACACTTAAGTGCATACGCCTATCCCAGGTTGTGTGAAATAGTCTTTCAGCTGTTTTAGTACAACAGCCATAATTCAGACAGACCAGTAAGTAGAGTAGACCCATTATATTTTGTATATTTCGTTACCATGACAACATTGCCAGTCAGGAACCAGGATCCCTGTTGGAGATGATTGATTTCTTCTTGTTCTAAATTTAATTTACCACACATTAGCTTTGGCCCCCACACGGGTCTTTGTAACAAAAACAATCTTTATTTTTTTGCACATCAGAGCTTTTTGCCTGTCTCAGTTTGTCCTAGAGCATCGCTTGTGCTCCATAAATGCAGCTTTATGTGGTACAGCGCACCCTCAGGTTGATGGATTGCAGGTCGGCGGGTTTGGGGAGTGCAGCCAGTGTTAAATGTGTCAGCAAACATCAGCAGCATGAAGCGAAAACCATGAGTCAAAAAACAAACGAGACAGTGGGAGGATGCAGACCGAATGCACCCTTTGATCGGATCTGCTTTAATTTGGCATGCAACAACAAAAAAGTGCTGCAGTCGTCGCCGTCTCTATTTGTAGATGCAAAGTCCAAATCCTTGAACACAACGTGTTCCACATTTGACCAGAAGATTCCCTGTGATCTGACTCAGCCCTAGATTAGCTCTTTTCTTTTGATTCTGCATCTTGGCACTGTTGGTTTTTTTTTTTTTTTTTCATATTCCTATGACTAAGGTGCAGATATTTACATTAAGCAGTAAAAGGCAACAACTGTGGCTCTCCTCCTCCTCCTTCTTCTCCTCTTCCTGTGTGATTGGGCTGTCGGGGGCTGCTGAGCACAACTGGCGTGACATCTTGTCTCAAGTGGACAGACACAATTAATCCCGGGGACAGTAGAGACTTGCTGACAGAGCATGATAAGGTATCAGCCATTGCACACCGCTACACCTGACCTGTTGCACACCAGCAGAATGGAGTCCTCATCGCATATACAGTATGTGTGGGGGACAAGGACGCTGATGTTCAGCACTTTCATCTGGACTAAAGACATGAAAAGGCAGTTATACCTTAAACAGCTGCTTTAATCTTAACAGACGTTGGGCCTCGAACTGCATGTGTCACTTCATGAAAAAGAGTTCCAGCTTTTAGAGGATGGAAAGTATGGTGCCTGCTGAGAATTTGGGACAACTGTACAACTCGTGCTCCTCTCAGTCTAGGTTTCCATAGGTTTCCTGAGCATGGTTGTGTATAATCCTACATATACTACCATGAAGCTTTTATCCTAAGTGCTGTGTGTGTCTCCACAGGGAGAGGCTATTTTTTCCTCCTTTCTTTTGCATGAATAGTTGCACTGGAAAGAAACCCACTACAACTGGTAGCATCAGTGTCACCGCTAAACACCCCAAACTGCATATAATAATCCATCATCAATGTTTTATTAATAAACATGAGTTCAATTTGTGTGTGTTGGTGTGTGTGTGTGTGTGTGTGTGTGAGAGAGAGAGAGAGAGAGAGAGAGAGAGAGAAAGAGAGATAGTGTGTTTGTGTGTGTTCAAATTTAGATGTTAAGAGCATCTCAAAGCAAAAGCGAAAGTGGAGGAAGTCATTCAACTAAGCTGAGCTCATTTACGTCCTTATTAGGCAATGCTTCCTGTCTTCCAGTGATCTAATTTCAACCTAAAAAGCCCGTTGAGAGAATAAAGGTGCGTTGCCCATTCCTTTTATCTGACCCAAAGGCTGATTCCTGCATTGTAGATGATGTAACCGTAAAATAGTGATGGGGTTGGGAGGAAGGATGCGCAGCACTGTCCTCTGCAGAAAGGCTCTTAGTTAGAGTCTGCTGAAGTGTTTGCAATATTCCCTTTTATCTCTTGCACAAGACGTTTGCAAGGACAGCCAAAAATATTGTGGTTTTATTGCCCCGCCAACACAGATGTTGCCCTCAAACAAGTTTTGTGCCAGAGCAACCTGATGACGACAAAGCTGCCAGGAAAAGACAGTGAAGTATTACTCTCACTCTCTGAATATGAAATATATATGCTGTATACATCTACTCCAGTCATCACCTACAAAAGGAATGCCTTGTTTCATTCGCTCCTCTGCTGCAACTAGAGGGAGAATTCCACATCAAGATTGCAGCCTCTCATTAGCACGGCTGCTATATCTTACCAAGTCTGGCAACAAAGAAGGGAATCAAGCTCTATTTAAAGTAATGCCATCAGGAGTTCAACGATAATGCTCTTTACATCATTTTGTCCTCGCCTTTATCTTGAGCTTCTTAAAGAGCAGGCAACACGCAAAGTCATTAGGGACACAATAACCCTCTGTAATTAGACGGGAAGAGATCAGATGCCGGGTGCACCACGAGGCAGAGCCACTTACCCTCATCATTCATTCCAAGCAGAGCTGTCTGGTGTGGGGGTCGTTCCTTTACATTATAGAACAGTTAACTTTGGCTTCTGTGTCATCGGTCCAAAGACTGAAGCATTTTTTGCCTTTGGCTGAGAAGCCTGAGTCTCATTAGCTCCAGAGCTATTTTTAGAGTCGCCCTGGACCCCAGAATTCTCGCTTATGAATCAGCAGATCTGTACAGCTGGGTCTTTGTGTCAGGGCTATCAGCCTGTGCGGCTCCCAGCCCCTCCCCTACCTGTTGCTCCCTGAATCTGGCACACCTGCACACCGGTGGGAACGAGCCACACCTGGTGTGCATGAGCAATCACAGCAGCTTTATAAGCTGCGTGTGTGGGAGGTTCCAGGGACAGATTGTTGAATTCTGTTTTGGAGATCGTTGAAGTCTGTTGGATACCGTGAAGTCTGTTGGAGATCACCCTGAGCTGCCTGAACCTTGGACTCGTGAGTTCTTTTCTTTTGAATAAACCTGTGTTTCACCCCTCCAAACTGTGTCGCATTTAGATTCTGCCCCAATCCTGACACTTTGATTTGGAAATAAATAAGACCCACAAGTAAGTTTTGCTCTATTTTAAATAGATGGTGGATGTGTTTTTTTTAAGAATGACACAAACATTTTGGCAGAATCCCAGGGGGTCTCTGTTTCTAAGGAAATGAATTCAGCTGGACAGAGAACAGACTGACCACCATCCTTCCCATGCATATGAAAGAACTGCAGGATGCAGAAGTCTAGGACTAAAGTGCAGCAGTGCTGCGGCTTTTGCGTTGTCTGGGGTCTAAGCACCGTCACCCTCTGGCTATCAGAAACTACAAATGCAGCAGTCTAGTCAGGCACTGCCGAGGTTTCTTCTTCTCCTGAGTGTTTTTTTCCCTCATGTTTTCATCCACTTGCAATTGCAATCTGCCCAAGGCCAAGTAGACTGGAAGCAGAAGTAGAAGTCAGCACTACAGTAGATTCAAGTTTCCTCCCAGCCAATTTGCCCTAATGGATACCAGAAGTGTGTGCCCGGGTCAAGATGCAGAGTGTTGAGTGGTTTCTGTTTCTTTCAGCACATACGCTCACCCTTCTTTTTTAACAAAGGAGTAAATTCAGAGGTGTCAGTTGGCCAGACAGGGAATAGAATAGTAGTGAAACGAAATTCATAAGACTGAGTAAGACCCTAGTCTTGAATTTACACAGCCAGACGCTTGTGTGCATTTGACAGTTTTTTTCCAAACCATAAAGTTTGCCCTTTAAGCAATAACAGTGCAATGTCCTAATGAACACTTTTTTGTCCCTTTATTGTGTGCGAGTGTTGCCAAATTGTCCCTGTTCTGTAAAACAAAAGCTACTGGATGGAGCTAATTAATTTGAGCGTAAGCTGTTGTCAAGATGTGATGTTGCAGAAACTTTGGTTTTATTTCAGCAATGTAGCCAAGAGAAGTGTCTCATTCCAATAGTCCTTGACTGTGCATGTTTATCTCTATCAACTAATTAGTGAGTTCAATTACAGCAGTGGTGCAAAACATCTTAACTACAGTGTGTGATCTCCTGGTGAGGCGAAATTCCATTGGCTTCCATTGACTTTTGTTGGCGGAACAGCTTTCATCCTGTTCTCCAATTAATGCCAGTCAACTCTACGTCCCGTTTCATGAGTCTGCAGATCACGCTCTTGCATATGTCCGCTCGGCTCCATTAGATCATTGCGTGGAAAACTCTTTGGTGCTTCAGCCAGACTCTGTTTCAGAAGGAGCTCAGAGCTATTGATCAAAGCGCTCAGACGTGTCCAGGCCCCTCTCCCCCAGTGCATTGTGGTGTGCTGCTTGTGGAAGCCAAAGTAGCCTAACAACAACAAACATCTCTGCTGCTACTGCCTGTTTCTCTCTGATTAGCTGCCGGGGAGATATTTTTAGAGGATCCCAGCCTCTTTGAAGAGAGAGGCGCGGAACCCATCCCCCACCACCCACTACCCTCCAATCTAAAGCAGAGTCCAATATTCTTTGTTCATTTTTGTGCTTATTCAAGCTGAAACTGCCTATAAACATTTTTTATTGTCTAACCCTAATGTACAGTTACTGTGCAGAAAAAGTCAGTTACTGTGGAGTGAAGATAGCGATCGTTCCAGTTTATCACAGTATTGTCCAATAATAGATTATATTATTAAACACTCAATCATATAGGCACTAATAAATTGCCATGCAATTTCAATTTTTCAGTGTTCATTGTCTCAAAAATGACAGTGTGTCTTTAGGCTGGGTAAAATTCATTAGGTCCTGACTACATTTATCACAAATACGGGCGGTATTCACACATGCATAATTACTCATCAGCTAAAGTCAGCCTGTAGTGGGTTTTCTCTAATTTCTCCAATTTCCCCCCCACAATCCACATGAATGGTGTGTGTCTCCAAGGAGGCATTGAGGACCTGTCTGTGGTACAATACTGCCCTGCTGTATTTTTTATATATAGATATATATATATAGATATAGATATAGATATAGATATATATATATATCTATATCTATATCTATATCTATATCTATATATATATCTATATATATATTCTTCTGAAACAGCTTAAACTTCATGCAAGGAAGGGGGGGAAAGCATGGCGTCAGCGCCTGAGGGCACTGAGAAGCAAATATGTCAGTGTTCACCTGTGTCAACCACCCTGACCTGATGTCAATTTCCTATCCGTGCCTCCTGCGGATCATACATACGCAGTAGGCAGTAGTAGTTTCCTCCCATCGTAATGGGAGAAAACAGTCTCTGAGAGACAATAATGGCAGGGGCAGAGGTGCGGTGCTACAGGAGCAACTTTTTATTACCTGTAAAATAAAAATCAGGGAGCAGTGTGGACCGCCCTGCCAGGAGCATCTAGCTATCTTCCTCCACCCACCCCATTTTTCAGATGATATCTGTTTAGACCCACCAATTTATTCAGCCACTACATCAGCAGTGCAGCGATGGCCAGAGATATGAATGCTAGCAGAGCATGTTGCTAACTGTGTCCTCTCAACAGGAACAGGCAAGAAAAAAAGGTTGGGTTCATTTTCTAGAATAAAAACATATCATTTTAGCAGATATCTTTGAAAGAAGATGACAAAATGTTGAAATGATGTCATTGAGTCAGGTTGTCAGGTATTGGGTGTTTGGACTTCTTCCTCTGTCCAATTATATGAAATCCACTTGGCATTTCTATGACTTAGAAATTCAGACGTGAACTGTAACCTTTAGAGCTGAAATGAATGACTTTATTACGATAAATTTGATCCGAAAAAGCCCAAAGACTTTGTCACCATTTATTCTCTCAGTGGCAGGACGATAAATGCTCTCCTGATCCCATTTGATGTGGAAGGCACCCATGTTCTGAAGGGTGTAATTCCAGCAGCAGCTCTGTAATTTGCTCTTAGACTGTGTGAGTCAGTCTGATGTCAAGAGAGGACAGCGGCTGAGCGCACTTTGTTTTGAAGGTTATTGGCCCGAGATGTCAAAAGAAATCAGATGTTTCCCACATCTCTCTGCCCTCTTTAGCTCTCTCTGGTATCGCCCTATCTCAATGTTTCGCCCAACCTCCAACCTCGCAGCGCCGGGAGGAGGGCCGGCTGATGGATGTTGAAGGCTGCTTCGGTCCCACAGCAATTAACTCCTCTCTTGCAAGAAGTAGCCTGTCATGTTGATGGAATCTTTGCACCACTGCTGCCCGTCACAGGATCCAGGAGGGGCTGCAGACAAATGCTTCATCTATGTTTGCTTTACTATTTTGCCCACAGTCAGGACCGCACTCCAGCAAAAAGTGGTGATACGTGCCAGAGACCACCAGCGGTCCAGTGCTCTTGTTCCTGCAGTGACTTGCTGGAATAGAGTCAGACCCACTTAAGAGGCTAAAAGACTGGGGGGTTTGAGGTTTATAAGAGTGCAGGGCAACTGTTCTAACCCAGTTTAGCAATTATCATGGGTATTGCGGTGGAGCCCAGGTGTCACATATTAACAGTTTTACTTTTTCTGAGATGATGCCACACTCAAAGACCCACATTCATTTGCTAATTTTGATGTGAAAGGGGTATGTGTGACCTGTGGTTGTCTGAAGGTGGAGGGGTATGTGAATGGGTGACATACGGTCGGTTAAACTCAACGGTGGGTTTCAAACAAGCCAATAAATATTTCCACGTGTTGTGCTCTGCACAACAGATGCATGGACTCGATCGCGTTAGCATCACAGTTTATCTCATTAATTAAATGTGAGACAAACGATGGCCCAAATTAAATCTAATACTGAACTAACTTTGGCTAATTAGTCCCACTTTCAGCAGCTGTGTATAAAAGAAGTGTGTGTGAGGAGTGTGCGGGCTTCAGTGTTTACAGCCAGAAAAGGGGGAATGAATCCATCCAGGTGTGAAATCAATGTCCTGACAGCCAACGTCAACATCTCGTTGAGCTCTGCTCCGCGCTCACTTTTATCTCCCCAATATTCAAAAGCTCTTTAAATGAGAACAGATTTCACAGCCAGCCGTGGAAGCAGCCAACACTTGCCTCCAAATCAGGATAACAAGGTGCAGCCTTTCACGTTGAGACCGTATCATTAGCAAACAGAGGATAAAGACAACCTCGCTTGTTCACAGGACAGTTTTAAAAAATGAGATTCTCTTTTATGCCATCTTTACTCTGACATTTGTGGACCACCTCTGTAAGGAGGAGAATGAATGCTTTGCACTTTTACATCTGCGGCACTCCTGGAACATGTAGCAGTCCGCACACAGATGCTTAACACTGAATTTGGACAGGTTTAGAATCAAGTTCTTGCCTGCTTTTGGTCATTCTTCCCTATTAGCAACTTTGATCCGACACAACAGAAATTGAAGAATAGCTCACTATGAGACCACGTGGGAGGATTTCCCATTTCAGCCAAACCTTTTACCTCATCTTACCTCCACCGCTACATGCAAAGCGCGGTACCGTCTACCATGTCTTGGGGTCCTGCATCCTTGTGTAAGCAGGCCCAGAGGGCAGGTAAGCCACTTAACCTGTCATCTTCGATTGCGTGCACACCCGTAGATGGGTGGCGCGGTGCTCCGCTCTGGCGGGCCGCAGTGAAAGCACTCAGACTGCACCAGAACGAGGGCTGTGGCCCACAGAGGACAGGCGGGATTCACCAGATGTGGCCACATGCAGAAGCACCACTGTAATGCATGTTTGAAGATGAGCACGGTAAGGATGGGATCAGCGGTGGGGCTGAAGGGACTGACATGGGGCGGCTGCTTTAGTAAAGCCAAGTTTGTTGGGGGGGTTTGTTTCAAGCTTTGCTGTTTTGCTAAAGAAAAGGTCAAGAACTGGACAGAAGAGTGTGGGACACTCCACAGTGGCAATATTCCGTATTTAAAGTGCATGCTGAGTGTGTCAATGTTGTTGTATTTTTTAGGCGTCGCGACAGGCAAGCACACTGGGGGTTACATTCCCTATTAGAGTGATCTCAGTTCATTTGGAACTATGCTCGAAATAGAACCCAGCACAATGTATTAAAATTCCACCTTGGCAAACCATCAAAGAGAAGTGGAGCTGCCTGCAGGTGGGAAAACATCAGAGTTTTCCCTCATTACGCAGACAGAGTGGGTTAAAAAGGCACGAAAATAAAATCATGGACAGGTCATGTGTCATTATTCAAACTGGATGGTAGAAGTCATTTAAGATGTGAAGCCTTTGAGATTTACATTTAAAAAAAGGAGGACAGGAACCTGATGAAGGGAAATGAAGGAGAAAGTCTTGGATCTTCCCAGTCTTAGGATATTTTCATATCGTTTATGAGCTGCGCTAATTATACAGATATATTTTTTGAAGGGGACCTCTCAATTCTGACTCTGGCCGCCTCCTTTTCAATGCTGTTGGGACTTAACTTGGCAAATCTATTTATTGATCACCTGTGCTGCACAGCACCTTTTGAAGTAGCGTTGTGTCTGGCGATCGACTACACTTGTCCTTCACCTGCCATCCTTCAATCCTCTAATTCTGCTGCTCGACAGGCTGACTTACTCTCCTCCTTCTCCTCCTCTTCTCCTCTGCCAGATTAATGGGTCACTATCAGCTCCTCAGTGGGAGTAAACGTCCGTCTGCCTCCACTCAGTTATAAATGAGATTAATAAGATTGATTGGAAAAACTATGAGAAGATTTCAATAATATTTTCAGGAAATGCTGATAATGGGCCGAGGAATAGATTACAATTTAGTGATGTTCTGGATTCTGGAGGAACTTTGATCTACTGAGGATCAAAGACCTGGGGGCTTTGGTCATAAAGCAACCCAATACTATATATAGTATCTGTATCCAGGGGGGATTCTTTATCATTGCTTGGTGGAGGTCTGTGCTTTTCTAGTTAAAAATGTAATTATGTTGAAACCTTGTGTTCATGCTTATTCTCAGATTTTCCTGATTTCTGAAAACAGCCTTCAATTTAATTAGAGCCATGGCTCCTTTCTGCCAGTTCAGATTGTTATCAAACATTCATTTTTTTATGCCTTGGCATGACAAATGAGTGCGCTCTGTGAAACTCATTAAATATAGATTAATATCGTAGTCAATATTTCACTTATATTGTAGCAGGCTTCTTATCGTATCAAGATCTGTTAAAGGGTTCTAGGAGGACCCTAAAGTGAGCAGATCCTGCTCTGGGTGTATGTGGGGTCCGATTACCCCATAGACTGTGTTTGCTGTTTCAGTATTGACATTGTGCTTGACTTCACGTCATTTCCCACTCCTATAACTGCAGGACCTTAACTCGCACCTGAGGGCTGGATAAGGCTGCCGCGCTCCACTGCACATTATAACAGCGTATAAACGCAGGATAGAAACCTTTGTGTGTCTGTGTGTGTGAGTGCCTGTTTGTGTATATGTGATAAGCTGTACATCGTGCAACATTTGGCCACCATGAAGCAGAAAGAAAAGTCCTTGATTCTTTGGTTTGTCAAAAATTTGAAAAAAGGATATTTATAGCAGATTGTCTGTGGATACATCCTTTTTCACAGTAGTCTGAATGTGTCTTAGGTGCTGCGTTCAGGTTGCAGTCATCTCTGGAGGTGTGGGTACAAATCCCATTTTTTTTAGCAGTTGCTGGATTAATAGGACAACCAGGGACTGCTCTGTGTACTTTCAAAGTGCCCTTTAGCAATGTACCAAGTTTTTCAAGTGGTTAACCTGGTACCTCCCCTTCAATGATACGTGTGTTTCTGTATGCTTGTCAACATCTTTTCATTTATGTGCGTGTAATGAGCGTGTGAGTAGCGACTGTAATTAAAATACTCCTCATCACTCTGTGGGTGTCAAAATTAAGCTCAGGTCAGCAACTTGAAACAGACACAAGATGAACAAACACTCATTAGCTTTTCCTTCATGCACTGCACTCAAGCTAAAAAAACTACCTGCATATAATTAAGCTGGTATATTGATGGGGGCTTCACCTCCCCACAATGGTCATTATTTGATATTACTGACAACTGAGAAAAGTCTTGATGCGCCTTAATCGGCCGTTTGAGTTTTCTCTATTTTAAATTAGCATTAGCGGCAGTGTGCAGCAGATGAGCTACCTGCTTCTAGGCAATGCTTGTTTAAACTGCTTGTATTTTTTGGGTTTTTTTTTTTTTTAATGCTGGAACGTCTTCTCTGAAAATAACTTTACTATTCTGGAAAAAAAAATAGTATGTTTCTCAAAACTGTACTCCAGGGAAGATAAAATAAATTCTATTTGGACTTCAAAAAAACCTTCTCATTGGCTCTAATTGTAACCAGAAAAATGATCTGACAGCCTTTTCAAACTTGACTGTCCCGGTCAGTCATTTTGCATTCTGGTCATCTCCTCCACGCCTAAACGAGCTGGATGCAAATGTAAGACATCCTGTTTGAAATGTCAGATTATAATATTTCCTCCTTAGTCTGGTGAACAAGCTGCTTTATTGCTGATGTAATTGTCCGCTCAGATGCTGAGAAGTAAATTCTGGCATTCTGCTCTTGTCTGCTCGCTCAAAGGTCATCCAGAGAGGATTTTATTTGTTGAACACTGATCAGATGGCAGCGAAGTATCCTCTTGATTAGTCGGATAATTCTGTTATCAGCATTCCTAAAGGTTACGTGAAAGGTGCTTTAAGCCTGCACCTGTTGGCTGTACAGACCCAATTCTCTTTTAGTTGGAGAGCAGAAATTAAGGCAGAATAAAACCTTCATGTTTCCTCCATTTTTATGTCATGAATCATGAACCTGAGACCGTTAGCGCAGTTCAAGCACATGGCAAAGGTGGACACATCTGTGTGGAGTTTGCATGTGTAACATGTTTAGTTGTGTTGCTTATTTAAGCACTCAGGATGGCCGAGTGGTCTAAGGCACTGAGTTCAGGTTGCAGTCTCTGGAGGCGGTTTTAATCCCACTTCTGACAAAGGCTTACCTTTGTCTCAGTCTGATTAAACTCCTGATAAAATGCATGTAATTAAGCATTTCTAACACTAGTTAAAGCTGCCCAGTTAACGCTGTGCAGCTGTTTTGGCTTTTCAAATCAATAAATATGTAAATAAAAGAGTGAAGCTAATGCAGCAAATTGATCATCTAATCTAGCGAATTGATTAGCAGGCACCATGCATGTCAGGGTATAGAACTAAGGAAAGAAATATTCCTCTCCTAATAAACAAAGGCTTTTCTTCCAATGTACCTACACTGTCACCACAGGAAGCTAATGAGCTACTTCCAACCAACAATAAGTGCAACTTTCCAAGCCACAATAGACATATGGCCTGTCAGCACACAAGTAAAGCCGAAGGGGGCAAATTAACACAAATGCCAAGAAACTCCAATTAACACTGACATACTGGTGTAGCGGCAGGCTTGTCATTGTTTTAAAATTAGAAATAATCAACACGACGGAGGGTGCAAAGTCAAAGGTCTGATTACCGAACATCACATCTTATGAGGAGATTGGAAAATGAATAAAAAAAGGGATTCTGAAGCCTATATATAAGGCAGCTTGTCACAGATACTGCTAGCTATCTGCACATAATGTGGAATCTACAGTGGGATGAAGACATTGGAAGAGAAAGAAAGTCAGAGAAAAGGGAAAACTTAAGGCAGCACAAAATAAGTCTCTAATCATGTTTTCCATCTAAACTAATTCCAAACTTCTGACACCGACCATTGCCATTAGGGATGGATCACTTTCCTTCACCTTCATCTGTTCTCCTCCCCTCTCTATTATCTGAGGCTGTTGTTGCTTCATTTTATTCTCAATGGTACCTCCAATCGTTTCTCTCGCTCTCTATCTGCGCTCCTATTTCAATCCCACCCCAGCGCTCCAGACGTCAGTGGCTAAGCAAGCGCCACTATACCCCACAGGGATGCCCCACCTCGGCCAATCTGATGCTACCTGCTGGTTGCCAATCAGGCCTCCTCACACCAGTGAAGCTACGGCTTTGGCTTTGGCGAGACGACTGTTGTTTTAATCAGGAGAAAGTCTGTAACCCCGAGGCGTCAAACAACAGCACGCTCAGAATGTCGCGGCCTTCCGTCGATCAAAGTGGGCGAGCTCCTCTGCAGATTCCTTCGGAAAGTAATATTGATGATGTGTGCTTTTGAAAAAAAGAGCGGAGCTGCTGAACAGAGACGTTGAACTGGCCGGGAATGAACAAGTCGCAGAGGGAGAAGGCTGGCATAATGACAGAACACGGCTTCATTTATGAATGTTTAATTCCACATGCTAACCCTGCTACAGTGAGCAACTTCAATACATCTGCACCAGTAATTGACTCTGTTTAGAATATGGAATAGAACAGAATGTTTATTCATCACACAATGGGGAAAATTCACTGTTCCAGCAGCAAAAACATTAGAGAAACATTTTGAAATAAGAAATAGGAAGACAAAGATAAATAAAAAGATAAATAAAAAAAGATAAATAAAAATCTTACAAACCACTATATACACATAATAAAAATAAATAACATATATACAGGTACTTTACATGAATTATGGAATATGAATATAATTAAGGATTATGATAATGTACAGGTGAGTACACTGCTGAGGCCACCACAGTGGCATAAAAAGTCCTCAGAAGAGCTCTGCTCACACCAAAGGACCTCAGTCTCCTCAGCAGGTGCAGGCGACTCTGGCCCTTCTTGAGCAGGGCGTTGGTGTTGTGGGACCAGTCCAGTTTATTGTTCAGATGAACACCCAGGTATTTTAGCAAGTCCACCAACTCGATGTCTGACCCCCAGATGTGTGGGGTGTGGAGGTCCTACCGAAGTCTATCACCAATTCCTTCGTTTTGCTGGTGTTAGGAAGAAGAAGTTTCAACAAACCCGGGGAGGTTCAGCGGCCTTTTTCTGCAAACACAGGCTGTCTGTGTGACTGTTTTTTTCTGAACACTGCTGTGACTCCTCCGGGGCTGTTTACCGCCTGTCTGAGTGTTCACCATGAAGGTGTGTTCAGGCTCGCCTCACCGCCATGCATGAAAACAATCTTTTCCTGACACCGTAGGCTCCAGACAGTGTTATTCTGATAGACCGTGTCCTGATGTCATCCTGCCCTCAAACTTTCAGCCTGTAACTTTAAGTCAGAGCTTGATAGGTCCTTTCGCATCAGTGAACTTTTCTTTCCTTAAAAAAAAAAAAAAAAAGGTTTTCCAGGCCAAAATTCCTTACAGGAAGTGCAGTAAATCATAGAAGAAATAATAGTGATGAAAAACATCTTTGAGTACATTTGTGCAGCTGGTTCACTTTCTCAGACTTGTTTTTGTTCTTTGTGTGACAGATTCCTGTTTCAAGGTGACGCTAATCCACAGAAATAAGCCAGAGGGCAGGACGGTTCGGGTCTCCTGCTGTCACTCAGACACGCGGTGCTTTACGGACTGACGAGCCGGACTGCTGCTCTGCTGTCTCCACTGAGGACCTGCAGGACATTCACACATGTAAGAGAGCTCTGTGTCGACCGCCCATCCATAAACGTCGGGCAGAGACGTTTATGGAGGTTATTTCCTTTTTAATATTCATTATGGTAACCAACTCATGCTGATGCTCAGGAATGCCTGACCCACCTCTCCAGTGCATCTGTCCTTCTTTCCTGCATACACTCGCTCCTGTGCCTGGCGTCTTGCTGCCTTTTTAATTATTCACTCTTCCTACAACTTTGAAAACATTTATTAATCATGTTCTGGGAAAAAAGAAATACCTTAAGCTTCTGATATCTACACAAGCTGAGACACACCCTTGTTTATCCAGTAGCCTTAAATAAGCATAGGGTGGTTTTATTTTGGAAGGGCATGTCCATTCTGAAATAAACTCACCTTGCATATGCTGCACACCTGTCTTTTACGTTAGTCTAAAACCCTTTTTATAGAAGGCTCCCAATGTTGGCCTGTGATCAGTGAATAATGGGTGGGACAAGCTAAAATCGGCAGTTTTAAAACGCAGCAAGGTTCATCATCTTCACACATGAATGCACGCTGACTACCCCCCCCCCCCCCCCCAGCTTCCCGATAAGGGACAGGTGATGTTGAAGGCACACGTTCTGGTGGTATTTTTGCAATTAAAGTGGGCCCCGTGGCTATCTTTCCGCTGACTGCATGAGCCAAATATCAGGGCACAGTGCACCGCTGCTTTGCTCCCCTAGCGGAACTAATTAGATGTTCCCAAAGGACAGCCCTGTCATCACATTGTTCTGCCCACAATGCAGCCTGGCTGGTCCTGGGAAACAGAAGCTAAAATTACCTAGCAAAGTAAACGATACATTTAAAAATGGTCACTTTTAAACAAACTTCCTACTTTGCTGCACAGAGCTGTGGTAAATGTCATAAACCGCTTTAAACAGTTTACCCAAGCTCGAGGGGGCCTGGAACTGTCGGAAGGGAGCGTGATGATTTTTAGATTAATCTCACTGCGCTTTGTTCAGATTTGATCTGGATCTTTGTTTAATTGCATTTTCCTGACTCCTCTGTTGCAAATGTCACCGCACGGGTAGCCAGAATAACAAACGTTGCATTAAGGCTGCGCACGTCATGACATTAAGTGGCAGATTAGGAGTTAGCCTCGTGCACCCTCGCAACTATTTCCAAGACAGAAAACAAATCCAATAAAGCCATCTTGGCGCCATGCATATAACGTGCTGCAGATTAAACATATTAACGAATATATGCAGAAACTAGAATGCAGCGTCAGGAATGAAAATGCGTCTGGGTTTTATGTTTGTTCCAAATAAAAATCTATCAGCCTGCCTTTTCTCTAAATGCTAATGAGGAGCTAAACAAGTGTTGAGATGCTAATAAGAGATAAACCGCAATGTGATAGAAAAAAAGAATATTTATTATTTTCACATGAATTCGGGGCCTCGACACCAGCTATGTTTATAGAGGCCTTATGTGCTGTTCATTATTTTAAGAGTTTCCCATTAGCCATCCCATAATTGGATGCTCCTGTACCAAATGCAGGCGGCCACTCTTATGTTTGCTGAAACAAAGAAACGCCGCAAAGCGAGTGTGCACACAATGGAGCCATTATTCTCAGAGAGACTGTTATTAGCTGGGTGGGGAGAGGAATTTGTGCTTCTGAAAGTTGTTCAGGCTCCGACCTATTGTTAGAGACACTGCCTCCATATATTTCACAAGAACAAAAAAGGAACCAACCTTGAACTTTATCTACTCATTAGCCATAACGTGCAGTTTCTTGCTTGATGGCCGAGATGCTCTAAAATGACTGAGATTCTGATTGTTCCAGCTGAGCTCAAAAATGTTAGCAAAAGCCAGGTAGAACATTTGTTGTAGTGACGCCAGAGTGTTTTTGTGTGCTTGCTGCAAACTATTGGGGGGAGCTGACAACTGCTAATAAATTGCAAAGCTGAGAGGGAATGACACACCAGCGTTCACTACAGCGAGCCTCTAGCATCGATCCAACTATTGACTCGGGGTCATCTCAGCGACAGATGCTAGCATCGAAGGTCGAAAAATACAAGCAATATTCACAAAACATCTGTGTGATGTTTCTGTGCACCTGGGCAGAGTTTAGAAGGTCCAGTCGCGTTTTCAGGAGACCCTGCTGCTTTTGCAGGCCCCCTGCTGCTGATGGTAAGTTCAGGGCCATCAGGACAGACGAGAGCAGGACCACAGAACCCAGCAGAGCTCAGATTCCAGTAAAGCTCCAACATCTGTTGTAAACAAGAAAGTAAAGCTTTTTCTAAACAATAAAACATTGTTTTCGAGACTAAATTAATTGAAGACTTTTAAACTGTTTATGTTAAACTACATAATAGAACTTCTGTACAGGAGTAGTTCAAATAATATGTAATTAAAAACAAATGACATTAATACAGTTGCTGAGAATTTATTGCTTAAACGAAAAGAAAATTAATTGCAACGTCAAAGCAACCAAGGAGAAAGAACGAGAAGGGGGAAAAAAAGGTGTTTAATTAAGTCAGTGTGTGAAGAGAGCTAACTGAGTTCACTGCAAACATATAAGAAATGAGACTTTAATGTAATTACAACCATTAATAATTACAGGTATTATAACTGAGAGGCTAGCTACATGTCATCTTTGGCTACAGACTTAAGTAATTCACTGAAAAACCTTCTGAAGGGTCGCAGAGGTCAGTAAGGTGTTTTAGCCAGCAGGTCATGACACAGTTAAGTCAGGTGACACGTCCCTCTGTGTGACAAAGGCTCTGCAAGGTCACCAAATTCCTTATTTAAAAACAGGCAAAGGTGACAGTTTTACTGTCTTTTTCATTGACTCAATGATCATGTGACTTGGCGGTTCCTGCTCCTTTGCTCAACTGCAGGTTTCTGATCCTCGTGTGTGTTTCCTCCTGGCGGTTACAGCCACTACGGTGGGTTTTATTTGCCAATTGACCAGAGCTCTGACTCAGGATCTAGACCTGGTCCCCGGACACGGCGCGTAGGCCACCCTCGCTCGCTTCAGAGGCGAGTTTACCGGCAGGCGGATCTCAGCGCACAGCTGCAAACGTGTCCGGTTTTAAGTGGGAGGACGTGTTAATGTGTCATCCATCTTTATTTATCTGCGTGTGCACTATGTAGAAGTGCAGTGAATCCACCACAGAAATGTATACGTGCACGGAAATTCCATTCCATCTACATTCATCTTAGAAGCGGTTGAAAGGGGCCTCAAACGTCAGCGGCGGCATGATGAATGTGTGTTCTTCCTGATAGTGATTGAAAACCTTTGCGGCGTTATCGCGAAAGACAACACGCTGACGATGAACGATAACGCTCCCGCGGCTGGAAGATATTCTGTCCAAGCCAGCGTGGCTCAAGTTTGACTGGAAAATGTCAAGAGCGGCCTTGTCCAATTAAAGACTACTCCTCAGCGCTTGCTGTTAATTCTCATTTCAGGCGCTGGCTGTCTGAAAAGGCCGACAAATTACATTTTGTCATCCCTGATTTCTTCTTCTTTCCCCTCTTCAGCTGCTCTTTCTCTCTTGCTTGCTCTCTCTCTCTCTCTATTCTCTGTAAAACTCCTCTTCCCATCTGTCCCTCTTTCCTCATGTCTCATTATTTCAAATGAAATAAAGAATGTGCATTGAATATTTGAATAAATTAGAGGGCTTATTTAAGGGGAAAAAACTGATTAGCAAGATCATTACCGAAAGGGATCGGGAAAAGGTCTGAGAGCAGCTTTTGAAGGTGACCACGCAGGAAAAGGAGGCAATGTCATCAGCTCAGATGCTCAATAATTTACAATTCCCTTTTTTTAATGTCCAATTTCCTTTTTCCTTCCTTCCCATCGTCCATCTGTAGGTTCCTCCACTTAATGAATGCTATACATCTTCCACAGTGTGAAAGTCACATTGCTCCCCAGTCTTTAGGATGTTGCTCCAAAGGAAGTCTTGATTTCAGGTGCCTGAGTGCCTTTCATGAATGTCAATGCATCACAGCTTTATTAGTGAGAAAACTGTTTTCTAATATTGTTTTGCTTTGGACGGATTCACATGTGATCATATATGATTGCGTTTGTGTGACTGGTCCGATTCTGTGGGTCTGGTGGTGCATTTTGGAGTAGTTGGTGAAGGTTTTGGGGTAGTGATGAAGAAGATGTGGCTGCAAATAAGTTCGGTCAGGACCTGATTTGCGGTTCTAAAAGCCTTTTCTCATGAATCTGGGTCATATTCATGGCTCATGTGCACACCAGGCTAGGAAATAGCTTCTGACCAAGCCCGTTGAATGTAGCTTATAACAGCAGCAAGGCAGGGAGTGTTGGAGAAATAGGCTCTGAAATACAGCAGAGCAGGTCAGTCTGCCTTGGCCTTGAAGTGGCTGCAGGACTCCAGCTAAATGAGGCTGCTTCAGTTCGAATCTTTCTAATTAAAACGAGGTTTTTATATTTAGAGATGTATAAAAGCACTGGAATCATAGTCGTGCTGTTTCGCTCCAGCACCGTCCTTCTGTCCGCTCAGCATTTCAAACACCCAGTCGGTGTTTTCATCTGATTGGTGTTTAATTATATCACTGTTGTTCACAACCTTCTGTTTGTCTGTTTAAAGCTTTATATTTTGTTTTGTTCAGAACAAGAGGCTCCACTGGGTTTAGCAGGGTCCTTCAAACCCGTTTTAGTATTGTTCCTCCTTCTCCACCATAATTGCAGCTTCAGCCTCGGCGTCACAGCACTGCGAGCAACTCGGGCTAATTAACAATTCATTGCTGCCTTTTTTCATGTAAATAAATAAGTTAATCATTTTAACTGTGTATTGTAATGCTCCCTCATGGAGACATTGTTTGAACAATGGTTTGAAACAGAGATTTGAAAGAACTCACCCTTAATTTAGTGTTTTTACAGCCAGAGCCTCTTTGGGAAATGTTGTTTAGCCTCCAAAGTGAGTATAAACAAACCAATTCATTATTATTTCCTTGCACATATTTATGACTTCAGACAAACCACATAAGTAATTGCATTGCTTTATAGGGAAATACTTTTTATGTGATAAAAAGCTTACCGGTATTTGTATGCAGAGCTGGTTGCGCAGACACATTTTTACTTTCTAAACATTGCAAGAAAACAGTAGAATTAAACCTTTAATCAGTCAAGTTTATCCTCTAATTAGCAGACGTGAGGATCCTACCGACATTGGAAGCAGAAGTGGGCCTCTGCGTGTCACACCAACGCGGAGAGCGCGCATGGCTGCATCCCGCAGGGTCAAGTACAACAGAATGGAATGATACTGCCTCTCATGCTCGCTGCCCACCCAGCTAAATAACAGATAATTACATGTCTCTCTCTGCTTGGAGAAGGATTAATCTCATTGAACCCAGATTTCAGAGGCGTGTGTAACGCTGTCAGTGCAGTGACACGGTCAACAGAGTCACATAGTAAAGGTTCCAGGTCTGATTCTAGATGAGGCTCTTCAAGCTCTGAAAAAGGAGGCTTTTCTGGGCTCACTTCTGCTAAATACCAGTGTAAGTGATTCATGCAGAGGGAAATCCTCAGGGGGAAATGGATGGTAAATGACCTGTGACATGACGTGACGGGATATTTGCTGGTTAGATTTGAGTCCCAGCACGTCTGTGTATTTACCATTAGCACACACTGAGGGAACATCTGGAAAAAGAACTAATCAGCGGTTTAAAAACGCTTTTCAGTCCCCAAACGCGATCTGAAGATGAATTTCCATATTGTGCTCTTCCAGCAGCTTTGGACAGACATCAGCAGCCAATCTTAGACCGCTTTTACAAACCGCATGCACCAATAGAAGACGTCAGTGCTTCAACCAGCGCTCGCGTCGAAGCTTCTTTCGCCCTGTCCTTGAACCTAGATACATTCAAAACATAAACTTCATCTCTGAATCATATTCCTGATGTTATTAAGGCTTCAGTGAGTCAGATATGTGCAAAAACACCCCTTGGCAGCACGCAAGTGCGCTATTTATTGATCTGGTTTACATACACGCTGCGTAACGATGCAAAGGTCAATGTGAGGAAGGGCAATGAAAGCATTTGCAGAAAAGTCAGGTTCACAACTCAAGGACCACTCAACTGTTCTGCGGCCAATTTGTTTGGGCTCCACTGGCGTTTTTAAATTGCCGTTAAATGTAAAACGCATTGTTTGACAGGAGGCAGCGCTGCGGTAGACGGTGGGTAGGAGGAGGAGGAGGAGTCATCTGGTGAAGAGCTGAGGCTCTGGCGTGCTCCTCATATCTACTAGAGAGGCACCGTTTTGAAAGAGCGGTAGCTAAAGGCCTGCGATGTAAAGTTATGGATTACTCTTTTCAAATCAGCTTTAAAAAGTGAAAGGTCTAATTCTGGCAGTGCTTCAAGGTGTAGGAAGTAACTAAAGCTTAAAACTAGTGAGTCATGCACTGCAGAGTCTGAGACTGTCGCTGGGCTCCCTGCATCAAAAATGGAAACAAGAAGGGAGAAAACATTTTTCAGCATTCGTGTTTCAAATAAGGAAAAGCAGACTGGGAGCTATTTAAACTGCAGCTTCTATTTTAACTGCTTGTTGAACTGTTTCAGCTCAAAATTTCAATTGTGTGACTGTTTTTCCACACTTTTTTCCCGAGTTTTTTCTTTTAAATAGAATGTGTTTAAGCTCTGATTTAAAAGAAGGCAGAGGGGTATGAACTTCCTTTAAGAAAATCGTGACCTAGTTACAAAAAATGAGATCTGCTACTTTAGACCAAAAAAACTACACTTGAGGCAGAAAACCTGCAGCGGGGTTGTAACTGGGAAGAAGACCAGCTCCAGCACTCGGTTTTAAATTGCTGGACTGTTCAGGGCTCTAATTAGTACAGCTGCCACAGCCAGGTGATGGCTGTTCCAGCTGACGAAGCCCTAAACACCCAGTCCTGCACTAGAATTTATAGTCGGGTGAAGCAAATCTTTCCATTCTAGTCAAAGAAAGGAAGAGTTCTGCTGTTGTGAGGCCACACTCAGGAGGTTCATATGACCTCAAATAATTAATTACCACTTCACAAACTCAAGGATCCGCGCCCGGGCTGCAATTGTGTTTAAACTCGAAGCTTGAACAAACTCAAGGATCAATCTAGTGCTCCCGAACAAATAAGTTTAAACCCATGTTTTCAGCTTATTGGTCAACCTGATCCTTCAGGGATCAACTGGAAATGGTCTAGTAAGCTCCACCCAAACCCTGGAGTCATTTTGCAGTTTGCAGAGAAGGTTCCTGTCTGATTTATTCAGGGCTGCACGCGGCTGCCTCATCGCCATCAAGGGAGACTCATAACATTGAGTAGATGAGCCGCTGATTAGCCGTAGCGGCCGTGACACAGCCATCGTATCCCGCTAATGCTTCCTGTGGAAGCCACTCTGTTTGCCTTCCTCTGGAGCCAAATCTAAGACTTCTGTGTAACAGGAGACACAAAGGCGTGTGCACACGTTGTGTCCTAGAGGACAGATGTAAAAAAAACCCATCCTGTCACCACACTTTAAAGCTGAAATATCGTTTTTGTTTTTTTTTTTTTATGTCCGTGTAGGGCCTTCCATGGCACCCAGTAATGACTGACAGGCAGCCCTTGTTAGGTCCATAAGACGCTGTTAAGCTTTGTGTTTAATGAGCCGCTGCTGTGTACTCATTTGGTAATAACGGCCATATGGCTGTCATGGCTGAACATGCCTCCTCGCTGAAAAGTTCTACTCTATGAAGCACAATTACCATGTGATATGCAGCATGTTTTGGTGGGTGGGGTTGCTCGTCCGTACTTGCATGATAATAGGTCATACCAGTGCTATTAACAGCAAAATTATGGCCTCAGTTTGTCATTTTATCACCGTCTGAGAGATTTTAAATATTTGGTATATACGACTTGTGCCCTCCAGCCCTGCATCTTAAAGATGTGTTTAATTCTGTACCACACTTAAATGGATTTATTCCCCAGATTAACATGTTGGGCAGTGCCCCGCAGACACCCATTTCAACCGTGACTGGGTCACAAAAAAGTAAAATAAATGCAGAAGCAGCCAGGTGTTGGCTCCACAGAGATGCTGTGTTGTCTGCTCCACCTCACTTGCTCTCCAATCTGTGTCTCTGGCCATAAACATCCCCCCCATTAGCATCCCAGACACTTAGCTGAAGAGAAGCCTCCCTCTTTATATGCAGGCTCAGGTGCATGATCATTTCCATTACAATCGTTTGGGTGAAAATATGCAGCAGACACAAACATGACATTCATTTTAATGTGGTGCCACAGCTCTGTTCAATTACATTCCATAAAATATTCACAGGGAATGGCACTCTGATTTTGGTAAAGAGGCTCTATCAAGGCTGGAGCTCCATGTGTATACTAATGCTGCACAGCACATGTAGTGGCTCACATAGGCCCCGCCCTCTGACTCTGCTTGTGAATTCCCACAATTCCTTATTACAGCATTGCGCCTTTATGGATTCTACCAAATGAAAATGAATCATGCTTTTAAATTAGTTGTCAGCAATAGCAACAAGAGTCACCGGTGTACACAAATAGATGAGCGTAGATAGATACCTGATCTGTCACCGTGGCACTGCACCTACCTCTTTTTTCTTCTAGTGATCAACCAAAAATATGAAAGAAGCAACAATGCGAAGACATTTTGACCACAGCAACTGTCTAAAATACTGGTATGAAACATGTTTGTGGGTCCTGCAGACCATACCAAACCTCTACAGCTGCGAATTTGCATCCTTCACTTCAACAGTATTTTAAAAAATGCCAATAATACAGCAAACCATGCAGGGAGATGCGTTGCATCCTTCCTCTGACCAATAGGAGCTACTCCAAAGGTTATTAAAAAGAAAGGGAAGATGTATTTTATTAGACAACGGCTGATTTACTTGTTTGGATAATTTCAAGAGCGCCTGTCTCCTCCGCTTGGCCTGTCAACCATAACAAAAAAATAAGTTCAATTGAGCTGGCAGAGATGAAAGGATTGCTCACTAATGAGAAACACCACATCGTCTTTTTTCCCCTTGAATACAACTGACTCTTAGGGTTTAATTGGGAAAATCTGAATGGCCTAAAATAATAATAGCACAGTCACTGTGAAATAAAACTGCCTCAACTTCTTTTCAGTTTAATATCTGGACCAGCTTACCATCATCGTTGACTATTCACGCAGGGCCAGCACGTGTTCCCCAGACAGGACTGCAAATAAGAGAACACCAGATGTGAATGTATTGTGTTGAAACTGACAGATCTAAGAAGAAGAAGAAGGATGTACATGCCTGTTTTGATGATGTGCTCATTGAAGTAATGATTAGTGTGATAGAAATCCAAAAAAATGATGGAGATAAAGGTCAGGGATGTCTGGATGACAAAGTGCACCTTACTGATGTGTGCTGCTACAAAATATCCATTAGTGCCAGAATGTAACGTTGTGGACAAAGGTTCCGGAAAGGACTCGTATCAAAATCTGATCCGTCTAATTACATTTGTCACACCAACGAGCATTAGCAGGAATGTTTAGCTAACAAAGCAACATGTACTTCCTGCGCTATGACAGACCCAGGGTTGATGTGTTTTTATTATAATTGTGAGCATTTGGGCTTTGTGACATACTGAACAAATCTACTAATCAGATGTTAATCCAAATGTTGCCTTTTTTGTGCCTGCTGGACAATTTATACGTAGCACATTATATTACAGCATATTTCTGTTACATTTTTAGATCAACATTAATAGTATTAAAAGTATAGACACGCCCTATTCTGGCAGTGATCTGTATTAATCCCAGACAGGAGAACAGACTGTTTCAGCATTACAAGCTATTACAGTGTGACATTGCTGATGCTGAGGAGCTGAGCAATGTATTTGAGCCGTCACCCATACGTACAGAATGAGATGATTTATGCTGATAGGGGTGACCGGCTGGTTTTAACGAGACGGACTGTAGCGTCAGCTAAATCCACCAGGTCCCGGCAGATCAGCTCAGACAGGCCTTCTCTGTCAATATTAGGCAGCTGCTAAAAACAGACTCCTGAAAGTGTCAGCATCCACCTCGGTGTTTCTGTGTTGTCAGACGTGACTCGGGGGCTTTTTGCCACCGCGATGTGAGGCAGCGTTTTCATTTCTCTGGATGCGTTCAGTGTAACACGGAGCTGATATTCGTATATTCATGTTGATGAATCAGCACAAAATGGAATGTCACGCAGGAGAAATGGGGCGGGCAGGCAAAATGACTTTGCATGGTATTCTTTCGAACGCCAACAGGAATGTGTTTGGTGCCTGTGGTGATAAATGGACCCCATCCTCCATGTAAACGGACTATCTGCTCAGTCAACAAAGAACGTGGAACATCACCCTGAGGGGAATCAGTCGGCTGTCTTCTGCAGACTGTTCAGTCAGACAGGATTAGGTACGCTTCGATGCTCTACACATCCTGAGATCTGCAGGCCTGGTTGGTGGCCGGCTTGGACCAAACCACCACCGCTGCGCTCCTCTCTGCTTTCCAGCCAGAGGCAGCTGAGAGGACACTGCAGATCGCTGGGCCAAGGGGCCATCGGCCAGGTCATATCGTGTGTATTCAGGTCCTAAGACAGGCACACTGACACTGTGTACGGCCGAGTGAGTCTGTTTACCATTGCGGGTCATTGTATCAGGATGAACAAAGATCATGAATATCCCAAACAATGACACACAGATCTCTGAACTCTCGATGACAAATGCCTTTTTATTAGCTCCCTAACCGCAGAATAAAAATCAAAAAGAGGCCTGGACTGTGACCATCATTTGATTATAATGATTTTTTTTTCTCTCTTTAGATTAGATTAAAGCTGTTTCATATTTCTGTGTCATTACAGGCTGTCATCCAACAGGAAATTAAACAGAAACACCGCTGAGATAGAGAGCACCAGGAGAGATGGTTCAACTCATTTTGTATTTTATTTGATTCAGGATAATTGTACAAGTTACATGTTATTTAGGAGGTAAAGTCGGTGCCTCGAGTGTAATTACAGCTTTGGTTGTACTGGAAGCCTCATAGCTGCCTAATGACTGTTTATCTACTCTGGTGCTCCAAGTCAATGTTCATTTTTTTGATTTTTCTATAAGTGCTTGAGTTGATTAGTCACCAAATCATGAAGTTTGGTGAGACCAGAAATGAGATGTGGTTATGGCAGCTTGTTCTCGACACCAAGAGCTGCTTGATAAAGAGGCGTTGCTAAAGATGGTAACTCACCAGGCTGAGACCATGTGGGTGTTTGGAGGCTGCCAAATAGATTTCAGATACCCATGCAGCCATCTACAGTTCGCTTCATTGATACAGAACAAAAACCTGACGCAAAATAAAAAATTCCAACCAACTTTTCATCATGGCAGCAGAGCACAACCCCATCAGATCGGCATCACATTGACAAGCATGACGGCTACAAACAAAACAGCTGAAAAGTATCAAAAGTTGCTCGAATATTAGGAAGGACAGGAAGAATTTGGCATCCTCCACCTGATGATGACGATTCCTCAGAAGGGTCTTGCTGACAGATATTACAGGAGACAAAATTCTGAAAAAAGCTCCTCTGCCTCACCAGAGTGTAAATATGATCTCATATTTGCACAAATATGACAACCTTTGTTACACACACTTAGAAACCGTTAGAGATGTGTTTGATTGCAAAGAACATTTACAGTCTGGCTCCTTCGACTCCAGCCTGTCGGATTTCTTTTGGAACAGAAGATATTAAATGACAGTCATCGGCTCAGCTTTATCTGATTTTGTTTTTAATATTTTCCTCTGCAGCAGTTTTGTGTATAATCTTGATAAGTTAAGCAGACAGGACAAGGCTCTACCGGCGTGTTGGGCTTTGTGTAGCCTCCCAGGCTGCTCTTTAGTGGGTGAACTTTTCTGTTTGGATCTAGTTTCCTTCTTCCTCAGTCTCACCTCCCTCGTTCAAACGTCCTGTCCTCGGCTAAGCAGACATCTGTCTTTTTTTTTTTTTTTTTGGATTTTTTCCAGCCGCCCATTCATGCCTGCTAATACGCTCCACTTCTCACCCGCCTCCTGTCCACCTTTTTCCATTCCTTCCTTTTAGTCATCGGTCTGTGAAGATCTGCACCTCCCTCACACCCTTCCATTTTGTTCATTTAATGCTCTCTTGCTATCTGGATGCAGTGCACATTTGCTGGCCTACCTGTCTAAAACCAACCCTTTAACACCCAAATGATTCGAGATGTTTAAACTTATGTGTCACTTTAGAGTGTAGCTAAGTTAACTCAAACTATTCCCAAGGTTTTGTCCATAACTAGTAAAGTTTTTTTAGTTAGTCATTATGATCCAGTAGTCAACATCCCGGCCATGTTCTCAGAAGCCTCACATTTGGTGGGCATGATGGAGCTCTCAAAAATATCCGCTACTAAAGAACATTAGACAAAATTTGAGATGGTGTTTTTTTTTTGTTTGGTTTTTTTTTAGTCTTTTTGGTCAAAGTGGGCTTCAGGTGTGATTCACTGGCTTTAAAAACACTCACAGTATAAAACAAGGCACGAGAGACATTGTAGTTACTTCAGAAGTGAAAGGAAAAAAAATGTAATCTTTTTTTTGGGGATTTTACGCCACTGAAAATGAAAAAAAGAGAACCCCCTTGCTAACTAGATTTACCCCTGTGTCATCCTACCTGAAAATAACATCTGCTATTCAATTATAGACCCCAACAAGGTTTTTGTTATAAGAAATAAAAAAAATTAGGAGTCAGAAGTCCTTGTACAAAGCTGCAATTGGTTTCTTTCCTAATCAGTATTTCTTTTACTTTTTACAGTTATGGTCCAGTTTTCATCATCAAACTGTCAGAATTGAACGGATGTCACAGCGAGTAATTGTCATCTTGTCGTTTTATTGAAACTTCCTCCATGGAGGTCATCAGAGGCTCCTATATCACTAAAAATCGCAGGTTTTTGTCTCTTCCATGTTACGGCAAGTTAGCAGGGACTCTAAATCAATGGCTGTAAGTCATTTACCATCAGCCTTGGTGTTAAATGCCTCCAATATCCTTTCGAAAGGCGCCTGCTCGAAAGACAACCAAAGAAATTAAACAAACACAGATGCAGCGCAAATGCCCACACGGGTCCAATAAAAGTAAAATGATATAAATAATAGCCACATGAAGCCTAAGTGAAGACAGCGTGTGGGTTTGGTTGCTTGGAAACTGCCTTGCAAGGGAGTGGCTGCATGCGACTGTCACCTCAGGGAGTGGTGTTTGATGAAGGTATTGATAAGAACCATTTAATGAAACGCTGAAATTTTCCCTCTCTGAACAATGACTGCTCGCCAGCATCAGTAGCCTTTGGTGTTGGTCTGATTCAAAAGAGCCTGTCACCTCCTCGGGCCCATCTAGCCTTTAACACAGCTTATCAAGGACCCCGGGGACGTTTAGTCAGCCTTGCTCATCAGTGCCTTCGCCGACCAGGTGCTGCTTGGCCCTGAAGACCTCCCGCGGTGGGCGCATGAGGAGAATTGAGCTGAGGAAGATGGTAGATCGCTTCAGTGCAGGTTTCCACCCTACGAGCCGAAGATGCTGATTTAGTTAAAAACAAAAAAGTAAGAGGATGAAAAAAAAAATGAATATTGTTTTCTAGTCATTGTCTTTCTATCAGCTTCACTGCTCCAGAAAACAGAGCTGTAAGTAACTTTATAAAAGTTAAAACAAAAGAGAAGTTTTAGTTTGCCCCCCCCCCCCCCCC
>CAAE01014603.1:252685-313602 GCA_000180735.1 Tetraodon nigroviridis
CCCCCCCCCAACCCCCCTCTTTCTTCCCTCGATATGGCGCTCAACTCATTCATGGTGTTACACTGCTGTCCTCCATTCTTTTCACAAACAGAAACCAAAAACATGCCCACAGTTTCACCAGGGCTGGTGTTACATCACCAGGTGACCCAGCAGTCAAAAGAAAAACCAGGTCAACGACTCTGCCAACGACCCTACCAACGACCCCCGAGACATCCATTCAGGCCACTGGCATACTAATGCAATGACTCTCAGTTGACATTAGCATACCAATGGTCGAAAAGGGCTATATCTTCAAGCTCTGCACTGTAACGGATCAGAACTGATGAAGCCTTTTGGATAGAAGGCGAAACGTTTTCCAAAAAGAAAATTGAAACGTCCAGATGAACACAGAATCTTTTCTCGGACAACTATGACCTGGATGACTGAGAACCTACACAGACATATAGTAAACACAACTCAAACCCTTTTCCTACTTTTTTTTAGCAAGCAGGGTTTGCAGTCGCAGTGTGTAATTGAGTTTAGCGGTGCATGAACTTTCTATGGCCGCAATCTCTGCAAGCACAGCTTTCTCTCTCTCTTCGCTGGCTCCGGCTTTCTTTTGTGCACACTGCTGCGCATCACAGCGGAAACCAAATGTGAGTGATCTTGATGAAAGAAGAATGTAATTATTAGTGTGTTACCTCCAGGAGGGTGGCAGGATCTTTACACGGTGCAGTGAACAGCGCGCTCTCCTTCTAAATGAAGAACATTCACTTCCGTTCAAGAGCAATTATTGCAGCTCTCAGACAGTCTTGGCTCTGAAAATCAATGAAATAGGGCTAAAAAAAAATGTTTTCCAAACATCAGGAGATATTTCCACGTTTCATCCAGCACACCAAGGTCAACATATTCTGGTTGAGCTGAGTTTTGGTAATGGTATTTGTGTTTGCACAAGACTTAACCGATATGATTTCTATAACAATTTAAATAAATAAATGAAGATTAGGGAGGGTTATTTGTAGCAGAGGTCCTTAGGTCCTCAATTAGGATCTTTTTCTAAGTGGAATGGGAAAAGAATGTGTGTGTCACACTTGTAAAATATGTGTAAAATGTGATGATGGGTGACTGGCAGCAGCCAGAGGTGGAGGGAAACTACCCTCTGCAGAAGAACCACAGGGGTTTTGTGAATATCAACGAAGGAGTCTCACTCAAGTGACGTTATTTTTTCCTGCTTTGGGCGGCAATGGATTTGGTTTTTTCCATCAGCTCTCTGAACAAATGTGCTGGATGATGACACAGATATGCAAGCATAGACAAAAGCAGACAAGAGTGAATGTCTTTGCATTGTTTTTGTTTTTTGTTTTTATTTATTTATTTATTTGCTTTTGATAACTGTGATTTATTAATGCTTTTGGGGTAAATGGGAGCAGCCACAGCCGTCTGTACCAACATTTTCCATTTATGCTTGCGCTGATTGACCCTAATGGATCGAATATGCCATGTACGTACAATGTGTTGATGCTTTATGAGCATCAACACATCACCCCCTCCCATTGGCGCTTTATGCCAAACTATAATTGCGAATACAAATATGCAGATGAGGCCACAAAGCCCTTTTATCAAAAGCATCTGTGGAGTCAGTTTTTACCCCAAGTGCCTAAATAATGAGCCAGGCAACAACTAGATGTGTCAGCCATGACTGAAAAGCTGTTTTGCAACACTTAATTAAAGAGGCGAGAGTAATTTTGATGGTTGATGGTTTGGATCCTAACCGGAGGTTTGACACTATCAGTGCGATGCAGCCTTGGCCGCAGATGAGAAAAATGTTCTGAGGAGCAACGGCATTGAGAAGAGGCTGTGTGAGGAGTGGAACTGCTACTGGTCAGCCAGTTAGAAAGGCTGCATTAAATAACCACTCAATAAATCAAGCCCAGAAATGACACGTTCCACTTACTTTTCATGGCCGACCATGAAATAGGACTTTGCAGCCTTTTCTTTTGCAAATGAATAAGATATGCTCAGCTAGTTTGAGTCTGGTGTGAGCTAGAGGCAAAGGGCCATTACTGTCAGACTTTAACAAAAAAACCCTCCTGGATTGGGTTGGAGAGATGATACATAAGATTAGCCAGAGCTGAACAGAGACAAGTGAGCTGTCCTAATTATTCCTAACTACTTTTTTTCCTTTCCAGAAGGTCACATTGAGATGGAGGTAGTGGTGATTTACAGAGCAGCTGTTAAAATAAAGCACACGGGTCATGAGTGGCAAGTGTGTTCCTCCTGCAAACCTGCCCAGAAAGTTTGTAGGGTTTCAGACCTAACCGTAACTCTACCCTAACCCCAACTACTAACCTCGTGCTAACTCTAACCCTAACCCTAACCCTAACCCCAACCCTAACTCTAACTCCATCCGTAACCCCAACCCTAACCCCGCCCTAACCCTAGCTCTAATTCTAATCCTAATGCCAACCCCAAACCCTAACTCTAACCTTAACCCTAACCCTACCCTATTCCCAACCCCTAATGCAATAATCATCTTCTTATTGCTGGAATAATGCTGTCTTAGAGTTTTAAAAATGACAACTGTTATTTCCTCTGTGAAGCATCTTGACATTTTTGCCAAATCAGAGTGAGTTTCCTGATCTATCCTGGTGTATAAAGAGCCCTTCCTGTAACTCAAATTTTCCATAAGATCCATGAATCAGTTACAGTGTCTGTCGAGAATGTCTTGATGCCTGTATTTGCAGTGTTGGTTAAACTATAAATGTGTGAAACCCGTAGGTATTTGCATTGGGAATTCACCCGGTTTACTATGCATTTTGTACAGAGCGTTCCCGCCTGGCACCATCTGCTCAGTCTAGATTGGGTCCTGTCAAAAATGACATCCCCAGCTAACTTTGCAACACTGTCAAACACAGCGAAGTAGCTGGATTGACTTCAGATGCTGTGAGGCAGCCATCGTAGTGCCACTGGTACACCCTGTGGAAATCTGTGGAAAGCTGCAGTCCAAAGGTGGCAGTGGAGGCACAACTTCCTTGTTTTGTTCAAAAACATTCCCCAAACAAAGGCTGAAAAAGAAGCCTATCTTCCTAAGGGGGGAACAAAAAATGAAGATATCTTCCAAGAGGTGCCAGAGGGATTTGTCTTTCTCCCTTCCATCTCTCTCCCGTGACTGGGATGGGACTCTCGAAGGAAAACAATGATGCTGTCAACAGCTAGTGCCGTTGAGCGCTAAAGGCAGGGAGAGGGAAGCGCCGCTTAATGTAAGCAAATGGATTAGAGAGGCTGATTATGCCTGGGAGGTAAAAGTAGAAGAAAAAAAAAAAGAAAATCTGGAGCATGCTGCTGTGCATGTTTGAGTGTATGAGAATATCCACGTGCGCATTCATATAGGCTGCCCATGTCTGTCGTTGCAGCCGTGTGCATGAATAGAAATGTTCCTTTAAGTCTTTGAAGCTGTAGCTTGTAGAGATTTTTGATTCCTCTCCAAAACTAAAAAGGGATCATGTTACCCCTTTAACTCTCCGTGCCACATTAAGCTACTGCTGTCCTCCACTTTTTCCTGGAAGAAGATAAATGCATTGGGAGCAACTTTCCCATTGGCCCCTGCCTCCGTTAACTGTCTGCCATGGTAAAATAGCTTTACTTCAATTCGTGCTGGTCAAGCTGGATCAATCGAGTCATAAATCATTTTGTACCCCCACATTCTGTGGCAATGTGGACCATGACTAATGTGGAGACTGGAAACCAGTCGCAAGCCTACAAAAGTCTGACTGATCAGCCAAGTGATGTGACGATATCGCTTGTAGTACCAAATGTAGAGCAATCATGACTAAATGTGTGTTTTTTAGCCTTGCACACATGCATTATATATGAATGCGAATGTCTGTGCAGCAGAAGCACATCCAGGGCCCTGATAACAAAGCATTTACATTACTACTTTACATACTGTAATATGAACAAAGCAATTGGATTCATGCTTTAAATGTGTTTGTGTCTACTGGAAATAATACGGTACTTGCAATCTACACCCTGCATTTGTAACTTCTGTTGCAGCATTGTGCAGCTAACGTCTGTTAGCGTTTAGGAACTGTTGGGCGTTATAGAAAGTCAACGACCTACTAAACCCCAAATGTGGCCTTTAGTCTGAGTTTTTCAGGCCACTACTGACCATTGACCTACCTATTTGATACCCGGTCTGGCTCTGTAGATAACAGGTTAGTGAACAAGGACTGTGTGGTGCACAAATGCCAGACAGCTGGAACAGGAGTTTGCATTCAAACACTTTGCATTCAAACACACACCAACATATTTATCCGTGATTTTCCTGCTCTGGTTAAATAAAGCGACGACTCCTTCCTGCAGAGAAGGGTCGCTGAGCATTGATTTTGGTCTTAATTGGGGTCTTGTTGAACAGCACTTTACTGAGGATCAATTTGCCATCACTGACGGAAGGAAGGAAAGGTATTTAATCAGCTCGTATTCAATACAGGTTGCATCTTGGGCAGGAACAACTCATCATCTCCAATACAAAGAAATTGCTTTTTACAGTCCTATAATGTTTGCATGAAACGTGGTAATAAATCTAATCCAGGCTGACAAGAGGTGGCCTGTTTTTTTTCCCCTAGATTTTCTTCATGATATTGACCACCTTTGCTGCACGCAACCATCCAGCCTTGGCCCTGTTGAAATTGTTTCATTACAGGTGCTAATGGGAGAAGAGCCAGAGCTTGTAATGTTGCCTGTGCACACATCATCAAGCGTGGCATTGCTACAAATATAATATAGAATAAAACACCCATGAGTTTCAGATATTAGCGCGCTGATAATGGAAAGTTCCTGTTTATTCTGATATTTAGCATCCTGAGACAAACACAATACATGACCTCTTGAGGAAGACACAATGATGTGTGCGTGCACGCCGCTGAGCCATAAACACTGCAGAATCAAAACTGTTGAGGTGCCAGTGAGAGCGAGACAGCAAGAGGAGCAAGGAGCTGTAGACCACTTGAAGGTGAAGATAGTGTTTTTGACAGCCCCTCCTGAGCACCAGGGAGTCCGTCAGCAACAGCTAGCGTGTGCACTGGTCCACCGCAGCTGAGTATATGAGCTTTAATTACTGCTGAGCTCATCTGAAAGACTTTCTGACTGATTGTTGAAATATGATGTAAAAAAAATCCTTAATCCTCTGAATAAAAAGAGCCTTCTGATGTTTCGTGTTTTGTGAAGAGCTGGAAAAGCTTTGTGCTAACGCAGTCATGACTCATTCACGACCGGAGCCGCTCTTTCTTTTCCTCTCTGGCTCCGTCTCCATGTGTGTTCCTCCTTTACACTCTTTTCCTGTCTTTCCATAACTTACGATCTCAAACTGGTACTGGGTTCATTTATCATGTTCTACTTGCTCTTTAGGCTAATGATACAAGTTTGTGCACGTTAGCGCTTGAATGTGGCCAGAGGCATCGGCAAGAGAGAGTGCACCACGGGGTGCCGGAGGCAAGACAGAATGTAAGCACAGCGGGAGTAATGAAATAATGACTGAAATATAAAAGGACGAGGCAGGCCGAGCACCATCTTTCCAGGAAGCGACAGGTGTTTACCGACGCGCCAGTGCAGAATCCATTAGAAGGTTGTCATAGGACAGCTGCCAAGAAGCGAGGGAGTTTTAATTACGAGCCGCTTGCACCAAGACCGAGCCTCATCTCCAGAACGTGTGCAACAAGGGGGAAACATTAGACCAATGGGGTGGAAGTCGCAAACACAGCATGGCCTCCGTACAGGGGGCTGATGACTAATCAGGGAATGGTACGGCAGTCTGACCTCCGCAACAGTCGCTCACCTTCTTACAAGATGTCAGATGCATCTTTTCCTCAGTTTGTTCCTTGCATGTGTCAGTTGGCAGAAACCTGCAGATGCTAAAAGAGGCTCAGGGGACTACACCGCCAGGACGATGAACGTCCCACCATCCCAGGTACACATTCATTTATAGAGATGCTCCCTCATTTATAGTTAGTCTGATTCTACCCTGACCTCAGGTCTTCATCAGGCCCACAAACTCAGCAATAATTGGATTTACATTCAACAAGGGAATCAGAAGGAGTCCATTAAACAATAAACCTTCCAAATGTCTGTTTATCACAGCCCTCATTTACACATTTTATTTCCCTGTTCATTTTAGCCCTTTTCCACTCAGGTAATTTACAAAGAGAGATTAACCGCCACCATTACGCGATAAGGCAAATTGTTTTCTCCATAATCTATTTTTTTTTTCCTCCTCTCCTGTGCTTCATGTGGCCTTCCGTGTCAGACTGAATTACATCACTAGCTCCTTCTTGTAAAATCATTTGTAATGCTTCATAATTAAACATTATCAGTCACTCTCTATTAGTTTCAGGGAATAAACCCTGCAGTAGGCCTCATATATATCATGTAGATGGATAGATGGATAGATGGATAGAATTAGTAAAGTCTGCTGTGTATGTTTGTCTTTCTGTTTTCTAGCTTTCTCTCTGCTTGTCTTCCCTACTCCTCCTCCTGTCTCCTCCCTTCTGTCTTGACTCTGATGTGCCTCATGTGTCTCACCTGTGTCTAATTGTCCCCGTCCCTATATAAACTTCCTTCTCCTTCTACTGTGTCCAGTGGTCCTCTTGTCCTGCGTCTGCTGTCTTTGGGTTCCTGATCTAATTTTTTTTTTTTTTTACCTGTTTGATCGACCTGCTGGTCTGAGCTTTGCTAAATAAAAGGCTTGAGAGTCCTGACCGTTGGTCTTGTTTTTAACCAGTGGTGTCCAGTCTCACTACTTCTGGCATTTCTCTCCGGGTCTTTTTAATTCCATTTCAAGCCAGTAGAAAGAGAAACCAAAGGTGAACGTTCCCTCCACTGGCACAAACTTCATAAAATTCAGGTCAGAAGATGAGTTCCTGGCTCATATTTCAGCGCCCTGGCTGGCAGTTTCCACTGAGGTTTACCTGCTGATAGACAAAACCCAGTACAGCCTCCTTTTATCTGATCCGCTAGGCTCAAACTCCGTTATGATAATGCTGCTCAGCCTGCAGCTCTGGCTAGAAGGATTCATAGCAGGCGTCTAAAATCTGAGGGATAACTGGAGCAAATCCACCCACGGCTCAGAAGAACGTGTCTCCCAGAGCAAACCTGTGTTCTGCCGTACACTGCCATCGTGACGGTTTTTTAGATTCAGACATAAATTGAGCCTGTGGTCTAAGATGTTTTAAATTGTTGGTTTGCACAAATGCCTTAATGATTTTGGCCAGAGGAGCCAACTCTTCCAGATTTCCGGACCAGACTCAGGGTCAGGCTCAGTCAGGGTCACCGCTTCCCCTAATGTGCCCAAATGTCCAAATCTGTGATGAGGATGAAGAATAATAGGAAAAATCTAACAGGATAATTAACTACATAAAAGCATCCTGACATCTTTTCACTGCATCACAGAGATGATATTAAACCATCTTTGAGGCCTTAAAACTTTCTAGATAAAAGACAGTAGATCTAGCAAACCTTGGTGGGCTTTTCTACTGTCAGCTCCATCTTGTTCACAAATCTTCCTGTAATTATGTTGCCGAACACTCGGCTCAGCCGTCAGATGTGACGAGTGTTGTTATTCTGACTGTCCTGTGTTTCAGGTGTGATAATAATGCTATTGAATTCAGTCATGGGGGCTTTAGATGCTGCACATCCAAATTTCTGCACTCCCGTTCTTTCGTAAAACCATTTAATGCTGCAGCATAGCATGACCCCTGTGATCTTCCTCGTCTCATCACCCATAGCCTCCTCAAATTCATTTCTCGTTTTTTTTTCCCGCCCTCGGAAGTGCACTGTGCACGGCTCTACGTTACACGCAACAGGCGTGTCGATCGGCTGCCAATTAAACAGTTGTAATCTGGATTCAGCAACAGGCTCCGCTACTTTCAGGGGGCGCCCGTGCTGCAGCTGTGTAACAAGACGGGTCAGTGCCTCAACACGAAGGTCACGTCAGCCGTCGGATCTGATGTCAGGGGTTTGGCCTCCGGGTTCAGGAAGCCTTGCCGGGGTCATGCAGTCAGAGCTGACATGCCGGCGACACGTGTAGGGATGAACGGGTACTTTATTTGGCATGCAGCCTGCTGACAGACGCACAAGCACATTTAAAAATGTGCTTGCTTCTTGCAAGTTCTTTGCAAGAATGAAACTGATAGATGGACGGACCGTCAGCCGCAGCTGTTTCAGTCGGAGCAGCATCAACGCGCTTATCTGGAGCGAAGACAAAGCTCCATGTGAGGTCAGGTGACCTCGCCGAAGCCAGGACAAGCCATGTTGCGAATAGAACAACAAAAGAGAGCAAAGCCCTCATGAACAGCCCAAGGCCGTATACTGTACCTTAGGCACGACTCGATGCGTGAGCTAAATCTCTGCCTTTCTCACCGTGCTGAGGTGCCTGTATTCCTCCGCTCTAACTGCAGGACTACATCAAATGTGGCTGTTTCTCACTGCTTACATTAAAGTTGTTTGTCACAATAAAGCTGTTTTTCCGCCACCACGACTGTGTTTTCATCTTCCTGTGTGATATTACCAACCGGGGCTCTGTCGCCTAGCAACGGGAACCATTCGCCAGCGTGTGACGTCTTTGGGTCATTTGCATTATTTATGTGGCTTTCCTAATTCCATTCAAACAAGGATGACCCTTTCCTGTCTGTGTAATTTAAAATAGCAGTAAAACAGATTTTGGTGGTAATTTTATGCTGATAACTATAGACATGGTGTTAAAAAAAAGGTGATAATTGGAAAAACTCTGATTGCTGCCTTGCTGTGAGGCGTTCAGGCGTATCCCTCCGCCAAATCACGCGGGTGCGCTTGTCAATAGGTTAACCTAACTAAAAGTGTCCCAGAGCATTTGTTGCAGTGGCTACAGATGATTAATGATTGTTGACACAGACACAAACATAGGGAAGCACAGGCAGAGTGAGACTGATGAGGACAAATAGAAGCAGCGGCAGAAGCTCAAGTTAAATACCCCCGTATCACCATTGCAGACGCTGTTGATAATAAGTCTCTGAAGGTGCCTCTTCTTCACCAGCTGTCCCCCTAAAGGCTTGCAGGAGTTTAATTTGTGTGGAGGGGGAAAAAGCCAAAAGGAAAAATGGCTAAAGTTTGTTGAGAATCAAACCATTAGATTTAAACTAAATTCTTTCTTCTCTGGGTTATCAGGTGGGTTCTCCCTTCACAGATGTTTCAGGCCCCGAGAACCTCTGGCAGGCCCTTCTCTGACCTCTAACTGATTGATTCTATTTTCAGTTATTTATTTTTTTTTTTTCCGCCTTTATTAAACACTCACACATTCTCATTAACTTTTAACATAGCTGCTAAAGGGGATCTATTTAATTTTCAAACTCTTAGATTTTCATCTTTTATTATGGAATTAAGGTCTTTCTTTGTAATTGGTCCGACCTCAAAAAAGAAATTACACCAAGCTGTTTCACGGAATAGCAACATAACCAATGAACAGTCAGAGAGATGGAGATGTTGATGCTCACATCTGCTTTAAAGTTAGCATTTTAACATTCACACACACACACACACACACACACACACACACACACACACAGTGTTTTTGTTGAGGTGAGATCATCAGATCCAATCACGGTGCTGAAACAAGGGGGTGCTGGGAGTTAAATAATTGACAAGCTGCTTCTCTGTGTGCTGGCTGGTTTTTGGCAGCCTGACTGTCCAAACCTGGGGGTTTCATGTGCATGCAAACTGGGCAAACACATTCATTTTCTAAATAATAATACTCTGACAACATAATAAATGTTGCCAACACCTAGCTTAAAGTTTATCTAAATGCTTTAATAATCAAATTAATTGAAAAGCTGACATTTAGGTGAAGGAAATCTGAACAGGCTAAATAAAATACTTTAAATTATAAAGTTGATCTGTTTGTTGGTGATGGCAAAGGCCACTTGTCTACTTGCATTTACTTGTTTTATTGATGTGGTTAAAAACAATCCAACAAACAACCTCATTAGCCAAAAGACGAGTGCAGCGCTGCTGTAAACAGGTGTTACCTTGGTTACGTGGAGATGGCTCTGCTCACCATTAACTTGAACATGCGTAAATTTTCTCCACAAGTTTCAAGTTTTGAGAGAACTGAATCTCTGTGTGAAACCAGGATCTGATGTTTGGAGCGTGTAAACACAGTCGCGGCCTTTTGGGGCAGCTTTTCTTATCTGTGTTCCTTGATTGTTACAGTTTCTCTGCTCAGCACATGATGAATATTCACGAGTGACAAAAACAACGAGCTGGCATTTCCAGGGCTACCGTCCTTCTTTCCCTTCTCTCTTTTTGAGAGCTGTTTAACACCTTCGCCCACCTGAAAGTCTTGTCAAGCTGTTGCTATACATATCCACACGGAGCTCAGTGAGGGGGAGACGGCAGCCGCTAAGGAGAAGCCAGGAGAAGCAAACGAGGAGCCCATCCCGGGGAAAAAGAGCGCGCAGAGAGAGTGAAAACGCTAGAAACCTCCAGGAACAATCATCCATCCTTGTAGCGACTTTATCAAAAGACCGACGTGAAAGAAGTGAAAAGAGGGTAAGATGAGAGGGAAGGAAGAGAATGAGCCGACTGTACCCGCCATCAAAGCCTCGTCGTGTCTTCGGCTCATGGGCTCACACGCCCACTCATCCCAGCTATATTTCAGCCTAATGAGCCAAGTGTCTGTCAGTGGTTCCTGTAAACTAGCAGCACTATCATACACAGCCATTACTGGCTTCTGTTGCAAGCTTTTCCTGCACATCTCCTTCCTTTTGCACCTCTTCGCAGTCTGTACAGCATTGCACTCTCAACGAATGCCCCGTGTTTCACTAACAATGGCATATTTACGTATGGCGGAGGAAGGTTACACATTTTCTGCGCTTGTTTAGCGGTTGAATTGCGTTTTTCTGTGCAGTTTTTAGTTTTTCCAGTGCAAAATTCAAAGCTATTCAGCCTGGAAACCTGCCTCAGAACCTCCGAGCATTTGGCTTCATAAGCAAGAAAAGTTTGTAATGAATCTCTGCTGAAGTTTTAATCACAGGAACAGCACGGATTAGGACTCACCGGCACAGCATACTTCACCTCCCTCTCCCTGTCTGGTTCTCTGTAAAAGCGGTTACCGCTAAGCTGGAAACAAAGGAGTGAGAGTCAGAGCGGTTTCTGAAGGGATGGTGGCAGCAAGGGCCGACATGTTGCTGAAGTGTTGCTTCTGGTGTGAAGTCGGAGTTGGAGCCTTTCTCGTCCCGCTAACTGTCACAGCAAATCAAATCCCCACAATGCTGGAAGCATCTACTCTCCTCTACTCACACAGTTGCATGAGTTTTTGCACTTCCTGTGCCAGTGGTACATACTTTTTAGCACCATGGTACTGTTCCAGCTCCCTTTAGACGTTACCCATCTCTACCTATGAATAGAAATGTGTTAAAATGCCACCTTTTGCACTCTTTCTCATGTCACTGCACTGAAAAAGGTTCATGTTTGAGGGATTTAGTCCTACATGAGGAAAACATCATTACCTCGCCAGTGTTAGCCTCCTTCTGGTCAGATTATGAACTGCAGTCTTGATGCTGCCTCTGTCCTAACTTTCTTTATCGCAGAGCAGGCAGAACAAAGCTGTCCTGATGTAAGGAGAGCCAGTGTTTTCTCTGCTAAGAGGTAATCAAAGCTGCAAATAAACACAACAGCACGGCAATAAACATGAATGCAGCATGGGCACGGAAGATTGCAGGAGTCAAAGCCAGCCCTCTCATGGCTTTGGTGGACGTTTGATGCAGCATTCTCTTCAAAAAACATTCTTGTTTACAGCGTCTGCTCCGCATCAAAGCAGAAGCGCAGAAATGACGGGTTAGAATTTAATATTCCTAACATAATGTTCAGTCTCATTACCGGAACTGTCACTCACAGTCATTTTATTATATAATTTATTTTAAAAAAAATGGGTTTTCAACACGATTTAAATGACTTGCGAGGACATACATTTACCGTACTCCTCATAAAATGTTTATGAAATGGAAATAAGATCAAAGCAGTCAGCACAACAGCCAACTTTCTGTTGTCATTTTTCATCCATGTCCTGTCTGTGTCACATGTTTAACCGCTTGCTGGAAACGGTTAAAAGTGAAACTATCATTTTTGCGCTACGTTTGGTGGAGGGCAGCGAAACAGAAGATGGAAGCTGTGACAGGAGCGCCGCAGCCTTCAGATCCAGCCCATCTAGCCTGTCATGCCAACCAGCTAACGCTTCAGCCACCGATCGACGGCCTCTTCCAACTTTTCTTTTTCACCCCAGCGGCTCCTGATGGCTGCGGTCAGTTCTTTTCTAATTAGGAGCTGTTTCCTCACATGGGTTTGGAAGAGAGGTCGACTTAGCAGGTGAGACAAGAAGAAGACTACGTAGCTGGGGAGAGATAAAAAGCACTGAAATGGGGGATTTGAATGAAAATGACGATTTTGAGCAACCGCATCGGCTAATAATCCAATTTTTCTTTAAGCATTCATTTGCAGAGGCAGATGGGTTGAATCGGAGCAATAATAGAACCGTCACTTTCACTGACGGCTTACCTCCCATGCTTCCCGGTGTAGACGGGGCGGTTTGCTCATCTTAACGTTGTCTGGTCGAGGCGAGAACTCACTCCAGATGAGCGTGTCAGAACAGGTGGTACCTGTGGGAGGCCTGCAGCCACTTTACCGAAAATGTGTCTTTTCACCATGACAACGTGTTCTCTGTTCGCTGTTGGTCAGGTGTGTCTTCACACGTGTGACCATTGTAAACCGGGTAAGGAGCAAATGAATCATAAAACGCACGAAATGGGCCTAAATATGTTTGAATTTTTAAAAAGCACATGTAATAATATTGTGTGAGAGAGACATGAAGTGAGGTCAAAGGTGACGCGATCAGGCCTGAAATGCATGCAAAGGCAGATTTTACTGACCGGTTATTAAAAACCTGCTTTATCACATTAGAATCTTTTTTTGTCCTTCTCCAGGTCACATCTGCTCATATTTCCTTTCTTGGTGAATGCTCACGTCCCAGCCAGATGTGCTATAGACACCAATCAGAGCCTACCGACCCTAAAAAGCAAACGCATGTATCTTTGTTTTTTTTTAAATATTTGTTTCATTCCCAGGAATGTAGAGCCTCTCCAGTCAGGATGACAATTTCTGTGACGCATGTGCATGTGAAATATGATGGCTTTGAGCCTTTTTATGCTTTCTTTTATGTGTAAATTCTCAAAAAACAGAAAAATTGAGCTACGTAGAGGGTAGCTTTCACCTCTTTCATGTAGGCTGATATATGACGTAATTGATCATGAAAGTGGACATCAGAGGGTTACAATATTCAGTTTCCTTCTCCATTACTGCAGCTTCTCCAGGTACAAACAGCAAAACATTTTCTAAGACTGTTGATTAAAGGTCAGAGCTGCAGGTTTAGTCTTAGTTCTTTGCATTTGCACATAAAATGTTTCAGATTTTGGTATTTAACCATGCTGAAATGAGCGTATACCGTTCTTTTCCCCTTCACCGGTCCTACAGATGACACCTTCTCAGTCAGAGCTCTGAGAACCACCTGGTGTCAGCAGCCAGATTAGTTCCAGCCCTTTTCTTGCGAGCGTCCAGGCACCGGCAGAAAGAACGCAGGAGCGCAGCGACTTTAAGATGTGATTAAGTAAAACCTGCAGCTGAAGTTGATTGATTAAACAACCCTGCAGAGCAGATTTTTTTCTCCAGCGAGCTGCTGCTAGAAATGTTAGGAGGTAAAAAAGTAGCCTGCAGCTGGTTTCTGCTGCTGGAAAGAAGGTCAGTGGCTGGATGGACACACGTGGCACATGTTAGCTGAAGTATTACACTGATAAACTCAACAACGGGACAAAAATTCTTTCCATATCATTTTCATCTTTAAAAACTTCAAAATTGAGTCCGAGTATGATTTAGCATGCAATGTGTGTCCACCTTCTTGCCGTTGTGCTATTCTGGTCACAATTGGAAAGATCGTTTCACAATAAGCATGCATTCCAAAAACCATCAGGTGTTGGATGAGGGGGTCAGGGAAGACATGTTTGGGGGTGGGGGCACTCCCATCTTCATCACTTTTCTCTGACATGGATCTGACGTGATCTGTCCTGGGCGTGGCTGGTGAAGTTGAACCTGATTATCAATTATGAAGAGCTAATTGTTTGATTTAGTGACTGGCGGGGTAATTACTTTGTCCCCATTGGGGCAGAAAAGGGTTGATAGCTTTCTCCCCTCAATTAATGAATCATCATCCCTAATTGGATTGTGTTTTTAATTGGGTAAATGTATCTACAGTTAAGATGACTCTGAGTAATTGATTGTGACAAAATATATATATACACCGTATTTTCACGACCATAAGGCGCACTTCAAAGGTAACTTTTTTTACTTGTGCCCAAATTTACGGTAAATTCTCAAAGGTGACATCTTAAGTTAAGCAAAAGCTTCCCGGTCTTGCTGCTTACATCACTTTATTCTCAATCCTAAGAGTCTTGGAGACGCGCCTCAGGCCAGCTCTCAACCTCCTCCAGATGCAGGCAGACAGCGGCACAAGCGCCACTGAGGCGTGCGGAGACGGCGGCCCCTAGCGGCGGGCTGCAGGGAGCCCGTCACCGGGACCCAGGGACGCATCTTCAGCCTGTTTATTCCACCAACGATTGACGTGAAGACGCGCTGCGTTCACAGGAAGTCAGCGTCGGATTCGCTCTGACTTAGGTGATCTCTTTCGATAATTGTAAATAAATTCATTTTATTTTTTTCGCTCCACAATTTTAAAAACAATTTCAGCAATGTGGAGGTGAGGTGGAAGGAGCCGTGTCGATGGGGTGGCTGGAGAGGGAGGGCCGGACGCATGACATCATTCCCTCATCTTCCCTGCGCGGACACAGCTCCGGTATCTCCAAGTGCGCACGGCGGCTGCTGCTGAGGAAGCCTCTCCTCCTGCCGAACCCAGACGCGTCCGGAGCAACCCGCGCTCCTGGGAGGATTTAAACAACCACCCTAAAAACCGACCCACACGCACCAGAAAAAAAATAATTAACAATAAAAGAAAAAAAAAAAGAAAAAAGAGAGAACTCGGCAGGGAGCCTGTGGAGCAATCTTCATTGGACCAACCTACAGGGACGCACGCGTTTTCCACCATCCCGAGGATTATTGCCTGTTTTTACCATGAAGATGTGAGGGTTTATAAACTGAGCAAAGAGACAGAGGAACTCCGAGACTGAGCCGAAAGGTAGGCGCACTTCTCCGTCCCTGCTTGTCCCATCCCTCCGTCCAGTTGCAGCACTTTCATCCGCCAGATATTTTCACAGGAGCGCGCTCCGCCTTGGCTTAAACGCGCTCCCAGAATTAGGGGGGCTGTCGGTGGAGCGCAGGAGTCGTGCGTTATCTCGCCGCACTGCGAGGAAGCTTTCTCAGGCTGCCGCCGCGGAGATTTGCGGAAGATGGGATCCGCGTTCGTCCGACACTCAGCGGGGGGTCCTGCGAGGCTGCCGCTGCTGATGGGCGCCACAGATCCCCATCACTGGGGACGGATCTCCATCACTGGGGACGCCCCCCCCCAGGCTTCACGACAATTTTAATATCACAAAAACATGGGAGCTGGGTGGCGCACTGGCGGGGGGAGAGTCTGCGGTGCACTTGTAGGCGCCGAATACTGATTTAAAGCAGAATCGTCTTATTTTCGGGCGGAGGTGTGTGTGTGTGTGTGTGTGTGTGTGTGTGTGTGTGTGTGTGTGTGTGTGTGTGTGTGTTTGTGTGTGTGTGTGTGATGGTGTGTATGGTGGAGGCGTCATAAAGTGCATCTTCACAGGGGGTTCATCATCAGCCAAGTCAGACGCGCAATAGAATCCAACAGATACATCCAGTTCTTGTGCAGACGCCAGTCGGAAATTTCATTTCTCCACGTTTCTTCTTCCCCTTCTTTCTCACTCTTCTTCTTTTTTCATCTATCTATCTGTCTATCTTCCTGTGTGTGTGTGTGTGTGTGTGTGTGTGTGTGTGTGTGTGTGTGTGTGTCCTCCACCATCTCTCACTCACCCACTCGTTTCTCGGACTTTTAACCAGCCTGGTTCGCGTCGCTGCGAACCGGATTTGCGCGTCGCTTCGGTGACGCGTTGAAACAATTTCTGGGCTTTTTCCGCCACTTGAGCTTCATACACGGAGGAACAGTTGATGCTTTTGCTGACTGTTCCCACTAATCCGGTACAAAAACTGCTCTCGACCCGAAGAGCGAATCCTTCTGGGCTCCGCTGTTCAAATGATGTCAACATTTTTAAAGAAATGAATCAACATCGGACCGCGTGTGTCCTGGATACGACTCGGCAGACTGTCCAGTAAGATTTACTTGGATGAAATTAAACCTTTTGGCGCCCAACATTTTCGATAATCCGTGAAAAAGTCTACATTTCCATAGTGAACATTTAGTTTATTTATTAATACATGTCTCTGAAGTACTTAAAACACTTTTTCTGATCGCAAACATATCCCGCAGGGGCAGTGTTGTCTTTTTTCACCCTGTTCCGCCCTAATTTTGATCGCAGTGGAACCATTACGCACACCGTTCCGATCCGTGGAGAGAAAGAATCTAAACTAACATCTAATCTGTCTCATCTAAATCTTCTTGTGGGTTTACTGCTATGAAATTTCGCTATCAAAAAAAAAAAGAAAATAGGCAGTGTCCCCTTTTAAAACAGTGGAAACGCTCTGAAAAGAGGCGCATTCCGTGCACATTTCTAGTACCTCCGCAGGTTTCCTCTTCTTTCTTCTCCACAGTGAAAGAGCAGCTGATGTCGGCCTTAAGTCGGTGCTGCAGATTAAAAGGGCAGATGATGATTTGCGGTTTGTCGCTGAGATCTTTCAGGGTTTGTTCTCAACAGGCTGCTGCTTATTATTTCCAAATATCATAACGTTTCACCTGAGCTGACTTCGGAGGACTGGCTCTTGGAGATCGCTCAGCGGTCCCACCCTGAACACCATGACAGAACGGTGGAATCGTAGCGCGGCACCTCTGATGCTTTGGGGCCAGCTGATAACCAGCACAAAACTTTCACCTTCAGTCTGGTTTTACTGTCAGGGTGTGGTCAGACCTTTTTCTTTTCAGATGCAGACGAAGCTGAGCTCTCCTCCTCCTTTCAGCCATGCTTACAGGCCACCAGATTCAAGCATGTGCAGCGACTGGCCCTCATAACTGTGCCGCTGTGCTTCCTCTCTCTCTCTTTCTCTTTCTCTCTCTCTCTCTCTCTCTCTGTCTTGCAAACACACACCCTGAACACACACACACATACCAAAATACACTTTTATTACATTCTAAAGCTGGGCCATAAGTCAAACTCTGCAGTCTCATTAGAGGCCACCAAGCTTAAGCGTGCGACCGTGTCATTAATGCAGCTAAAGCGGGAGCAGATCCGGATGGTCGGGAGAGCAGGGCCCAAATATGTAAAGCAGCAGGAAGCAAACACGCAAGAAAAAGAAAATCTCTAATCTTAAGGCTGCACTTTGTGAAGAACCTTACTTATGTGCTTGGCGGCCTAATTACCAGGGTAGCGCTTGTTAGTTATCACCTCCTGGTAAACAGTGGGGTAGCAGGGTATTCGTCCCCCCCCCCCTTTGCAGAATTTAAAATTCTAAATAGCAAAATGTTATTTTCAGATGCTCCCACCCTCACCTCAACGCTTCCAGCTATGCTAATTTGCCAGAACAGTTTCCTTTCCATTCTGGGGAGCAGATGGTGCGACACTGGTGAGAGACTGACACATCAGAGCGCTCATATCTGGTAAGGCAGAGATCATTTCATTTCCGTTAATCAGCGCGAAGGGCGAATTGTTGCTTCTTTAATGCGGCTGTGCTGAGCTCTCTGTTCTTGGTTCCGCATTGAAGAGCGAATCTGGTGGGGAAACATATGCTTCTCAAATCCACATGCAAATGAGCGCCGGAAAGTTCTACAGCACTGGTTTGTCATTAAAAGCAGCTTGAGTATAAGCGCTTTGGAATAAGTCCTGCCCACCAGAACGAGGACGTTAGCTTTGCCCTTCACAGTTTTCACCTTCATTTTCCTTGTTTGAAAGGTTTGATTTGAAAATGAAAGGGTGTGTAGTTGCAGAGCAGCAGAATCCCAGCAGGAGCATTTTGGTGTTGCTGACAGAAACATTACCTTTGGTAAATAAATTGCTTGGGTTAAAGCAGCACGTTCTTTGTACAGAGGCTCTTTACTGCTGGATGATTGCAGCAGTGAAGACTGTTTCCAGAGTAGCTGAGAAAAGAACAATATAATATGTTTTCAGGCACATTCCAAAGGTGGTCAGATGCACGTAACAGCCGCAAAAGCAGCAATCAGACTTGCACGGATTTTTTTTTTTAGCAGTTTGGCCGCAATTTGCCTGCAAAAGTCAGGGTAAAGAAATCAGACACGTTGTGAGGACGGGGTCTCGCTCTCTGGGCGGCAGGTAGGACGTCTGAGCGAGATGTATCCATGACGACAGCCTACGCCCTCTCTGAGGGGTCAGAGCTCTTGAAGGTCATGTCGAATTTTCTCCTCCTCAGACAATTCCGGCGGGTATGTCTGGCTCAACCCCCCCCTTCCCCCAACACGGTGGAGGGGGGGCTTAGTGGCGATGAAGACATTGGTGTCTTCTGCATCATCCTCAGAAGACCTTCTATGTGTCAACTGTGGCATTTTCATGGAAAAAAAAAGACAGAACAGAAGCCTCACACGTTTCATCTGCAGGTCCTAAAAACCCCTCACAGGCCAGCATTGATTCCCCCCCCAGAATAATCCAGTTAGAGCGAGCGTGCCCAACTACGCAGGTCCTCTTCAATTATTTATAGCAGACTGCTGCACAGGTTTCTGTTGGGGTGCAACAGCATGCTCCAGGAACGCTGTGAACCGCAGAGAGTGAGGGACATGGGGGAGGCGAAAGACAAGAAATTGGGAGGACAGGCCAGTGAACAATGACAGCAGATGGAAAAAGAGAAGAGACGGAAGCTGCTCGCAAACGTACGATTCTACGATCTGGCAGCAGCCACCTTTGGAAAGTGTGTTGGAGACAGTTTAATATTGATTTTATTTTTTGAAAAAAGAGTTTGATCAAGTGCACACACCAAAGGAAGGACATTCTAGAAGCACCAATAAAGAGAGGAAGGGACACGAGGACGGGAAGCAAAAAACAGGGATAAAAATGACCTGGCCTCGGGTGCAGAAAATGGAAAATAACCAGAGGCGAGCAGGACTTCTGCAAGTTTAAAAGATTATAGAAATATAGGAGAAGCCAGTCAATAAAGAAGGTGGGGCAGAGGAGGCCAAAGGAGGCGTGGCTGTAAAATGAGACAGGTGTGACAGGAAGCAAAAGTGAACTGGAAATGCAGCTGGAGCAGATGGATATAAACGGGCGGGGGATGGGGTCGTTTTCAAACAAGCCATGAGGCATCTATTGATCATGGCAGAGTTATGGCTGCTGTTGTGCTAAGTGGAATCCAGCCTGTCAACCTCAGCACCAGTACAGTCTATCATTATTTCTACTGTATTTATCTTCAACATGGCATTTGAAAATGGCTTGTTTTCATCTCAGTGCAGAAAGTCGGAGCGAGTTCTCCAGTGAAATGGCTGCGCTTCTTCTGTGAGATTCCAGATGTGATTATTGTGATTCCTGCAGCCTGTGTTTGGGGCTGCACTCTTCTCTCTTTGCCTGGTCTATATTCTGCTATTAGCAGCTCATATATGGATCCTGTAAATCCAGCTAGATTTGTCTTTGCCGACTCCCCTGGTATTACCCGCCAGGCTCGTCTTCTATTAGTGATTCCTAGCATTCTTTAAGGCCTCCTACCATTTGTATAGATTGGAAAAAAGAACAAGGAAAAAAATTGAGGAAAACATTTCTGCTGTTCGTTATAATGATTACTTTTTCCCTTTTTGGAAGATGCATTGCACATCCTTATGGCTTTTTTTTTTTTAAAACTTTCCCTGCATCATAAAGGAATTTATTATTTTGTGATTACTTTGGCTTTTCCCCCACTGCTATACAAAAGCACTTTTTTTCAGTCCTTTTGGGCAAAAGTTTTCTTGTGCAGTCATGATGTACAAATATTCTCAGGCAGAAAGGCACCAGATTGAATTTGTCACGTTCAACAAAACGAGAGGAGACGTCAGTTCCCCGAGGAATTGAGTGCTTGTTACCATTAGTGCTTCAAGGATGCAAGAAAAAGGGAAGCAGCACTTTGTAATGGCTGCATTGACCGTGTCAAGCATTCTAATCAGATGGACTAAACTGTGTGTCTGCCTAGCTATTAGCTAATGATAGCATAGCGGTAGGTTTTCGTTTAATTAGTAGGGCCCCTTCCCTGTGTTCAGTTCCCTGAAGGAGACACAAGAGATTTATTTGTGTGCAGAGTCATTTATTATTGGGTTCTAGTAATTGTTTTGCCTTCCCTTGATTACCAAACCTATGCTTTCTCAAGGGGCTAGCTCGATAGCAGCCTTTAATGGCAGGGCTTCAGCCAGACTTAACGCTAACGGGTGTTATGCGTGATTACAAAGAAGAATTTGTGTAGGAGGGGGTTACTCTGGGGTGAAAATCCTCAGTCATGTTGTCATTTTTATGCCTTCTGGGGCAGTGAAGCAGCAGAATCCATCACAGGCAAACAGTCTATCCAAACATTTGTTGGTCCTGGTGATCCTAAACAGATGCCAGCAGCCTCAGACTGGCAAGTTTAACTAAAGATCATCAGCAAAACCTGCTGTCTCCGACCTCCGTCATCATCAGGTCATCATCAGGTCATAGCCTTATTCACCACAGAAACGGTTATTTGGTTCTTCTACAGAAACTGGTTGACCCTCATAACTGAAGTGTTAGCTGCCATCAATTCTGCTTTTTCACATCCACGCTGCTTTCAACATCAATATCCATTCTTGGTCCTTTATGTCTCACTTCAAGATCTTGCTTGTATCCTTAGTATTCCTAGAGGCATAGTGTCCTTTTTACACTTTTATTTCTTTTCTGTAAATAGCAAAGGCTTTGTAAATCTGTTTCATTTTAAATGCTGGTTAGCAGCCTGTGAAGTGCTGTTGTTTGTCCTTTTTCCTGTCTTTTCTTATTCATAATTTACCCTGCAGCCCTTCACCTGTGTTTGTTGGCGATAGACTTTGGTTTGTCTTGGTTGTTAGCAACATGTCATACCTGAATTGATTTTTGATTTTACGGAGTAAATAACATCTTACTTATGCACTGATGCCCATCTGCCAGTGATGGAAATGCCCGCCTGCCTTTCAAAGCAAGAAAGGAAGTCTTTCTGCTGGCTGTTGGTGAGATGAATAGGACTCAGTCTGTCATTTTAGATGATTTCTCCTTTTCCTCTTGTCTGTAGTGGAAGGTTTTGCTGCTGATGCAAGAGAGAGAAAAAGAGCCCTACTTAAAAGCAATTTATTCTCACTGTCAGTTTGTTGGCTGAAAAGGGATGACAAATGTGACCTGGTTGTTTATGTAGCTGGGTTAACTGCATCCGGGGCAGTTTTCCTCTGAAGTAGGTGTCTTTTCCTATCCTCAGAAGGTACGTTGTACCCATTTGAATGCTCTTCTCCAGGTCTTTTTATTCTTTTCTTAACTTTCTTGTGTTTCTTCAACCACGCTCTGACCCCGTGGCCCCGCCCTGCTCTGGCCTCTCCCATCAAAAGACAAAGTCCACCAGACCCTTGTCACTTTCACTTATTATCCAGAATAAAAACACGGAAACACTTCTCTTCCATCACTTCCTGCCAAATAAATCCGTTCGACCTTTGACAAACTCCAAATGGGACTGTCGATTTTCGAGGCTGTCCCCTTCATCAGTTTGATTCATCTTTGCACAGATGGAGGAAGTGTTTTTTTTTCATGTTTACGGTCAGTTGGGGGAGGTTGAAGCGAAATGCCACCTCGGGTCATCCTCCTCATCGTGTACTTGTCTAAAGGGCTGTTAATTGACATCAACAGCTGCTCCTGTTATGCCAGTGTTCCTATCTGGAATTTCTCCACTCTGTCTTTGATTCTCTCTCATGTCTTTTGCTTCTCCCTGTCTACTTCCTCTCCTTCGTTCTCTCTCTGCCTCCCCTTCAGCTCCATACCAGGCTATTCCCCACTGATTGCCTGTGTTCTTCCTCTCTTCCTCTTTCCTTTTTGTCTGCTCATTTACATCCCTGTGTTGTCTCCTTCTCTCCTCTCACTTTTCAACTCAGCTGCTCATTTCAAACAAACAACTGGAATTAAAGAGCTGAAAGCTTCCAAGAAGCATCAGCACCATGAAAGTTGTAGATTTCAGGTTGCTGCTGGTTCATGTTTCAACAAGAAGGATCCATCCACCCATCTATCCATTTTCTGGGATCTGCTGGAGCCTATCCCAGCTGTCAGGGGTCGAGAATCATTCATTTAATTTTGCTCTCAAGCTGAAAAAGCAGCAATAAAGAAACTACTGTTACAATGCACTGCACAAAAACAAATTATAGATTGTCCTCAAGTCTAGTCACGGCCAACTCGCTACAGCCTTAAAGCAGAATAAAGTCTTTCAGACGTAGCAGCTGCAGCACTGACGCTGCTTTAGTCCATCGTCATGCAACGAGATGCCGGGCCAACTGACGCCAGCCGACTGGGAACTCCCAAGTAAACACAGACGATTAAGTGTTAAAAGGCTTTTCCAAACATGGATGATTAGATGCTAAAATGACTCTTGCAGTGAGTCCCAAGTGGCTCCACTGACACAATGGAGGCCAGTTTGACCGCAGAGATTATTGCCACACAGGCATTGTTACGTCATTATTTCATCTTTTTGCTTTTTTCTTTTAGCCTCTGTGCTTGTTGGGACTCTGCATACAGTTTCTGAAGGAGAACTCTGTAATGTACATATTCTTCCTCTTTCTCCTCTTCCTTCTCTTATCTGGCCCAGCCTGTCACTCAGAGCCCTGCAGTGTTGCACAACGAGCCTTTGTTTGCAATCTTTTGTTCTTAAAAGCGATTATGACTATCAGACAGGCCTATTAAATATTTAGCCAGGCTCAGACGGCCGCTCCCGCCAGCTTCAGTGCCGCAGATGTTCAAAGCGGCGTTCTGTGCGGTGTGGATGTGCACAGATATCCACAGGGACAGATACTCAATTAAATAAAATGCACAATTTGGCAGAGAGACGAGAACGTCTGTCCACGTGTGCTCGTTTTTTTGGAGGCCAGAATATCTGCCCTGTCGTGTGGGGTCTGTATGTCCAGCGTATATTTAAACTTTTTTTTTCTCTCTTTGGTGGGAGGATGCATCCAGTGGCACCTCCTCAGATCACATGCTTCTTCATATCTGCAGCGTTTGCAGTTGCATGCCGATCCTCGTGTCGTATGGGAACCAGAAGGATGAGCCGCTTGAAAGAGCAATGCCAAAGGTCACCAGCTGTTGACACATCTGTGCGATACCTTCCAAAGTGATGCCTCATCCGACTGCTGTGCTCCGTCAACAATGAAATCTGCGAGCTTGCCCAGCAGTGGTAGACTTCCTTCCTGTGTTTTTTCTTATTAACATTCATTTCTGGGCTACTTTCAAATTCTTCCTGGCTCACCCTCTAATAACACCGAGCACAGTTTATCAAAAGTTTTGGCCAGTCAAGGACTGGCTGATGGTGCTGTGCGAAGGTTAAAGACTGCAACACCTGTTGTTCTCGTTGTGACCTTGAAACCGGCGGCGCTCTGTCGTGTCATCTGCTGCTATTTGCGGGGATTTGAATGTGAATGAGCTGACTGGGATTCACTGTCTCGCTCAAGGATGTTTTGGCTGTTGAGATGAGATTTGCCAGATATTATACTCACGTCTACGAGTGCGTGCTGCCAATCTGTGCAGGGACTTATTTTTTGCATCACGCAGCTGCAAATATTGTACTTTACAACTTATATTCGTCAGTGTCAGAGTGATGTTGGAATCCTTCAAGCCTATGTATACTAGATAAATACAACTTGAAATTTCAGTGCTACTTTGAATTGCTTACGCTGACAATAATACTGTCAACAAAAATGGAAAAAAGCCAATGGAACATTTAAGGTGCTCAGAAAGTCTGTGTGTTCTGGTTGTTGTGTCGGAGTGGGAACTAATCCTCTTCTCCCTACCACCACCCCCACCCCGTTGCAGGTGTCAAGCTTCTATTGATAAAAATTCCCAAGATGAAAGTTCCCTGTGAAAATAAAAGTAATTGATTGCATTTTAAACTAATGAACGCCGAGATGCTGCTGCAGAAAATGAATACATGAATACTAAAGTGAGTGCATTTCTACAGCTTAATAGACAATTAAATCATTGGTTATGGTGGGGATTAAGTGAGGCATATTTCAAAGGCACTACAGAGCAAAATCATACTAAGGAGACCGTGTGTGTGTGTGTGTGTGTGTGTGTGTAGGTGTGTGTGTTAAATAATGAAACTGCTGGGTTTAATGGATATCTACTCATTGATAAGTGGCAAACCGTGATGTGTGCTTGTACTGGCCGGCCAGTAATCCTCTCCCTGACTTCATCTCGCTCGGATCGCTTCACTAATGGCTGATAACAAAGGGGGCATCTTTGCCAGGATGACATGCCGACATCCTCACTGGACAAACATGTTTGCAGGCGTGCACGCCAAGGAAGGGCTGCCTGCCCTTCAGAATACCAGGACCGGCATTAATCTTTAAATGGCTGTTGCTTCTTCCCCAAGACTTTCAATCCATTAGCGGCCACATCCTAAGATGGAGAGATTGCCAAAGAGGAGAAGGCAGAGTATGTGTGTGTGTGTGTGTGTGTGTGTGTGTGTGTGTGTGTTATTAATAGGGATGGAGACAGATGATGTCAGTGATAATGGAGGATAAGGGCAGAGGAGGAATAAAAGTAGAAAGGTTACGAGGGAGTGAGAGGGCCGAGAGGATAAATGATGACATGTCATTCAGATTTTTACACCAAAACTATTCTATTCTATTCTATTCTATTCTATTCTATTCTATTCTATTTCATATGCTTTCTTTCAACTAGGTTTTTTGAATTAGTGGTTTATTCTGATCTAATAACTCAGGATGACCAATCTATCATCTCTGGTGTGACTTTGACTGATGTGTGTGTGTGTGTATGTGTAAATTAGTCTCACAGCGTTTGTTAGTGGGTAATAAAATCTGAATGGCCAAGGTTTGCATCCGGTTTAGGTATTTGCTTTAAACAGCTGACCTGGGGCTGACACGGCTGCTCTCCAGACCAGTACAGACTGGGATGAATCAAATATTTCAGCTCTCGTTTTCTTCGTCTTGTTTTCTGCCCACAGATTCTTCTCACTTGTTTGCACTTCATCTCTATTTAAACTTTCTCTTACTCCTCCTCTCCCTGTTCCTATTCTTAGTCACACTCATCTTTCTCTTTCCCTCCTACCTTATCTCTTCTATACTTTCACTCATCCTCCTATCCCGGCACTCTTCTCTTTCTCATCCCCTCTACCAGTGAGCCATTGTGACATCATTACCCTTGTTGTGACAGGTTTCATTTGTACCCCGTGGACCCGTACATCAGCCTGACTGATAGTCTGGAGCTGGCGGACCCCACCCTACCAGACAGAATGGTCCTAAAAACCACTCCGCTCCTTGGGAACACTTCTCTCTCTCTTTGTCAACCTAATGCTGGATGAGCTTACCTGAAATAATCATCTGACACAGATCTAAATAAATTGCCACAAAGACTAAAGACAGCCTTACACATACCCACCGTTTCACGCAGTTTAAAAATCAGTGACAAAATTTCCAAGGTGAAAGTAAAATCTTAAGCGTGCTGAAGTTGATGTGTGCTCTCGTGATGCCTGTCGTTAGGCATGGGGTGGCTGTACAACCCCATTTGAGCTCATCTTTTCTGCATCTTTTCACTACAACAGCTTTGCCATGTTTAAATTTCTCCTAGGTCTTAAGCTGTATGTGGACTGTTCAAAAAGAAGAATGTCTTGTCTCCTTTTTTGACTTTTTTTTTGTATTTTTATTTTTGATTGGTTGTTAAAAAAATTTCCAGGAGGTGCGTCAATGGAAATAATCTCAAGAAAATCTAGTTTTAGTCTTGTTTTTCTGTGACTACGCTGACTAAAAACTCTTGTCAAAGTCTTCAGATGTGAGAGGGTGTCAGTCTTTAAAAAGGTTAATCAAAGTCTTCTAGTTAATGGGAGGCTTACTGTCTTCTTCATGTCGATCGCCTCTATGAAGTGTGTACTTTATAGGAACGAGAAGAAAACACAGCAGGTTCAAAAGAGATCCCTGATGATTTCATTCCTCATTATAGTTAATTATTACATTTATGAGAGCTGGTCTGTTTCCACAGATCCCTCCTTGTCAATAGCAAGTGTGAACGCTTCCAGTGAGGCCTCAAACCATCCTAGATCCATCTCAGCAGTCCACCAGTGCATCAGCAATAACCCTCAGACTGCGTGCAGCCCAATTGATCTGTGGTTCCTTTAATGTGCAGCTTATAAACTGGCCAGCATTCTTTGTGGCCAGACAAAAATGAATCCATTTTATAGTAGAACTATAATTGGCCGAACGGCTGTGTTCCTCCACAAAGGAGCACAATACCATTGTTTGCATTCATTTGAACAAATTAAAACCTTCAGAAAAGGGCCTCAAAGAAGGAAATGGAAAAGCTCCAGTTTTCCAGGAACAAATGGAAGGGATTTAGCAGAGGAGCTAAGCTTAAAACTAACGCCTACCATCTATATCCTGCCGTAGCTTTCTTGATAAAGAACGGCTGCCTTAAGGTTAACCACAGAAGATGGTCAGCATACACACACTACCTTCCACCTAGGTTCATTCTTTTTTTGTGTAAAGCTACATGCACATCTGGGCCCTGTGTGTGTGTGTGTATGTGTGTGTGTGTGTGTGTGTGTGTGTGTGTGTGCGGTAAAGAGACTGACCACACAAGAGGCACATTAATCATTCTGCCTCTTTCTGCCCCCCTTCGGCTCATGTTGTGCGGACTGAGGCCTGATGGATGGCTTGTCTCTCAGCCTGGATTCCAGCAGAAAGGCTGTAGCCCATTGACAGGCCGAAGCCCCCAGGGGGAATCCTTTACCCTTCAGCTCATACATATCTGGACACTCAGTGTGGCTCTGTGTGTGTTTACTCCACAGATGGCAGCTGCACGGCCTCTTTCTGAGAGCAGCAGTGGAAGACTGCACTCTGACGCTCCCCAAGGGCAGTGATTGCATTTTCTAGGTGCAATCTATGTCAATAAACTCCACACGCATGCCGACATTTGCCATTCCTGCTGGTCTCTCGAGCTGCTGCGCAGAGTCTGTATTGCTCATAAATGTTTATGCAGGGCAGCATGTCGCTAGAATTTAACTTTGAAAACTGAAGCGATTCGATTTTGCATAATCATGATTAGGTTCGAAATGGCAAAAATCAAACAGCAGCTCGCTGATCTCCACCTTTCCACAGCTCAAACTAGGGCAGATATCTTGTCTGCTCTGGCCAAATAAAGCCTAGCTAGAATCAGGCATCTTTGGGGGCATCACATTTCGCTGTGAAGATCAGACCTGTTACCATTCCAGATAGAATATTTCCACAAACGTTGGCACACCCGGGGCTTTGCCTTGGGCTGCATTTGGGAGTTCTGCTTGTTGCTTAAGGATACTTCCATCTGGACTGCCGGAGTAGTAGGTTGATCCTCAGATGCGATTAAAGTCTGCTTTAGCTCTACTTTTTGATATAGACTAGTGAAACCCCTCTGTCCAAGTGGATCCATCAATCCATCCAGCAGGATTGTTGATGATTCTGTGACATTCTTCCAGATTTTGGCTGAAAGTTTGGACTTTTCTTAGGGTTGAGAGTTGAGCCCCTCTTGCTGTCTGTATTGTTGTATGATAAAATATGAGATTCCAGTGTTGGTTGTCATTCTTTTACGACAAACAGGAAACACTTGACAATGTTTTGTTCTTTTCACAGTTGTGTTGTGTGGGGATTTCTGAAGGTTGGAGAGAATCAACTCTTTGTTCCACTTGAGCGTGCGTGCACTTGTGAAGAGCAGGCGGAAACTCTCGACTGGTCAGGAAATGTAGCCGAGCGGTGACGAGCCGATGACGACCAGACCTCCAGCCCCATCAACACAGATGAAATTTTGAGCGTCTGGGGTCAGAAATCAGCTTGGCGGATCAGGAGCCTGGATTGTCTCGGAGAACCAAGCTGCATCTGTGCTGCACATTCCTACTGGGAGACAGAGAAGAGGAGGTAGACGTGACTGGAGCTTACCTTTCCTTCTTTTGTTCCCTCCAGGACTATCTCTGTCTCTGCTCAGTGTTGTCATTCACCTAACCTTGGTGACAGAGGGGAAGGCTTCTTGGTGCCTGCCAGCTCTCCTTGGCAAAAGAGCACGAGGGAGTAAAACTAGGCACTTTCATGATGAGGCACTTAGCAGATGTCTAAAGAATCGCTCGAAGAAACTTCCGCCTCCCAAGGACAAAATGCAGAATGTTTATTTGAAGAATGTGGCTTCAACAGTGTGCTTGCGTGTGTGTGTGTGTGTGTGTGACCACTCTATTTGGACACGTTAGGATGATTTAGGAGTCAGGACGCAAATCCCATTTTTTTAGACTTCTCTGCCCAGCGCAGCCCTGGACATACTGATTGGTGACATTTCTGAAATGAGCTTCCACGTGCACCTCTAACTGGCCAAACCAGGAGTGGGCAGAGTCCCATTTGTCTGGTTTTATTGGCAAAAACACAATCTAAACAAGTCCATCTCAAGTAAGCAGTTCCCAGATGTGCCCTCTGTATTTCGGGGAACATTTATACCCCTGCGTGATTGGTATACTGCCATTTCAGATGAGTAAAGAACGTAAAATGTTCATTTAGACCCACAGATCACAAACTTGTTAACATGTACAGCATAGGCTTAAAATAATTACTGGTTTAAAGATTATTAGACAGAAATATTATTAGAACCCTGTATAACAATTGATATTCCTAGTAAAAAATAGGAGAGTTTATTTTTAAAATGCTGACATTTATGTCAGCCCAGTAATTATAGCAGTAATGTTTTATGCCTTTTTGTACAGAGAAATGAAGGCTGACAGATGCTAATGTCAGCGCAGAGTGACAGAATCGTTGTTGACAGCCTGGCCTGACATGAACTGACAGACAAAGACGGACCGTCTGGATTACCAGGTGGAGATGAAGAATTCTTCCCACAGGATGTTTAGGCCTTGAACATAATGGAGTGTGTCCACGGCCGTTGTAAATGGACAGCTCCAAAGAGAAGTAAAACAAGGTTAGAATGTGGAGGGCATAGCAAATACTAAATTATGCAAGGAAAAAGAATTACTTCCAATCCCAATAGCAGCCCATTTACGGCCACTATTGCATCTGTAAGCACATCTATTCACCTAAATGATTCTGTTCATAAGAGCCCCTATATTCTAATGCACAGAATCCTACCCTGAGGTCCTTTGCCTTCTTATAAACTTTAGGCTTAAGGTCAGCCACCTTTTTTTAGTTTTCCCACAAATCCTGGAAAAAGGAGTATTGATCAGTTTTCTTTTTGCATTGGTTGTGGACATTACCCTGATTAGGCTTTGCTATGAGGTCAAATTTGGGGTTCTGACCATCACTTTGATTAAGGCTGATGCTTTCTCAGCCTGTCATTGCATAAGATGCACGAGAACTGATGCGGTGCTGGAGAGTGATGAAACCAGTCCGTGTTCGGGCTTTGGTTCAGGCCTCTCTGCTGCCACTACTGATGCTAATATGTCCAGCCCCCGAAGCCACCTGAATCAGCTAAATAAGAGTGAGGCTGCACGCAAATACAGACACACGCAGGTCGGCAGAAAAACATGAGCGGACCGAAAAGCACACACAACACAACACACACACACACACACATCTCCCTCTCAAGGTCATGCAGTATTGGTAAACAGAAGGATAAAATCATGATGTGCATGATGCAGCCGTGACGTGTTAGAAAGATAACATGCAGAACTACATGGAACACTAATGTGTGCATTTTTAGACCTTTGTCTAAGCATTATTAGACATTTGTCTAAGCATTTTTGTACCTTTTTACAAGATCCTGGCTTTTTTATACAATACTAAGAAAAATTGCAGCATGGCCATGTAAGCTACTCTCCTGATTAACTTCTCGCGGATGGCCTTTTATCTGCTGGCATTTGATATACGACATCTTTGTGAGGGCTACGGTAGAATGCAATTACGGGCTCTTTCATTGCAAGGCCCCCCTCGGATTGCTTGCTTCTTCTCAAGGGAGGCCATTCTTCAGAAAATATTGACTGCTGGACAGTAAGCCTCTACGTTTGTATTAGAAAGGTAGCTTTAGAGAGAAATTGCATTTGTTGTTAAGTCGTAATGGATAAAACAGTAGAACTCCAATCGAGAGGGTCTGAACAGGCGCTACAGAACGTGTGAGACACAGAGGAATAGGCGTGGCTTCTTGAACGAGGCCTAAGAGAAATCTATGAACCAAATGAAGGCCTGGAACATCAAACCACAGGTGGAAATGCACCTAAAGCTGTCAGCTTTCTCAGGCGGTGGCAATAAAATCTGGCTTTTGGTTTTTTATTGAGGGTTTCTAAATTAACCCTCATGTCACTGTGTTGTATTTAACACCTGATCTTAAATTCTAAAATCTGAGCAAGAGAAAACAAAACAAAACAAATCAAGGTTCTGCCCTTTCTAACCGTGTCTCGTACTCTGGGGTAACAGCCTCTGGGGCAGATCATAGTGGCGTAATCCTCTTATCTGTTGCCGTTTTCCTCGCCCTCAGATAATTTTTCCTCTGCTCCAGCGTATCGCTCCTCACCGGGCTGGCACAGCGCCGCGTGTATCGAGCACAGTGAGGCTCAAATTACACCAGTGAAAATGGCAAACTGTACTGATGCTATACCACAAAAACAAACAGTGAGTTTCTCACTGGTGCATTATTATGATCTCACTTTGGAGAGTTTAGCATCCTAGTGTAACATCTGGGGATCTTAATTGGACTGTTGGTAACTAATATCAACTAAGATAACCTGCGACACTTTGGGAGATGCTGTCATCCAGGCCGGTCTGGCACAGGAAGGGAAAAGTGACCTGCTGGGTCATCGGTGACAACCGCTATTTCTGTTCTCGCTCTCAGGGAGAGGGACAAGCCGGATGTGAGCTGAACTCTGATCACACGCCGCTAAATAGTGCCGAGGGGCACAGATCGCAGCGTCCATTTACATTCTCCTCTCAGAACCTGTCATAGCTCAGGACCACTGGGGGGCAGCTGCTGAAAGGTCAGGAGACCCATGAGCACACGCAGAAGTCTTGGAATACTCGGCAGGGATTTTTTTATGCCTTGACTGTTAAAACACCTTTTATAGTTTTAGAAATGAGGGGATTTTTATTCTCTCAAGGACCCCTCAATCCAATTCAATATTGGTGCACCAAATTAACTCTTTGTTGATGTATGCAAATGCATGTACAGTTTATGTACATATAAAATACCAGAATGGCCATAAAAAGGTCAGACTATTCATATTATCCCCCATGAGGCCTGCTAATTTATTCTGCATAGGTGAGGAAGGGTAAACCTGCATGGAAGAACTTTCTTCCTGCAGGGAAAACACCTTAACAATTTACTTGCTTCTGTCTCGGCTTAGCCTCCTAACACAGATCCTACCAAGTTCAACGTAGAGAATCTGGATCTCTCTATCCTCTGTAGAACATTCCTCTCCAAACCAGCATGCATTTCTGTTCTCCCGGCACTTACCGGTTGCACTTAGCTGGAAAGAGGGGTTGATATTGTATCACATAATAGAATCTAATATAAGTTGGCGACAGGGCAACATATGGAGATGTATTGGTTGTTGGGGAAGGAAAAGAGGCATCCATTTGTCAGGCTATTATCAGTAGCATCCAGAAAATGTCAGAATCAATAACAACACTCACTGTGCACTGCCAGTGGAGCTTATATCACAGAGGACAACAGAACTGGACTGTTTTAATCAAACGTTAATGTCTGTCTTGTAATCATAGCTTTCTTCAGAAGTGGCAGTGGCAATGGTGGTCTGGAAGCCACACCCCCTTGCTTTCATTGAATTTTGTGATAATGTGGTGAAGATGAAACGCTAGTTGATCAAGACGGTCATTAGCTGCATCCTTCTACAGCTGGTTTTAAATGCTTTCCCCGCTCTTATCCTCTTCCATATGCCCTTTTAAGTGTGCTCTTATTGAATGTTTGGAGATTCGAATCTTTAAATAGAACGGCGAGTGGAGGAGAGAAAGTCAGACGCGCAAAGAAAAACAAGTTGATCTTTCATGTCTGTGTTTAACTTACCGCCAAAGAACTGAGATAGATTCAGAATAAAATTCTCTGGGACATACAAAGATAATGTGTTTTAACTTACCCGACAAAGAAGCTGAGATTAGATTCCAGAATCAATAATTCTCCGGGGACAATACAAAGCATAAAAAAACAGCCCCTATCCCCCCTTTCCCTGCTTATTTTATTCCCAACTCCTTCAGTAGTTTTCCCATCTGTACTTGCCTCCGTAGCCCCAAAGGACTGCACGCCGTGCTTGCATTTCCAACCCGGCCTGGCAGCAGCTTCCATAACGTAATGATCACTGTTTGTGAAAAACGCCTCTCGGGGACGGGGGAAGCGTGAGCTGCGGCTGAAAAATGATGTTCCCACACAATTATCTGAGGACAGCGTAGGGCTCCCCGGGTCCTCTCCTCTTTGTCTTTTCCCTTGTCAAGCAAAAGACGGTGGGGGGGTGGGGGGGGAATTAAGCGGCACCTGCCGGGCATCAGCACCGACTTTGGCCTTGGCTTTCCTTCCTTCAGGTTTCTCTGTACCTCTGCATCTCCTGACACCTCCGACGTGGTTCCAGAGCCGCTTGGCTGGTTTTTTGCTGCTATTTTCACCGTTTGCCTAATTATGAGGTCAAGCGAAAATGTCAGCGTCAGCTTGTCCCAGCAGATCAGAGATCAGATGTGATACATCTGGAATATAACGTGTATTATGATGGGTAACCTGGTTTGTTGTGTCTGTAATAACACACCCTGTTATTACATGACATCCCATTTTAGTGGGAGAAACAATAACAGTGGTTGCTGGACCTTGGTACTTATTGCTTTCCTGTTTCTAAGGTCTTTAGAGACAGGTTTTGGGAATGCTATCATCCCACTCCATCCAACTTCAGCGGCCTGCTGCCATCGGATAAAAAGGCCACGGTGCCGCCTCTGGTGTTTCAGGTCTGGTTTATCTGCTGATCAGGTTAATTCAGCAGTGGGTCAATAGAGGGAAGCGATCCTGCTGCTGTTTTATCGCCACTCTGTTTTTGTTTCAGGTCTTCATTGTATTATTTCAAATTTATCTTCAATATTTATTGAGGCGAATTTACAAGCCGTCCCCGAATTTGATTCCTCTTTCTTTTGGAAGATTTGAATATGTATTAAACCAGGTTTCGATCAAAAAACGTATTGTTTAAGAGGGACAAAAGCTTAATGAAAGTCATCCAGGGGTGAGCTCTTAAATTACATGACCGCCAGATACAACAGCAACCATCTTCTGATTTAATAGAGAAAATGGTAATGAAGGTCAAATGACAGAATGCTCCCAAGATGTCACACACACACACACACACACACACACACACACACACACACACACACACACAAATATAACTGGCTGCTGCTTAATGAATGAGGACATTTTCATCCAGTTGTCTTCTTCTTCTCTATTCATTTATTAATATTGTTATTATTCATTAATAACACAAAAAAATAATTCATACAATGGGTCATATATCACTTTTTTTGTAATTTTCAGATAAACATTTGTATTTATGACGCCAGTCAAGACTCGTCTGGAGCCTTTCGCTGCCGACTCCTCCCTCTTTCTCCACAGTTGTTAATGAGGCTGCAGGGTGAGTGAAATCAGTAGCTGTGCACACCAGCCCACGTTTGATTTATCTTCACACTAAATTTCCAAAACACATCCTGCCGAAAGGCAAATGGCACGGTAACAGATACACTGACGTTGAGGTGCTAGTGTTGAGTGCCCGAGTGTGATGCTGTTGATTGAAAGCAAAGGTGACACGGTTAAATCATCCTCAGAGTAGAAGTGAATCTAGCCGTTGTGCGTTTTAAATTCCAGGCTTTTGGCTGGGAGTGATTCACACACACTTTGATGTCTTGACACTCTGACGGGAAACATCGCTGCGGGTAGAAACACCGCTTTACTATGAGAGCGAGTCCGTGACCTTTCAGCTATGCGATAGTCCCTGGAACATCAGAGGCAGCCGACGTCCTCTCTAGATGCAGAGCCCAGAGCAACAAGCATCGCTTCTGTGCGCGGCTGTGACACTACCCTGGTCTGGTATCACACATCGCAACCACATTGCTTCAGGTTGCAATGGGCACCAACTTAAATGGGCTTAAATTTTTAATTTGCACTGGAGAACAGAGATCACATCTTGGGAGGATTGCATATCTGTAATTTATTTAAGAACCGCAGAGGGAGGGAGGGATATTTTGGAAGGCTGGAAGCTCTAGAGCGGTTGTTCAGCCCAGGGGGCTTGTAGGTAGACTCCACTTGCCGTGACCTTCTCAGCAATGTGGAGAAGTGCTGAGGATGGACATTCTATTTCTGTCACAGCCCCTGGGTAAAATAACAAAAAAGAGAAAAGAGAAGTAAACGCCATCTCTCTCATCTTTGGGAAAATGGAAATGGTTTAATAATTGATCTGGAGTTTTAGCGAAAACTCCTGATCTTTTTACATTTTACCAACTCTGACCGCCAACAGTTGGTCTTGTGTGGCACGTCAGGTTGTGAGTGTAGTGGAGCTTCTCCTGGTCAGAGGAGCATCACCTGGGCTGCCTGGCTTCAAACATGGAGGCTCTGGAGTAAACAAGGCTGGAAGAACTTTAGGTGGGTTTGGTGGGTGCGAAGCTTTGCTCAAGCAGGCATAATTTGCGGTCGCTTGTTAGAATCACCGTCAAAACAAATGTTTTTCTGGCGTGTCAGGGTGAGTTTGTACCCGTGTGAAAGTGGGGTAAACACAAGGCTGATGGTGGCGGCACGCTATCATACAGTTCATTCCTAATGAGTGTGGATTAGCAGGGATGAGCTAGGCTTTGCCAACCTCTCGTCCTGGTGTGTGTGTGTGTGTGTGTGTGTGTGTGTGTGTGTGTCCTTGGATTTGCTACATATTTAGTACCAAACTATTCAACTAGGGGGTTGGTTGGGATGGGTAGGGTTAAGACAGGGAGTCGGATAATGTATTAGGTCAATGAGGACCCCACAAAGACAGCAATATGACGCTGTATGTGTATGTGTGTGTGTGTGTGTGTGTGTGTGTGTGTGTGTGTGTGTGTGTGTGTGTGTGTGTGTGTGTGTGTGTGTGTGTGTGAGAGCACCCATCACCATGCATCAGGTCCCCCTTTTCCTTTCACAGGATGTGCATAGGAGCTTCATTATTTTGGGTAGAGATTTATTCAGTCATTTAATTATTTTCTGAGCTGTTGTCTGCCTGTGAGCGGATAACAAAACATGTTTGTTACTCCTGCAACGCTCGAGAAAGGAGCATCTCGGGAACTGGTCATTAGAATTTTATGATTATTTCATGATTGGACTGCACAGCTTTTGGATGCTTTGTTGATAATGTAAAACTTTAAGGCATGAATGTTTGAATGTTTTTCCGCTCCACGACTCAGAGTGCAAATTATGCAGCGGCTACACGGGACACATACGTGCCACATTATGCTGGGAATGGTGCTCCTGCGGAAGAATGTGAATAAGTAATTCAGCTTGATGCAGAAACTTCTGAACTTTCTTACACAGCAAGGCCGTTCAGATCCTGGCAGCCCAATTGGGTACGTGCCGGAATGCAGCCGCAGACTCCATTTTGGAAACCACCCAATAACCCCCCCCTTCCCTCAGACAGGAACAGCTGCGACCACCTCGGCATCTTTCCAGCACAATGTCACCGGCGTCTCTGTCGAAGGACGCGGCGGTGGGATTAAAGCCGTCTGTCTCTTTATCTTTGTCGGTGTCAAATCCGCAGACTTTCCCCGACAGAACACCCCCACTGTACTGTTTATCATGCCCATCACATCATGGGCCATTAACACGGAGACCTACAATAACATTATTTATGGCGGAGTTCATATTAATATCGACCTGTGCGCTGTCACAGCAGCTGATATACCGAGCGCTTGAATTCGGGCTGTGTAGCTCTGGCAGATGGACTAATTGAAAATCAGTCACCGCAGGCCAACAGACACTCACTCTCGAACGGAGACGGCTTCACACCAGAGAACAGGAGAGAAACTTCCCTCAAGCATAAAGGAAGCACAGGTGTAAATAAAACCGGTCAAAAAAAGCAGAAAACCTATGCTGCCTGAAAGTGACTGTGAGGGGAGCTCCACAAAGAGCGCCACCTTAATGAGAGCTGATGCACTTATCTGCTCCAAACAGCCCACATTAATTAAAGTTCAGTCGGAAAGGCTGACTGCTGGAGTGTTTCATCTAAGAACTGTAGCAAGGTTTTCTGCTGGGATTAGTCAGCAGCGAATAATAAGGTTGCGGGATAAAGACACTCTGGTCAAGTATGGAGTTCTGAAGAAACTCCAGTTTTTTCCAGGTTAAATGTCATCAGTGGATTTTCTTTTTAACCTTTGAATATCATTTTAGAACGGTTTTTATTCATCCAGATCAATTTTGAAATAAATTCAGGATTGTGATTCAGAATTGGCTTGTCAGAAAAATACAAAAGTATCTTCAACTTAATTATTAATTTTATCCTGAAGTCCTAAGCATTTTTTAACATATTATTCCAACTTTTCTTTTCTGTTTTGTGGGTGAACCTGTACATGTAATACACTGATCCCGGACAACTGACCTTGAAAGCAACAGCTGTTTTCAATTCCTTGAGGAGCAGAGCAGATACGGCACAAATAAAGGAAGGTTACAAGCAGGAAATGTAGACGTTGTGTCATTTGCAGTATTTTATGGGTCAGAATGCTGCCAGGAGTAGATTAGAATACATTTGAATGACTAAAGGAGGTTATTATCCAATGAATGTCTCATTATTGCGTCCTGAGGGTCCAGCGGGGCCGGGAGTAGTGCCTCGGTGCCTTTGCTGCGTGGCTTTGAATTGAAACATTCATTTCCATGAGGTCGATTCTTGTTCTTTGGCATTTGCATTTTTCAGCAGCCAGCCAGTTCATGGCCAATCGGGTAACGATGTGTTCAAGGACCCAGGCATATCTTTGCTTTGTTCTTTACATTTGTTTACCAAGGCGAAATGCAATACAGATTCTTCTAGAGAGATTACTTTGTTTTTAATTTAGTTATTTAATTACAGGAAAGATTAAACCTGTTATAAATAAATAAATACAATTTTTATAATATTTTTACTTAAAGTACTTGTTAATTAAACTTTGGAAAAAGATTGCATATTTCAACAACTAACAGTGAGTTAGCAACACTTCAAATTTTGCTAATTTTATTCTGTTGTGGCAGAGTCATCAAACCATGAGTTTAATGCTAAGGCTGGTAAATGTATCATATTCTGACCAAAATCTCTACCAGCTTTCTGGTTATTTGTAATGAGTTGATGATTTTAGTCTTGATTCAGTCATCCACCAAGGGGCGCTCAAGATGGACTGGCTTTACTTCTCAAAAACCTTTAACACGTATGTAATTAAATAAAAAAAAAAATTAAATAAATAAATAAAGCATCACTAAGGGGCCTCAAGTCCAGCTGAACGACCATTGTTTGAAGCTGAAGTAGAGTTTTGGTCCTTAGAAGAAGCTGCCCAGTTGACATCTCCACAGCTAGTTTGATTTTCTCTCTAGTCACCCTCTTGGTCCTCTAATCCCTTTGTACCTACAGTATGTGGTCACATTGCTGTGGCCATGGGTTTTTTTTTTTTTTCTTTTGCATGCATGTTTTTGTTCCCCGGTTTGTCGTGCACCATGATGCTCGGCCATCTGTCTCAACACGGTGACTAAATTTAAAGCCAGTATCTTGCCGGGTCATGAGAAAACAAACCAGGGCTGCTCTTGCATGAGTGAGCTAAAGCTAAACCTGCCCTGCCCCTCCCCTAAACCTGATGGCATGAAAACCCTGATGGAGATTCAACATTATGCCCTCATCTGCATGTTCACTATGCTTCAAGTCCTGTATCTTAGATGTTATTTAGCTTTTTGTTTTTAGCGCTTTCCAGCTGGGCCTTTAATCCAGATAATTAATGGTGCAATGCCAAGCCGAGGGAGCATCTCATGCCATGAAGGAAGCGGTAGTACAACAGCATGTGTGCGGTGTTAAACATTAACCCCCCCACCACTACCAACACCACCCCCTCCCATCTTGTCAGCCAGGCATGTGGGAGGCAGGAGGGTTGCAGTTTTTTCCTCTTCCTCCCTCATTCTCATTAGCACCTATATGCGCACACATACGCCACTAGAGAAGCCATAGCTGCTTTCCCAACCCGGCAGCCCCTGCAAACTGCCCATCTGAGAGCGCTACATCCATTCCATACTTCCTAGTTTGTTGCTATAGGAGGCAGCATTACCGCTGATTGGCTAGTTGGGCCCTGGTTTCTGCGAAGGGTTGTGCTTGTCATTGACCTTTCAGGTAATCATGACACCAGGGAATGCTGGGAGTGTCTTCAATCAGCAACCAGGGCAAGAAGAAGAATATTAGAAGCTATAGAAAGACCAGTCCATCCAGAGAAACTGATACAGGTTTTGGTTAGCCATTATGCTCCTCACTGGGGTCCCGAATGACCTTCTGAGCATGTTTTTGGACTGTTGGGCCAAACTGGAAAAGCAGTGGTTTAAACTTGATTCACACCCTGAAAGAAACGTTACCTGCATCCGTTATTTTGTAGCTGCAACACAGCATGAAGTTGCTGTTAAGACACCCTCACGCTGTGTGTTATTACCTGCAGGAATTAAGTTAGAAACCACAGAGACGAGCAGCAGCCTAATTTATAGCAAACTCAGTAGTTCTGAATTATACTGCGCTTGAACACTCTTTTCAGCCACACGCAGGGATGTGAAATGCTCACGTTTTTAATTACTGTAAAGAAGAAGAGCACTTGACAATGGCAGCAGCAGCAGCAGGCATAATTAAGGAATCTGAGCACGGAAACGAAATAGGCTGTATTTGTCTTGCGCTTCTAATGGCTTCATATCAACACCTTTGTGTTTGCACTTGAATTACACACTTCAGCTCCGTGGAGCTGCTGCATCCATACATGCGATGGCTGTGACATCACTCGTTGCGCTGGATGCCATTTTGACTCTTTTCCACATGAGCTCAAATTTTTCCCGCTTCTTTTTGGCCTTTTCCTCGTCGCAGCCCTGCTGCTCGTATGGACCTCTCGTTGTGGTTTTAGTATTCATGCGTTTATCTGAAGGAGACTTTTAGGTGAAGGGCAATGATGAGCTCCTCCGACCTTTCACAAAAGATAACCTTCCCCAGAGCTTGGCTGGGAGCTGCTCAGTGTGGACGGAGACCTGCACACTGCCAGACCCAACCCGGGAGTATCGACTGAATATCGACGTGATGTCCACAAATCAGCTCTGGCACTGCTATAGAAACACTGGTTTCTGACTGCTCAGAGCATGAGCACAAGCAGCGACCTCACCCCCGCAGATCTGGACCGGCCTCGTTAAGAAATGCGGAGGAGAAAATGATCAAAAAGAGAGAGAGCAATCCAGGAGGGATTTCATGCAGATTGGCACTTCAGCACCATCAAGCAATCAGAGGCGATTCGTCCTTACCCGAGAGCTGTCATTCCGTGGTCACAGGGGGCAGAAAGAGAGAGAGAGAGAGAGAGAGAGAGAGAGAGAGAGAGAGAGAGAGAGAGAGACAGAGAGAGAGAGAGAGAGAGAGAGAGAGAGAGAGAGGCATGGAGGCTGGTGGAGTACACGCACCCACCACTTGAGGAGCAGTTCATTTAGAAGTCCCTTTCATTAATGTTTCCCTTTTATTTTTCCTCTTTTTCCTCCCTCTCCTGCCTTTTCTGTCTGCTTTAAAGGTAAAAGTGAGCAGACCGCAGGAAGAAGAAGAAGTTTGAAGCAGAAGACAGCGGAGCAAGAAGAAGATATGAAGCTCAAAAAGTTCTGAAAGCATCCCAGTGGTGAGTAAGCCTCCCACAGTTATTTTACCATTCTGTGCAAACATGTCACACACAGACATACACACACACACACACACACACACACACACACACACACACACACACACACACACACGTACTTTTGGTGTACTCTGTCTTTTTCAAGCCTTCTTCTTCTTTTTGGTTTATTTGCTACTTTAGTAACTTTTCTTTTTTCTTGGACTAAACCATTTTTTAAAAAATCTGCAATTTCTGGTGAATCAGTTGTAACAAAAGCAAACTGTTTATTTTACCTGACCAGTTAATTAAACCTCAAATGAATGCTGAACAGCTTTTCTAAACACAGACTGATGACTAATTGAAACGAGCACAAAAATACCAAAATGTGAGGCAAGACATCATTTTAACGGTGTCCTGGACCCACCGAGTCTCTGCTGTGTCTCTGTCTGGACCGATCTGTCCGCTTCCTCCTGCTTTGTGTGGTTTTTCTGTTCCGCTGGGATCTGTTGCGCGGACCCTAAGATGACTCTTCTACCGCCTTCGGCCGTGCTTTTTGTTGCTCCACCTGACTTTTATTCCACGTGTCTTCATTCAGTCTGGTCCTTCATGGTGAATGTCTCTATATCACAAAGCATGACCTAGATCTGCTTTATTGAGCACAACATAAACTCAAAGACCTAATTATTGGATTTTTTTAAGGCTGTATATTAAAGGAAGACAAAGAGGAAGAACCTCAATTGCACTTTGTTCGCAGCTCACATACTCTTCTCCCATCTGAATCACTAACATCACACTTAGCCATCTCCTCTCAAAATTAAACGCCATGTGTGATTAATAACATTCGCATATTAGCACGTCAGGCACTCGAAGCTGAACAAAATGTCCGCTCTGCAGCTCCAGTTGGCAGAATGATTAAATCTGCGGCTCAGATATCGACTGTAGTTGACTGTGTTGCCAGTGCGGCCGCTGCTCGGGCCGTTCTTCTCTCCGTATCATCTCCTGATGATTTTTCCTACTGGCAGAACGGCAGAAATGCAGACACTGCGAATGAGTGTGAGCTAAGGGCTGTCAGAGCAGATGCGGTGCCAGGCAATCCCCGCTCTGAGTATGCCTTCCCGCCGGAGGCCAGCGGCCTCATGACAACAGCTGGGATCGCCATATTGGGCCACGATGGAAAGGAAGCTTTAGAGACCTGCTTCACTCATCTGCAGAAGGCAGTTGGCACATCTGGAGCCCCCATCCCCCAACAAAGCATTCCACAAGCTAGAAACCCTGACCAGCTTCGTGGAATACAGTTCTTTCAAACAGTGAGCTCCACTTTAAGGTCAAAGATCAACCAGAAAGAGGGATTAGGGATCTGGGAGGTAATTACAGTCAGAGAAACAGTAAAACGAGCACGACAGAATGTGTTCAAAAATTCTTAAAATAAGGCTCTGAAGAGCCCAGTGCTGAGATCTCCTCCGGGGGCAAGCTGATAAAGGTCATCTGTGCAGAATTGGACATCACTGGTGGGTATAATTCCAAAGTTGCACTTTGTCTACAAATAGAGCCATCCAGAAGGGAGAGGAAAGCATTGTAATTGGACAAAATGTCATCACATAATGGACATAATGCTCTGGATTGCGTGTCCCAAACAGTGAGGACATGGTGTGTTTCTCCTGTGGTGAGGACGGGTGGAGGTGGACGTTGCACCCACCTGCCTCCTTCAAACCGCGGAAGCTGTTGCACCTGAACGAACAGGCAGCAACAACCGTTGGATGAGCATTAGAGAAGAAAAGGGAGCTGCAGCTTCCTGAGTGGCTTCTAAGATGTCAGCAGCACAATTAAAGCAAAGCTTCGCTAATCTTTGCAGCTGGCTTCGAGAGCCGCTCTCTTCCTGCAGAGTGCTCTCCGCGGCCTGGTGGGTAGCACGGGAGTGTGGCGGGCTAGATATCGCAACACCCGCCCTTTCCCCACACCACGTAGCAGCCATTAGGAGAAAGCAGGAAAACAAACAAATGCATTTGTTTCAATTATTCAATTATTTATGCTCCACTTGCTTCCTGTGGCATTTAAAGACGTTTGAAAATGACCTCAAGTTTGAAAGTAATGACTGTGACTGGTTTGCGTGTTGCTCCTCACTCACGGCAGAAAGCTGGAACGAGCTGGAACCGGAGGTTGGAACATGCTCAGGCTGAATTCCTGCCTTTGCTCATTTGCTGGAGTTCAACCATCACCTCACCAACACGCAAAACTTTAGCAAAGTCTTCTCCCGCTGCGCTCGTGCGATGGATTGAACCAACAACCTGCTGATGCGGCCCTGTATAAAATCTCGGGTGTACATGTTTCTCAGCGGAGCGGAGAGATGCTATCTTGGGTCTATTAAGGCAGCCGTGGCTGTGTTGCCACAGGCCATAGGGCCTAATCCGGAGGAGTGAGACTGAATGGGACTGTAGCTCGGGCTTGCCAGACCTACTTAGGTTCTGGATGAGAGCACAGTGCTGTGTGGGCGAATCTATTCTGTCCCGAGCAGGGCATAGCATAAACATTGCCCAGGGAACGCAGGCAGGCATGAAGGCAGTCAAGCAGACAAGAGAAAAACTATAAGGATGGTTGCCTTTATTTCCTTTCTAGAGGCTCTCCTCGACTGGCCGGAGAGGAGCCCACACCGAGGGAGAGAGGAGTGAAAATTACCTGCCGGAACTCCTTTTTTCTGCACTTTCCACTGTAATCCACCGTCCTCTTGGTGCCTCACTCTCATGCACACAAACATGCAGTCCATCATTCTCTTTCCTGGGGAATTAGCCCCGATCTATCTAGCTGACGGCTATAAAGCGATGACTCGCTGGCTCCCTTACTGTCTTTAAGTGATCTGTGTTTGCTCCATGGCACTCGGGCGCTTCGACCCCGCGACCCTACGTGTAAACACAGCACCGCCTCTCCCTCTTCCCCCTATATTGATGCCACCCTCCCCCAACTGCTGCTACCAAATATGGAAGAAGGAGTCGCTGGGAGCCTGCAAGTCGGTCAGCCAACCCACCGAGGAGGCCATTAGCGAGAGGTTGGTAGAAAACCACCTCTGGCATCGCTCAGCGTCCCCCAGCCTCTCTGGGCTCACATGTCTCTCTGTGGGGTAGGCCCACACACGCACACGCGCGCGACCTGCACACAAACACTCGCTGAAAGGCACGTTTATTTCTGCGTACACGCTGACCCAAAAGGCACTAAAGTGCAACACAGTTGATGGTGCGGCGTTTTACAATGGCTCCCAGTGAATGGCACACGAGGTGGAGACGAAGAACGCACATGGCTGGAAGGCGCACGCACGCACAAAGGGTGTATTCAGGGGTTGCTGCATTTGCACAACATTACACAGAAGAACCATGCATTTCCGCATGAAAAAACATCACAATGCAGCACACAGTTTGCATCTTTTTAGCGAAGGCTTAGTGCAGGTTTACATTACTTTATCCCAGTTTTATCCCCAAATCCACCCCCTGCCCACCACTGTAATCACACTTACATGCCTTTTATTTATTTATTTATTTAGGCCCTCTGAATGTGGGGCAGATCAATCTAATTTAACTGATTTTTCAGTAGCGGTTAGGTTATGGATGAGCTCAACATCACAGAATTCACTGTTGACAAGGACCCATGATTGAAGCACAGGTTCACTTGCACATGCCGGATAAAAACAGGTTTTTCTGTTAAACCCAGAAAGATACGGTACCTCTGTGTTCCTTCTTTTGTCTATTTACTCGCTGGTCTGGAATTCTGTGGTGCATTTAAAGTGACTCCAAATGTCAGGCGGGTTCCACAGAGCTGGAGGAGGAATGTTGCCAAGATGACACATTATTAATTAGGCTCACGAAGTTCAAGAGGAATGGCAAAGGGCAGATTCCACGTCTTTGTTAGATATCCAATTCAATATTCCCGCTAAAGAGGCAAATGAGATGCTATGATATTCTAAATGCTAACTAAAGTCTCTAACGTTTAGCACACAGAACTTCACAGTCATGTCTACATGGCAGTCCGTAAATGCAACAACGGCAGACCAGAGCCACATAAAGAGCTTAGCAAGATGTATTGAGGTTTAAACACAACCTTCTACTCTAATCCGAGGTCTATGTCACACCTGCATCCCTACAATCACAGCTTCCGTCTCTCAATCACAAATTCCCATCTATCAAAGTGCCCACAAAGTAATGAATTGATAATCTCTCCCAGGCTCTTTGCAGATCCTTATCATCGTGGGAGATAACAGACAGCGTTGTTACACTCTACTAGCCGCTGGTTTTCCTTGTTCCCGTCACCACAGGTTCCTTAAACACATTGTCCTCCAGCTGGACATCCAGGGGTAAAAAAATACATCTCCATCATTGGGTTTTGGCTTTCCTTCAGCATCTTGTTTGCACTAGCTAAGATGGCTGCAGCAAGAGTAAATAAGAGTAACTAAACTTAGGAGAGTGGGGGGTATTGCCTCTCCAGGGCCACCACGCTAGAACGTGTATTTTTAATTGTGTTTTCAGCGGGGTGATGAAACGTCTTCCATTTGAGCATGAGCTGGCAGTAAGTGGACCGTCGCCTACAGGGACAGAGTGAGCGATGGCCCGCTGCTATCGGAGGTGATTGTACCTCAACCCCCAGGGGTGACGAATGAACAGACGAGAGCAGGAAGACAATAAGGGTTGGAAAAAAAAAAAAACATGTTTTGTTTTGTTTTTTTTAACACTCCCAGGGGAGCAGACCAGGGAAACTGTTACTAGACAGACTCAATTAGAAAGTTTAGGGTTCTGTGTTCATTTGATAGTGGCAAGATTATGGACAGGAAGCTAATGTGATAATACGACTGGACGACCTCACTTGCACCTTGCCCTCACACACACATTTAAAACACTGTCTAGAGTGTGTATAGTGCTTTTTTAAAATTCCATTTTATCTTATTTCGAATTGCACTTAGCTTTCTTAGTCACACCTAAAATAGGTATGAGCAGGACTCGCGCACAAATTTTATAGGTTCTAAGAAAGTAAAGTTCTTGCCATCTGGATGCCATCTGCCATTTGGACTCTCGCCGTTAGATGGCGCTAAATCCCGCACAGCAGTGTTGCTTTCCAGGCCACATCATGGAATCAGGATAAATATTAGACAACAAATCATCCGGAATATAAAAACTATTCAAATCCTGGGTTAAAAATGGTGAATTTATCAAGTTAAACATTCAAAATTCGAATCCGTCCAACACATGCCAGGTGCATAGGAAATTCCAGAGGCTTTTCTTCTTCTCTGGGATGCTTTTATGTTGCATGTTAGAGTCTCATGTTGACAACTGCAGGGTTGTCGTGGAGAGGTTCGCCTTGACAGCTGCAGAAACAGGCCGGCACTTTAAACTGGGTTTCCTGGTCGTTTGGAGCCTCTTCACACGGTACATTATGTCAGACGATGCGGTAACAAGACGCCACCGATTAAACAGCGTCCCCGGAGGCCTCTCTGCATCTTTCGCTCCCTGAATTTACATGGCGTTTATGAACGCTCACAAGGAAAACAGGAGGGGAGGGGGGGGAAGTGGAGGGGCAGAGCAGGCGATAGAGCTCCTTGTGTGGAGGAGTCTCATTATTCCGTTATGGATTGCACGTGTCACACGGTAAGTGCTCTTTTTATCCCTCCGAAGCTCTGTCCCCGGCCACCACGCGCATTTCCCTACCCAAGTGAAATTTACCATGTTAGGGCTGGTGGCACCTGGGGAATGACACTGAGGGCTCCAGATCGCCGCTAAGATTTACCAGCCTGATTAAATAAGGGGCTGCAGTGTGAATAAGGAGCCAAGGGAGGACTCTGTGTAACATAAATGCCCTTCTTTAGCCAGCACTTAAATTGATTACACACACTCGCAAACCTTCCTTCACCTCTTTATGGTGCGTTCCATGTCACATTGGGCTTTAAACAAAGAACAGAAAGAGGGCAGTGGAGGATTGCTGGTGGCTCAGGGCGGCTCTCTGCCAGCACACAGCAAAGATGGCTCTGTTTTAAAAGGTTTTCGTCTGTTGCAGCTTGAAATGTTTGCACTAAATTTACTGCTGCCCTCTCTCCAGCAGAGAGAGTGATGCAGGGCCCCCTCCTGAATGCTTCTTCCTCCTGGAAAAGTGGACACCCCTGCTGTAGCATGTTTTACGCGAATACTATTTATCTGTCCAGAGACCACGGAGGGTCATAAACCAGAGACACAACCCTGCTCTCACTTCTAAACCAGGGAGGTTTGGGATTAGTTTGTAATCTCGCACAAACGACACCACAAAGAAAGCTAAGATGAGCTCCGTGCGGCCGTGGGCGGCTGGGTGTTGGTAGCCGCCGGCTTGACTGATGTGTCTCCAGCCCGTCTCGCTTTCCTGCTGGACAGAGTGTAAACCAGCTGCCACCATTCAAATCTAAACGCTAGCAGCCAATCAGGAGTGCAGCAGCAGCTCCAACACCAGCAGGAACGGGCCTCAGAAAGGTGTCAAAGACAGTCTGGAACTTAGAGACCAGGAAAAAAAAAAATGTGTGGAAACCAGTGCAATGGTTTCTAGTCACTATAGCGACACTGCTGCAGGGCTGAATTCAAACCATTTATACAAATTTTATTACATTTGAATGATGAAAAAAGGCAAAGGAGAGAGAAAAACAAGATTTTTGTAAAGAATTTTAAGTGAATTGCTAAGTGTGATGTGAAGTGATTAAGGACTACAATCGATTTTTAAAACATTACTGTCATTTTAGCTTCAGTTTAGAGATATTAAAAAGCAAATTTATTTTGGTGGAGAAGCTTTTGCATTATTTAATCCCTAGAAACTGCTCAATCACGGAAAAGAACATAAATGTTATTTGTGCGCCTTGTCCTACTGCTAATTTACACATATTTTTAATATACTTTGCATTTTAGAAAAATATGGAATGATAATGTTTCATCTTTGAAATGCTGTTGAATATTTCAAAACTTGTTTCTTGTTTGTTCTGTTTTGTTCTGTTTTTGTTTGCGTCGTTTCGAAATCCGAAGTGCTCCATTTGCGCTCCGTTCGTGTCTGTTTTTTCCAAAGCGACTTGAACGCACCTACCCTGCAAATAAGTTTATGGGGTGGCAGTGAACGCACCACCAGGCTCCGTGTTTTTCCCTACAGTGGAGGGGAGGGAGCCGGGGGGGGGGTATTTGACTCCTGTCTCCCCACCCCCAGTCGGTACGAGGTGGATTTAGGAAGAAAGGAATGAAAACCTGGGAACGCGAAGATAACGAGCGACGGCAACATTTAAAGATCCCTGCGCGGCGGTGTCGCGCACGGATTATTCTGGGGGGGGGGTTTATTCTTCCTTTGCTGGGGAGATCCTGCTCGGAGAGCCTGGTGAGAGGGGGAAAGGAGTACAAACCAGCGTGGAAGGAGTGTTTCATACTCTGTCCTTCGGTTAACAGTGCCTCCTCCGCCGCAGAGAGCAGTGGGATATAACGGTCTCCGTTTTGTGGATGCAACAGATTTCCTGAAGGAATACGATCTCTCTGCGGGAGAGATCGCGGATTCTAAAATCGACCCCACTCGAGGGTGGACTCGGAGTTACTTTCTCCTCCGTCGATGAAGTAAGTTCTTACACGTTTTTTGTTTTTATTTTTTTTGGACTTTGGAGAAGTCTTGGATTCAGATGGGAGCGTCTTGGAAAAACTTAGAGAAAGTAAACAGGTCTTCAGCTCTTGCGACACTGAGCCGCCTGATTGACCGACTTGTCCGTGCAAGTCAGCCAGAGGAGCTTTTTTCTGGAGAAAAGAAGAAAAGCTGTGAAAGAGCGTTGATTTGGCTCCACAGAACAGGTTTTTGTCTGATTAAGATTACAGATTACAGACGCTACACCAATCCCCATGTGCGCGCTTTCATAAATATGATTTGTGTGGAGACACACACACACACACACACACACACACACACACACACACACACACACACACATATCCATCAAACTCGGACCATCCGCATAAATGACCCCTGCAGGATCCAGCGTGGCGCCGCAGATGACAAAGTTGTGTTTATGTTTCAAAAATTCATTCTGATGATTTTTTTTTACTGTGTCTTGTTTTTGGCAGTACCCCCCCCCCCCCCCATCACACACACACACACACACACACACACACTTGCTTCTTTTCATTTAAGTGAGGCCAGCCCCAGTAACTGGAGTCATTTGAGTCCAGTTTGAATTGCAGTGGCTCGTTATCAGAATATTTAAAGCTTAAATAAATCATCCCCAGGCTCCCCCCATTACACACACATACGCGCGCGCGCGCACACACACACACACACACACACACCATCCTTTACCCTCCCATCGACAGCAACTGGAAGCCAAAAAAAGAGCAGCTCTGCCCTTGGTTTGCTGAAGGAGCAAATAATGGCTGGCTGTTTTTAAGTGTCCTGAAGTTTACTGTTGCAGTTTGAGGAAAACATCTGCAACAAACAGTTTAAAAGAAAAGAAACAAAACAAAACAAGGTGAAGTTTCAGGATGTAATTTAAAACGTTGGCCTTCACATCCCCGGCAACCGGAGGTAATTTCTTATGAGTGAATTCTCATCCAGTTTTATCCAGACGAGAAGCTCCTCCACCTGAAATCCGCTTGTTTGCTTGGATAAATAAAGCCATCTGTCTTTGGAGAAGAGTCACATGTTGATTGTCAGTAGTCTTGTCCTTCAGCGTAATTGGACAACGTGCGCACCGAGAGGCTGCGTGTCCAATGTGTTCTGGGTCCTTAATGAGGCTTTAATTGAACGATTTATCACCGGGATCACGTCACATAAATGGGTGAGGAAGACAAAAACAAGGCAGGGAAAAAATACCAAGGATAAGACGGCAGTCGCCGTGACCTGAGCGCCAGTGACGTTTCCATCACCGGCAGCATCCCTCCGTATATTTATTCTTTTAATTGTTGCGATTTCAACAGCGCAGTGTAAGCAGCTTTTAACAGAGGAGAAGGAGGAGATGGCAGCGAGAACATTTCATCCTTGAAAACTTTTATTGGACCAAACTTTAGATTTCTCCCTGGAGCTTCTTTTCTTACGCTCAGTAGAAAAGCTAATTGAATTGTGGCCCGGATATGATGTGGGGTTTTTTTTTTGTTTTGTTTTTTTAAAAAAAATCTTTTTCTTTACCTCTGCCATGTACGGAGGTCTCGGAGAAGTGTCCTCCTCGGGGTTTTGAAATTCATTTCCTTTGCAATTATTACTTTGTGAGCTGTTTTTCTTTATTTCCCCAAACTCGAGTGTAAGGTGTGTTTTCTCATTTTTAAGGGGATCAAAGGGGAGTCGAGAGGGAGATTGCAGATAGCTAATAGCCTCTCAGGATGACTGGAGGCAACTCGCTGTCATGCGCTCCACTTCAAGTATTTCAAAAGCTCGTTATTTTTTTTTTTTTCATTTTTTTGCAGGTTTCTTCATTTGAATTGCACGTAATGTTTCGTTTTTACCCGATTATGGACAAGCAAAGTCTCAAGTGTTTATAGCTGCTCTTTATTATTTGACAAAATTTCCGCTTTTTTACATAATCTGGCTCTAAAATTGCTCGGTTGTGCTTTTTCAAAAGCACCGAGGGATTTGACAAGTGGCCAGCCTTATGGTCGTCTCAAGTGCTTTGGAATTAGCATCACCTGCACAAACACAGATAGCACTAGCTGCTCAGAGGTGGTTTTTCATTTTCATTTTGGAGAGAGAGGTGCACCGTTGTACTCCAAGCTAATTTTGTCTATTCGTTTAAATGCACTCCCAGTGCCAGAACAGCGTTCCTGTCACGAGGTGCTATCGGTCTGGCTGAGAGCACAGGAATCAGTTTGTCTCATAAAATATGCCCCCTCTCATCTTTGAATCACGGATTAGCCACCCTTCGCTTCACATTTTTGTCACTGCCACATGATGATTGAATGTGAAGTTTTGTGCTGCACACAGACCTTGCTGGTTCTCTCAATGGGTTATTTCAGGCGAAAAGGAGCTAGAAAATTGATGGATATATGATCTAAATCGCAATTTCTCTGTATGTCAGCGGCACTCCGTGGAAGATCAGATTGAGACGTGTCATGAGGCTGCAGTACAGACGTTTGCGGCGCTGTGAAAACATGTCACTCATGATCGAAGCGGAGGAAAATCTCTCCAATTCGCTTGTGTTTAGTTGAGTCCTGTCCATTAAAATAGCCTCAGGGCATTCTGGTCAGGAATAAATCGCAGCTAGTCAAGCCAGCACACTGTCGCTGTGGCAACAGTTCAGAATCTCACATTCAAGGGCTGATTTTCACTCACTGCGTCCACATTTTCACCTGGGCCGAAGGGCAATAAACCTGAGATGGGATTATTGACCCCTGGATGAAGTGGTGGGTGCTCCAGGCTTGGAGGTCTTCTGCAGATCAGAAGTCCTCGCTCCAAGCGAGGACAGGCCATGAGTCACATCCCGTCTGGGTTAATCTGAAAATACCAGGTCGGTGAAATTAGCCCAAGGTGATTGTGGGCAGACCCAGACGGGCTAGCCAAGGCATGATCTGAGACCCCTTGGAGGGAGTTTGTAAATGTCTGGCGAACACCGAGAGCCTTCGTCTTCCTTATAATCCCCTGAATGGAGTGGGTTTAACGCAGAGAGTAATTAACGCCCCTCATGAAGCCGACGCCAACTGGTCCTCACGTTTTCTGTTAAATTCTCCTTAAGTGCGCAAACCAGCTGGTGTCCAGAGATTGATGACCCAATGGGGACTGCACGCCTCCCACCCCCTTATTGGCAGAGTAGGTCTGGTGGAAAAGGCTGTACGGTGCCCCAGCAGTTTGACCCCTGGGAGGTCTCAGACAAGTGTTAATGGAAGGAGCAATGGATCCCCCCTCCCCCCTTCCCTGTTCGTACCCCTGAACTGAGCAGGTTTCCAGTTAATTGCTGCTCATGCGTGCAGTTCCATGGTCCAGGGCCGCCTGTTGAGCCATCTGTGTGACTCTAAATGTATTCCAAGAACATCATTCAGTTGATGTTGGGATTCTGCTCCTGAACTTTGTCCTCAGCCGAACTAGAGAGAATTGTTTCATCTTTAGGCATCGATTCAACAGGAATTTAAGACTCATGTTTTTGTTTTTTAAGAAGCTAGTCTGTCTAGACTTTAATGGCATTTGTCCCTTTCTAAGTTTTTCTGCTAATCCAGTCGCACTAGTTTTACACACAGAGAAAGTTCAAAGGAAAATGGCCTCTCCTCTCTGTTTTGCCCCTAACCCACCACCCTGTCCCTTTGTTTTGCGCCCTCTCCCCGCATCCACTCGCCAAAGCTGAAGGGACATCTGGTACAAGGGGCTGGGGTGGGGGGTGGCGGGGTTGAGGCGGAGCCATGCAAGGCAGCCAGATACGGGTGAAAACAAAGGTGAAAAAGGGGGAACGAGAACAAGTGTGTGAGGAGGCACAAAAAAGTGTGTGTGGGGGTAGTGGGGGGTTGTTGTCATAGCGTGGAGAAGGGGAAGTACGGTGGCAAAAGAGGGCCAAGCGGGTAATTGATGGATGGAAGTAATTGTGTTTAATGCAAAGTAAAGAAGCATTAGGGTGGGGGTGGTACGATCCCCAAGCCATGGAAGGGAAGAAGAGATGCAGAAAGGAGTAGACAGAGGGAAGGAGCAGAGGGGGAGGAGACAGGGAGGAATAGGAGCACGCTGTTGCTCTGCTGCATCACTCTTTGCTCGCTGGGGTTAAGAAGGAGTAACTACCTGCCTGTCAGGCTGATGTTGGTCCCTGTGCGTCGGGGGGATACGTGTCCCGCTTTATGAGGGATGGTGCACATTCGCTCTGGGAGCTATTTAAAACAGAAAATGGCTGCTTCCGAATCGCTGGAACTATAAACTACACCACCACCACCGCCGCCATGTTGGGCATTTTGTGTCTGTCGCTTATATGCTGATGATGTGTTGACGAGACAACCTGTTTGCTAATTATTGTTTATTTTTTAAATGCTCCAAACTGGAAATACAGATTTCAGGATTCTGGTTTCCTCTCACTTTCCCTAAAGGTTTTCTCCACAGAGAACAAATGTCTGTCCAGGCCACTGTCATGGAGGGTGGAAGGTGGCATCTGCCCCCAAGAGACAGGACTCTCCCTCTCTCCCGTTGTTGCTGTTTTTCTATTTGAGAAGTTGTCCTTTTGTGCTGACGGATGTCCAGGTTTTTGTTCACACTTGGTGATGAAGATCACTTTTGTGGTTTCTGGTGGCGTTCTTGCACCTGCACCGGCAGGCTCATTAATTAACTCTCGAGTCGCAGCGTCAAAGAAGATAATCCTGATTAAAAAGTGACAGCGGCTTGGAGAAGGGGCAGCCCGGCAATCGGAGTTGCCAGGCGGGGTCTGGGGAGATTAGCACCAGCGGAGCGTTGGCTGGGTGGGAGGATGAGTGGGTGGGTGGGGACCTGGCCTGGCTGCTGTCATCCTTTTGTTTGTGGATTAAACATGGCAGAATCATTTCAAATATCATCTTTTGAGATCTCTGTAATTTGGTTGATTTTGTCAACACCGGGGATGACTGACTGCAGTAATCTGCTTTATCTATGGTAATTACGACAGTCTCATTTCGAATTTGCAAAAAATAAACAGATTAATCACATCGGTTGCTGGTTCAACATCACATATTGCCAACGGGCCACATCGACAAGGATGTTGTAAGAGCTCATCAACCCCCTGCTGTTATCTGCTTACCAGTACGTCTTAGGGACGGCCCAGTTATGCTGAGATAGTTTATTAGCACAAATCCTCTACTCTGCCCCTTGTTTAGCTTCAAGCCTTATAATGCAATCACTATCTACACATTCTGAAAATGTCCCCCACTGTGGATTTCAAATCTGCACAGTCACTCAGTGTTTTTATCTGGAGAATGGGGGGATTGGAAAGGCCCAGCGGGAGAAAGTGGAAAGATTCTTAAAAGAGAATTAAACAAGGCTGCTATCCGGGTCTGTCTATTTGCTGTTGATATGGGGAGATTGTGTCGACACAAAGGGAAGTGGAGCGCTTGTGCCGGTTTGATTAGGTTTGGAGCCGGATGCCACCAAGTGAAGATAGTGAGATAGAACATTTTCTTCCGAACTGGGAAGGCGTCCCGGGCCCTGCTAAAGGCAGCGCGAGCAGAAAGGGAAATTCAGGCTAACACATCTAACACACTGTGTGAGTTCGGTCAATATGGATGTGACATCTGGAACTGGAGCAGCCCAGGATAGTGTGGGATCTGCGTCCTTCAGCAAAGCACAGCATTTGCATACAAATCGTGCTAATTCCCAACACACTTCCCATTTGGAAAAGTAGAGCGAGGACGACCCCTTTTTACTGCTGTGATACTATCTTTTGCCAGAGGGCTGGGTGGGAAGACTTTGGAGATAAATCTAACCATGTCCCCCAAAGGCAGCACTTATGACATTTGCCTCCTTACAGCCCCCAATCTGTCCGCTTAACAGGGGGGAGGTAACACTGTAACCTCCAGGACAGAAGGAAAGACAAAAGCAGCTCTGGCATGGAAATAGGTGGCTGCTGAAGGCCCTGCCAAGTTGCCCTGGGGTTAGCATCTGTGCATGTGTGCGTGTGTGTGTGTGTGTGTGTATGCGTGTGTGTGTGTGCATGCGTGAAAATAAAGACAAGAGCTTAAAACTGAGGAGGTAAATGAAAGGCAGACAGTCTTCCATTTTCAGGTTAATGAATTTGAACCAGTGCCCTGCGAGGTTGCACCACAATGGGCAAATCCAGAAAGCAGCAGATTGTGTCTTAGCTTTTTAACAACGGCCAAGTTATCTTTTAGACACAGCTAGTGCACTGATGATGATGATGAGGAGGAGGAGGAGGATGGGGATGAGCATGAGGATGAGGATGATGGCAGCTATCTTTCTACCTGCCAACTCCTGTGGGTGAGGCCCGTACCGGGCCTTTGTGGTGATACAACTAAACAGCCTTTAATTGTCCATTCAAGTTCGTTTTTGTCACCTGATTTGAACACAGCAACGCTGGGCGATGTTTACACATCCACGCTGTCTCGCATTAATGGCCGATTGGAGTTTGCGTGAAGAAATATCGACTACTGAAGAGCAATTTGGTCTGCAAACGACCACTAATTGTCCTAGAGGTCAGTGAGCCGGGTAATGGCCTGGGTGTCACAGCGTTGTAGATAAAGCTTTTTATGTCACCGTGCAGCCGTGCATTCCCTTAAAAAAATCGCTGGAAACCAGTGCAAAGTGATGCACATTATTCAGCATGAGAAGGTTAGCGGATTCCGTTGTTGTTGTGTTGGTAGCATTAGCTTGTATCGGGCCAGTCAATGTTAACTGAAACAGCAGTTCTTGTTCAGTCAGCCATTTTTAAGTGTTGACAAAATATTATAAAGAAAAAAAATGATGTGGGGCCGCTCCACCGTATACCAGAGCGGGGTCACATGTCGGCACAGCGGACGTGTGATGGAGAGCAGCCTGTCCAGAGCGCATGGAGACAGCTTGGTACACGGTGGACGATGGCCTTTGTCTCTGTTTGTGTCAGCTGGGATCTGAATATTCAACGGCAGCTGAGAGGATGTGCCATAAGCCAGAATGTCATGTTTATGTTCAGTCAAAGGAAGTTTGTCATGTTTTATTCCTTTGGGGTTATAGATGTTTTCATCAAAGTCAGATTCTCTCCCAAGACACTTTTTTTAAGTGATGTGTTTAGGGAAAACGTCTGGTGTGATATGGTTTTTTACAATGTGGGCAAAACAGATGCGAGGCTGCCTTTTTGTTTATTTTTTCCTTCTATGAAGAATTTTTTAATTGTGTTTGGCTAAGGAGATCTTGCACATGGACAGCCAACCTCGAGCCTGTCGAGCTTAGCTTAGCAGAACACAAAAAAGAGAGGAACCTTGAGCAATGAGGACACATCTTTGAAGCTGGCTATTTTGCTTCACTTTGACTGTGTCACTCACTTCAAAGTGGGAATTTCACACAGAGTGGACTCGGTTTTTACCCCCTCTCCTCCTCTGTGTAGAATCTACAGAGCATAAAACAAGTCAGGTGAGAGTTTGACATGTGCAGTCTGAAAGTCGAGCTGAAGCCGCGAAGGAACAATTAGCCCTAAAAACACATCCAGTTGCCTTCAGGTTCCTGTTTTCCAAGTTGCTGATCTGCCTTCTCTCCGAGCTTTTGTGGAAGCCATCCCCACTGTTTGTGTCTTTGTCACGCCAGCGCTAAGCTGATGTGGGTCGCGTCCCTAGAGGCTTGAACTGCCTGTACGCCTTAAACAATCTCCCAAATATTCAACCTGCCTGCAAACATGACTGATGGAATAGTTTTAATTTAAAGCAGCTGTCTGGGAGAGTGTTTGGTGTGTGTGTATGTGTGTGTGCCCCCCCAAAGTCAATTTACACTTTGGCTCCAAAAAGAAGCCGAACTTGTGAGATATTTTTAAACCAGTCCGATCTCACTTGATCTGAGTTGGTGTGGGTTGTCAGCAAAGGCGATGGTGTGTGCTTGAACCGCTGATGCGGGTGGCGTGGGCACGTGTTTCACGGATGTGTGCGTGTGCGTGTGTGTGTGTGTGTGTGTGTGTGTGTGTGTGTGTGTGTGTGTGTGTGTGTGTGTAAAAGCAAGAGTGGGAGATGGAGGCATCGACTAGCAAGAAGAAACGGAGGAGGAGGAGGAGGATTCCTCTGAGGCCAAGTCTGCTCGCCCTGCCGAAGAGAAGACTGGGGGGGATGAGAGCGTGTGGAAACAAGAATGTGAGCGAGGGTGCATTAGAAGATGGAAGAGAGGGGGGTGGGGGGATTGAAACAGAAGCGCAATTACATCAACAGCGGGCAGTTAGCTGCAGAAAACCTCCTCAGATCGGATGTTTTGACCTCATCATCTGATGCGGGCTTCATCAGGTTTTAATGATGCTCCACTTTGCCTGTGGGCAATTATGGACCACTCTCAGATAAGTGTGTGACTGTCTTGCAGGGGTAGGGTGTTGGAAGGACAGGGTCTAGTACCCCACCAGAGGCCCCTCACCCCCGCCCGTCTAAACTCCTTGCTCAGCCTTGTTATTGGACCACTTCTCCTCCCACATCCACAGATAAATTGGTGTCAATGAAACACCACGGGTGTCATCTCTCCCTGTTGCCGGTTCCCCGAAAAAGACTTTCCCCCTCATTTCAGGTGATGTATTTTCTCTGCCCGTCTTCGTCTTAACACCTTCAAAGCCTTCTGCCTGACCGGAGTTGCTGATTTCCTGTGACCTCTGCAACGGGTAGAAATGAAACCACGCGACGGAGCTGACGGGGGGTGAAAGCAGCGCCGGTTTGGTCTCGTCTGCGGCAGATTTCAAAGTTGCCTTTGTGCTCGTACCAGTTAGCGTGATTCTCTTTGAAAGCTGCGTCTGAGCAAACACATTGCCGTGGTGCGGTCTCGTTCGCCGTGGCGCGGTGTCATTTGCCGTGCCAGATACGTGTTTTCTTTTTCATCCTTTTTTTGTTGCCGAGCCATAGTGCAACTGACGTAAGGTGAATGATCTTGTTGTGCGCTTTCATCTTTTACCAGCATTGACTTATCACCTGGCACTTCACAAGGAATCAGATGGTGCGTTTTGATGTTGAGGCCTTTTTCTTCCCGCTTCCACATGCCAACCCGCCTTTTATTAGACATGACGCCTTGTCATTCAATCCCCTCCCCCCCCAACATCTATCTTCCCGCCCCCAGAAATTGGCTTGCAGTGCTTTCTGGCAAGTAAAGTGCGATGGGTAATATAGTTCACAGATGCTCGTATCACTCCTGGAATTGATGATCCGTAATTGCAGACTGGCGGCGACTGTCACCTTAGGCTGTCAACCCGTCCTTCACGCGTCAGCTCAGATTCCGCGGTGGACCCCCTTCTCTGACAAACGGCTTTAACACCGCTGAGCAATGCTTGAGTGAAGGCTGCTCTTGGGATTTAGCGGTGGGACGTTGCCGTTGGCGCAAACTGCTGAGCACATCGCGGCAGTCTGTGGCGATTGTGGCGCAGCGCTTTCTAAAGCTAACCTTGAACAAAAACAATGCAGCATTCAGGAGGAACCTTCAAATTTGCCACTTTAGTTCGTAACAACATTCTTCTCCAGCTGTTGCATTCAGTCCCTGGCGCATGTAGGTCTGCTAAAGATGCTGGAAAATGGAGACGTCCCACAACTATAAGCGCATATTAGCTTTATAGCTGCAGCCTGAAAGCCATTGCTTTGTTAAATTCCCCAGGGTGATTATTCTGATGTTGTGAAACGCTTTGTCTCCAATTTGGTTTGGAAATTTTGAAAGATGTAGAGCAGTTTTTTCGCCTGTGGGGATTGTGGTTTGAAAACACAGAGAAGAAACCATACTTTTTATATAGAGAAGCCAAAAGGTCAGTCAAATAAGAATGTAAAAAAAAAAGAAATAATCAGGGCTCCCAAAAATCTTGGGGTTCATTATGTTTCTTTAAATGTAAACATTTGTGGTGTAAAAGGTCACAAATGAACAGAATAGGGCTAGGGTTTGGGCTTCCTGGCCCTTAATGTCATGTTACAGTAAGAGCCAAAAGGTGCAGAAAAGTGTGGCAGCATGGTGAAATGGAGATAAATATGTTTAAAGTTTTCATACCCTGTGGTCATAATGTTTTAATTTGGCTTCAACCGCCCCGGTTACAAAATTTCCGTGGCCTTCCGCCGCGTAAACACAACACATTTAGCATAATTGCACCTTTGGTGTAGGCCACTCTTCAAGACAAAGTATTGATTTTCCTCCCTGTGTGTGCCTCTTATGTGCTCAGCTCTTTGTTTTTTCTTTCCTTCTTCTCCTCTTCTCCATTTTTTTCCTTTCTGCATTCCTCAGGCACTGCTCACCATCTCTCCCTCTCTGCTGCCCTCCCACATCACTCGTTCCATCTTTCATGAAGGGCGCTCAAGTAGAAAAACGGTAACAAGAATGCAAGTCGATTACAGTAGCCAAAATAATGTTCCCTTTATGACACAAGGCCCTGCCGCCAGCCAGTAGATTTTTTCCATTTGTAGCTAAAGTCACAGCCGCTGTTATTTGTTCAGTTGATGCTAAAACAACACGCAGAGCTGCGATTTATTGAGGACGTTGGGCAGAATCCTGCTGATGGGCCTCCTGTCTGAAACTGGAGATGGACGCAGCGGTATGCACCCAGACGCACAGATCATGCTCGTACTTGACGTTGCTTGTTCGCGCGTCGAATTTTACCCGCTAAAACGTTCGCAAACGAAAACAGTGGATCTCCTGGCCAGCAGCAGACTTTGCCGAGCTTCTCCATCCCTCCCACAGCTCACCGGCTGCTGTCTCATTGTCTTGCCATTCTTAAATGATCTGATAACTCCGGCCCTCTTTAATTAACAAGCTGTGGCGAATCCGCGAACATCCCAGCCGCTTTAATACTGATCAAAGAGCGGCGGATCGGTGGCAGTTACAGACTTCTTCTCATCTGCACTTTTCTTTCCACCTCTCATTTAAAAGACAGCAGTTTCTCGCTCTGCCTCAATCCTCAGAAACGCACCGTGACGGGTTTTTACGCAGTCGCCCAGATGTGGAAAAGAAGCGAACCCATCAGGCTGCTTCAGGATAAATCCGCATGGCTGAGAACAGAACATGAACACAGGAACACCTCCAACCCACATACCATAATAACCCTAGATGTCCTGCATACACTCTGTGAAATACTACACATACTGAGCACACACAGTTATGTGTGTGTGATTGGTGTAAATCTGTTTGTGTGTGTGTTTGTTATTGTACTTGCCACATACTGAGGACCAAAATACACATTACACTCACAAAGTGAGGAAGTTTTGGCTGGTTCTCGACTTTAATGGACTGTTTGAAAGTTCCGGCTTGGTTTTAACCCTCAAACAGTCTGATGCGAAAACTTTAAACCTTTGAAAGATAGACGTGCAAGCATGTGTGTGTATGAGAGAGAGAAAAAGAGACAGCGTTAGGAAGTCAGTGAGGGCCCCTCAAGCCCGCTGGTGGAATGCAGAATTGGGGGATGGGCAGGAAAGTTTGCCTCCAGACACAGAGAAAAAGGAAACGAGGAAGAGTTGGACACGATTTCTTCTTATTTCAAGGAGAGATGCGTCAACACTCTTCAGGCTTCAATTTAAAGAAGCCCTCACAGATGGTTGCGGCATCAATAAGCATCTGACTGCAGGTGTCCGTCTGTCCTCTAGTCTCTTCCTGAACGCAGTCGCAGTCAGATTGGGATGTAGAATCAGCTCCGTTATTACCGCGTGCTACCTGTCTGTCGACATCACCCCCAACGACTAACCACCATCAGAAGATTAAGCCGCCACAAAACCCTCTGAAAATCTCCGTGTGAAGCCAGCCTTTTTTAAAGGAGCAGCCGACAGCGCCGAATCGATACATTTTCCAGTTGCAAACCATTTCTACTTGTGTGTCCAGCTGAACGTCAGAAGCCGGGCAGCGCCGAGCTAATAAAGAAGTGTGTGTTTTCTATGTTCGGAATTTCAATGAGGCTCAGACGCACAGTGATCAGAGGAGGTGGTGGTGAGGGGAGGGCTGTTGAAATTGATTTTTAGCTGAATAAAAGCAGATGCATGAGGGCGAATGAACACACATGCGCGCGCACATACACGTGAATGCAGGCACTCAGAGAGATGTCAGCGAGAATATACAACACACACATTCAGACTACCCCTCACACTCCCCTGTATTCAAAAGGAAGGTTAATTGAAGGTTGTACATGGGGAGCTGTGTGTGTGTGTGTGTGTGTGTGTGTGTGTGTGTGTGAGAGAGAGAGAGAGTTTTCAGCCCCTCTGCATGCCCTGACCTCCCCACTCCCCATTTTTTCTTCTTTCCCCCTCCATCCCCGTCCAGTGAAAATGTGCAGCCATGCAGATACCTACAATCTCATTAATTCAACCCAGAGGCTGTCCTGCAGAGCTGCTCCGTCCGCCTCTTTACCATATGCAAACACTCCCTCTAAAAGGTTAATACAATCTGCTGCAGCTCTGGTTAACTCTCTTCGGCACACTTTAGGAAGCTACGTGTCAACATATCTCATGTGCCTGTGAATCCTATCATTGATTGTTGAGAGGGTATACGCGTAGTCTTCCCACATCCGACCAGTAGGGGGCACTTGTGCTGGCCGTGGTAACAATTAGCTTGTGTCTTGACGTGTCTGCTATCACCACTTTGCTGCATTTACACGTGCACCCTGGTTCTGAACTTTAGCATGATTTTATCTGGGGCAGCCACGTGCGCAAAGGTAAACAAATGCATTTTTGATGCCAGATTTTATCACGTTGTCTCCTGGAGTGCGCAATTCAGGAAATGGGTATGACTGGCGCCTGAGCAGAAGACAAACACCTGAAGGAAGAAGGAAAAAAGTGATCCACAGGAACAGAAAAAAGATAAGTGAAGGTGGTGTTTTCAGGGATTTAACCACATTGGACTAAGAAAGCGCACGCAGGCATGCAAAGATGAGGCATGTGGACTCTGCCCACACCCCCAATCTTCACTCCATCCGTCCCGATGTGGACGCTCCTGCTGCTTTCCGCATGTGTGAATACACAAATGGTGGGATTCTGACAGGATTCTCAGAAGCCCTTCCAGAGTGCACATGTGAAAAGGGCTCGTGTGCTTGTGTCACATGTGTGTGCGTGCGAGTGCACAGTAGCCCTTTGTGCCAGTGTGTAGTGTCCCTCTCATGCACGGGCGCTTATGTTTATGTGCGGCCTTCCATCGTCACCCCCCCAGAGCCCCTCTCCCACTCACTCATTAAAATGTCATCCGAGGCTGGGCCGTTTATTCCGCCTGTGGAATTCACCAGGTTGGAAACAGACAGTGTCAATGTTGAATTCCC
>CAAE01014603.1:313959-362398 GCA_000180735.1 Tetraodon nigroviridis
CATGGGCTGTAGAACCTTGATGTGTATTGTTGTTGTTTAGTCAGAGATTAAGACTAAATTATAGCAAAATGTCAACATTAAAACCAGCAGCAACACAGAATCTAATTGAATCTGTATGCTTTAATATCAGTATCTATGGCAACGTTGATGAAGTCATTCCTATGCCTGTGGGAGCACTGCAGAAATGCTGGTAAACAGCAAAAGCTGACACAAAGGTCACTGACAAATTCATGATAAATTACCACCAAGAGACGTATGGGTTAACTGAAGAATAATGTGTAAAATTAGCTACTGCAAATGGTACTCCTTACAGGAGATCATCATCACACACGCTCCTCCTAGCCTCATGATGTCTTACTAACTTTTGCTCTGCCCCCTCTTCCTCTCTCTCTATTTTTCATGGTAAACAGACAGATGAATAATTTAATCACAATTGATTCGTTTGTTTCAAGCTCAAATGTCAGGGTGTCATTTGGCTGCTCCTCCCCAGCCTGCTTCCCATCCGCAATCCCCGCCTCCTCATTGCCGCGCAGGGCCAAACAGGAGGCTCTCCTCCCTCTACCGTCCAGAATAGACCAGGTATAAAGTCTTCATTTTCATGGATGGATGTATGGATGGAGTAAATAGTAAACAATCAGCACCTGACTGATGCAGCCGAGAAAGTGTAAATAACCAAAGCAAACAAGTGAGTGTCACCAGAGCGACAGGGCAGCAGATGAGAAAGACTGGCAGCATTGATGAGAAACTATAAAATAAACAGGAGACAGAAAACATGAAAGAGAAAAGAGCCTGAGGTCTTCTGAATGACTGCATCAAACAAAACATTGTGTTTTTGAACAGAATCAAACGCATTTCTGTCTGCGCCTGATTTAACCACAAATAAAATATTCATCAAAACCAGCATGATTTGATCTTTAAAGTGCGACTTTCTGCCTGTGTGAAGGCACGCAAACAGCCGAAGCTTTTCAGGTTTCCTCAATTTCTTCGTATACGTGATTACATTAATCATGCACTATTTTTCAATATTCATATACTTTTGTGTACTTTGTTACATTTGGATGAAGTTAAACCAGTTTCGGAGGTTACGGAGCCATCAAACATCAGATTTCATGTCTCACAGCGTTACCAGACTGATGGTCAGTCTGTAGTACATATTGATCTTGACAGTTGGATATGAGATCATCTTTGAGGACGACGCACAGGGAACAACATTCATTCATTGTTTATTTCATTTAAACACTTGTTTAATTCATTCATTAACACAAGTTGTTAATGATGTTACAGTCAAAAATTCAACAATTCAACACTTCAATTCAATACTCTGAGTTGAGAAATAGACCAAATGGCCTTTGTGAGCGCAAAGCTAGCAGCTGGTTTACGTTTCCATGGTGCAGGGAGATGGCAGCCAGCTGAGCTAAAGCTCCAAAGTTACCTTCCAGTCACACACATGCACTCTCTCTCACACACATACACACACACACACACACACACACACACGCACATACCCTGCTCTACTCCCTGCATTCATTCATGAGTCGACCTGGTTATGGGCCATGCTGCAACGCCCAGGTGATTGGGCCGACCTCATGGGATCTTGTTAGTGACAAACACACCAACAAACTTGGCACACATGCACATCGTGCCCGGATTTGGCATGAAGTATTTCACCAAATGAGGTATGTTTGCTGCAGACCTTTTTCTAGCTGAGCAGAAGCATTCACCAAAACGCTATTTCAGAGCGCGGCTGCTTCAGGCGAAGGAAAGCAGCTAATAAAAATGGAATGACTGTTTTTGGCACACTCCAATGATAAATAGTGTAATTACACAATTGCCATGACCGTAATTACTATCCTAAATGGCAATGTGTAAAAAGTGAAGTTGTATTGATGATTCACCATGTCACTATTTATTGCGCTGCAACCAGACACAACCTATTGTAGTTTTCAGGACATTCAGAAGATGCCCGTGAGTATTTTGACGTGTTAATTTAATGGCCTTTTTCCAGAAGGAGGCAGCCCGTAGCTGCCTTTGTCTGCAGTAGCTTTAATTCTGTCTTGTGCCCTGACGGTGGGAGGCTAACGTTCTGACTGGTTGGTGATCTGATCGGTAAAATGTGTCTTTGGTCTGATCGCTGCCCTTTCTGCTCCACCATCGTCTCCTAGCCGATATCAGGTTTGGACAGCTAGCAAAGCAAAATTGGCCAGGGCCTTCTGGAAGTGTGTGCTGGGACCGATCTCTTTAAAGACGGTGGTGCAGAAGGAGGCGACTCGACCAGATGGAGCGGCCGCTTCTTGCTGAGTGAGCTTGACGAAAGCCGAACAGCTTGAGGTCTGCCGTGTCAGGCCTCGAACTCGCGCCATCACATGCGATTTACTGCGTGAAGGTGCATGCGAGTACGCATGTACTCCAGGACAAATGAGTGGAGGCCTCGAGCCTGATTTCAATCATCTAAATGATTAATTTAATTGCTTCATCTCTTTATTTTCCCCTCCTCTCCAGCCTGCCTTCCTCTCGGCTCTGATTGGGGCTTTGGATTGCAGCCTGCATGCATTTTGTGGTCCAAAGGCTTTGGAAAAACCAGACATTGTTTCCAATCCAATGAATAAAAGTGGGTGAGGGTAATCCAAATATGTGAAGCAAGCGAGTGGTATACAACTCTTATGGTAAATAATGAAAACAAATAGAAACAAAATTACAGAAAAAAAATAAAGACAGGGGCTTTGCTGTCTGGGTCTAATCCAGCCCGTTTGCCTGGAGCCAAGAAGATGAACTGCCCGCTGGTGGGGCAGCCAGCTTTTTTTTTCTGTTTTTTGCATGCTTCTTTCCCACCAGCAAATTGCCTTGGTGTTCGTGTCAGTGACGCTCCTTCATATTTCACCAGCGTGTATTTACATCCACTCTCCCGATGTTTGATTTGGCCCGGTCAATAAGCCTTTAGTTGCCGTGTACTTCAGATCACTGAAGTCGCGTGTGCCTTCAATCAATTTTAGCTCATGTTCCTGGTCATGGTTGTAGGAGCACGTTTACAATCATATTTAAAATGCTAAAACATCTTTTTTTTTTCAACAGTTGTTAATAAAATAATTCATATTTGTCGTACGAGTGTGGGGGAACAGATCGATTCACCCAAAGTTTTTTTTTTTTTCAGGCATGATTTTAATAATTTTACAAATGCCAAACATGTTTTTTTGTTTTTTTTTTTCTTCTTTTTTTAAATGTTTGTTGAAGTGTTGATTTAAAGTAGTGATGTTAGGCCAGGGATCTGGCAAATCAATCCATTTAGCAAGAAAACACCACTGCATAGTTAGTCATATTGGATATATAACAGTAGCAATGTCCCAGAAGGAAAAATTAACTGGAACTTTTTTTTTTATTATCAGAGAAAGGATTTGCTCTCTCCAGGTTTGATAAAAGGTCTATTTAGTATTAAGATTTGAGCTGTAAATTTGATTATATCTGAAAATAATATAGTAATACATTGTAATGTTCATGTACATATAATTGCTTTATAAAGCCATAATTTTCTACAATTATTAAATTAAATTGACCTGCTGGGATATGGCAGAATTTAATTAGTGTCTAGTTTGCCTTTGTGTTTTTCACGAAACTTTCATCCGAACTAATTTAGTTAAAAAGCAAAGACACAAAAAAGTGAGGGAGAACCATACAAGAGGAACGAGGGAAAGAAAAACAGGGCGTTTCCTGCTGAAAGGAACTATAAAAAGCAGACAGTTGGCCGGCAATGGTGAATCCCTGGCAAAGATCGCTGCACCATGGATAATGGCTCCAGGGTGTGCTTCTCATGGGAACTGGCTGAGGCCTGGCATCTTCCCTAGCTTTGTGTTTACCTCCTCATGCTTCCTCTAGGAAGTTCCACAAGATGAGGAGGCTAAGGGTGGTGTAATCCAGGCTGGGCCAAAAATCCCCACACCAGCAGCCAACACCAAGAGCTAAGTCAACCCATTTCGGATGAGCCCAGGAAGAGCAGAAAATCTGCTCTGAGACCTGCCGAGGAACTGCGACAGATGCAAAACCTGGTTGTGGATTATGCTGTAAAAATGAAAACGCTAATCAACAAATGAGTTAGAGAGGAGAGCCTTGTGTTATATGCAGTTCTCCTCTCAGATTCGGTTGATTGTCTCTGGCCGGCCCGCCTCTATCTAGAGTCTGGGTTAAATCTTGTCAGGAGGGTTCAACTGTCTGAGTCACGAGCTGCTGATTCAAGGGCGGCGGGAGGGGCGGCGGGAGTTACAGTCCCCACCATCGCAGCCAGAGTGCTCTTGAGCTGAGTGCAGAATGCTCGTCGTAGTCTGTAGTGTGAACTCTCCAAAATGCTCTCTGTGAGTAGCCATCGTCCTCCGGATCCCTGGCACCGATGGCAGGGCTGCTGTTGGAGGATATTTTGCTTCGTTCATCTGTCTCCTTTAAGTCTATAATGCCTCCTCTGTCTGGCCCACCACCTGCGACACGTGGAGCTTTTAGTTCCTCATCAGCTGCTCAGATTTTCACCTGCTGCTGCTGCTTGTTGCACATTTGGTGCAGATAAAAGGTGTGTTCAGGGCCTGTGCCTGCTCTACTGCTTCATTTTTCCTTAGTCTGCCTGGGTCAGTTTTCACCTTGCAGCGCATGGATGGTGTGGCCTTTGCATGACTATACTGATGATGGTAATGGAACATTCTGTCAACCTTCTGCGTTGGGCTACTGAGCAGAAAAATGCTTAAAAATATGTTTATCCTACTCTAATAGAGATAAAATGGACTACCTTAAAGTCCAAAGCAGGGAGAGGGGAAAGGGGGTCTTGTTTATGCAGTAGTTTCACTTAAAGCCCCCTTCCCACCCTTCTTCCACCCACTCTGCCACCACTTAAAATCAGCGTGGGTACTGCACACAGGAAAAAACAAACAAGCCCTGCATCCGCCCACCACCCGCCCCGTCCGGATGTTCTTCTAAATGCGGTGGAATAAATTAGCATTTATCTTCGACGGTCACCGAAAATTGCAGCCGTGTGTTGCAGAGGAGAAGGAAGCAAACCTAGGAGGGCCTCAGAAGAACTCTCACACATGCCTCAGCGACCTAAATTAGGTAGGGAGGGGTAGCTATAGTTAGCAGGACCCTGCTGTGAAGGAATGTGTGGGGTTCAAAAGAAAGAAAAAAAAATTAAAGGGGTTTACCAGCTGGCTAACCTCTGACCTTCGACCTCGGCTACCTTCCCATCTTTAACGCCCTTTCCCAAATGCCTAATGCTTCTTTAAGGCCAACGGGGCTTGTTTTTTCAAGTGGATGGTAAGTCAAGGTGACGCACAGTTATGGTCATGCAGTCATGCCATACTTAGAGTTGTTGAGTTGACATTGTTCTCGTTATCGCCATTCTACTGCTCAAGTCTGTCGTGCACAATAACCCTCTGTCCAACACAAAAATACGGCTTTTAATGTGATGAGTGGGAGGAACACAGGACAACGCCAGCTCTATGTTTCTGTAGCCGACGGTCGAGAACGCCATTAACATGGATGGTGCCACATTGTTGCCGCCCAGCGACACCTTTCATTGGCTCCTCCAACCGCCCAGGCAGCATCTGGCCAATACCACTGGTCACACAGGTTGCTTTCAGCCCCCATATTTGGTGACCAAACAAAGGAGGCCTTCTGCTTCACACAGAGAAGCTTGAAACAGAACTTGGTTTATTCCATTTATTGTAAAAGTGACATTTTCTTGGCCTGGTTCTGATTATTAACTTATGAACTCTAAAAGGAGAAAGTTCTCATGTCTACCAGCAGGACTATCAGTTGGGCCATTTCTGGCTTTTATAACATTTGTTTGTAATGTGCTCACGGCTCTGATGTTCAAACGACAGAACTGTCACCAGACACCTTGTTTTGCTGTGTTGCACGCTTGTCATCCTTTTGTCCACGTTGCTCGCATAATTTTGCTCACGGATGAAAAACCCCCCAAAGCAGGCGTCAAACTTGGATGTCTTTTTCAGACTTCCAGTTCTCATGGCTGTGACGGGAAGACTAACAGGCACAAAGACGGCGTGGCTCAACCTCGCCATCTGTCTGTGCGTTCCAACACGGCATGATTGACAGCTGCAGGCGTGTAACCAAAAAACCCCAAGCAGCCCGGTCAGGTTGGAACCACAGCAGTCCTCATAGAGGACCTGCCCGGAAAACCTGCTGCTGTGTGTGCCGTGTGTGTGTGTGTGTGTGTGTGTGTGTGTGTGTGCAGCCCACACGCAGATGCTGACACTTTGGTAGATGTGGATATTGGTTTTCTTGTTCACTCGTTCCTTCAGTCAATAATCAGATAATGATGCACAAGCACAAATTGAGTCGTTCTTTAAACACATGGCGAGAAAAGAGATCACACCATCTGAATATTAAAAGTGTATTGCAGGTATTATTTCTATCTACAATTGATCAATTCCTAAACCAGTCCTGCCTTCATTTCCTCGTGGTATCTGGCCTCCCACCACCCTCCATCTTCCCATCCTCCAGCTGTGAATCTTTCGGTGTCCTGTAATTGTATCACTCTTGTATGTGTAATCAGCAGGAGATCCTGTGTGTGATCACTGCTGACGGTCCTACCTGAATTTACTGACTGTTCGGGGCCTCGCCAGTCTGTTGAAATGACAAGTGTGTGTGTGCCTGCGTGTGTGTGTTTTTTGCAAGGAGTGCCGAGGTTACACAGGGTTGATAGAGTTTGTCTTCCTGCTGTGGTAAACAAAACGACCGTGCAATAAAGTCAGCGTTTCAGGGTTCAGACACCCGCCTAATCCTTGCAGCTTCCAAGGGGCAGGCCGCCGCTGTGTGACCCCCCCGAGGCTCGCCACGGTTCACTCAACCTCAGCAAAGGTGAATCTCTGCTAACTTCCCTTAAATCTGCTTTCTTTATTGGACAGAGGAGCCTTAAGATGTTCTCACTTCTGACTCGTTTCCTGGGCATCTCTTCTGATAAATTGCCCTTTTTTCTAAGTAAACACAACATATTTCTTTTATGATTCTTTATGGAAAACACAAGACCCAATCACCCTGTTTTGTAGTCTAAACTATTTTAGTCTTGGGGCCACTCGAACATTCTCCTGATCTGAACCCTCGATTTATAAAAAAAGTTAGACCTTTTTAGATGAAAAAAGGAGCAGCTGCGCATCAACATAAAGCTCATGAGACCCATAAGATCTGCAAGGTCTGGGTGATTGTGGAGGGATGATGGAGGACGAAAACGCAGCTGCTAGTTGGTGTCAGGTACCATCTCTATGTCTGGGAGGCTGAAAACACACGTGGGAAAGCAGCTCCATGGAGAGGTTGCCAGGAGAGAGTGTTTTGCGTCTCCTAATGAGGCCATTGTTATGGGAACATTAAAAAAAAATGTTTTCGCAAATGTACTTCTCTGCATATTTCTCTTAAATCATTCAGGCTAGTTACAGAGTCCTACATATCTGGAATTTATATCTATTTCAATTCTAAATAGTGAGGGAACACTGATTAATCCTGCCATACCATCAGGAGGTAAAAATATACAATTCCTACAGTTCTGAATGCCTCGTCAAACTAGCATGACCGTCTGCTCCGACTTATGTTTCCTGACAAGCACACCTTGCTTGGGATTCCTCTGATGTAAATCTTTCAGGATGGGAGGTAGATACGCACTGGGACATTTACATAATGGTCCTGCAGGTCCATGCAAATCCATGTGGGGAGGGGGGGGGGAGGGGGGGGAGGAGAGAGGGGGGGGGGGGAGCGGCGGGGGGGAAGAGGGAAGCAAAACCCTCCCCTCCCCCTGTTTATTTCACTGTGGTTTGCAAGTTCAAAATGCCTTTTGGCAAACAATGACGTGGTTGCTATGGATACAATGTTTTAACTTTTTTTAACGGAAATCTTGCTCTGATTTCTAAAACTCGTTAAATTTATTAATATTTCATGATATTTTCTTCTTTTGGGTTCAAAAAAAAAAAGGGGAAAAAGAGCAATATAAGAATATGAGACAGAGACCAAACTTGGCTGTGGCTAGTGTAATCATTGTTTTTACAAACAATGATGTTCAGATGGGATCTATAAATAAATTGCCGAGCTGTGTTAGTAAGTCAGGGTAAGACATTAAATTTTGTACGCGGGACTATAAACTCCCCCTGCGCACTGTGCGAATGCAAATAGAAATTGCTGAGTGCTGCATCTGCATGTTTATGCTCTCATAAATAAACCCACCTAATAAGCCCATCTGAAATGCATAAATGCACTAATAAATACAACAGCATTTTATAAATCAAAGACTTTGGTCCAAACTTGTGCATATATAAGTTGATCAGTGGCGGATCCTAAGAGACTGCTTTCTGAACTAGCTTGACACGCAAATGTGTGTACACACCTATGTATGGCCTAATTTTATTAATATATTTATAGGGCTATAAATTTATACCCAACTGTAAATGTAGCCTAGAGCCTAAATGAAATAAATATAGGCCTAATGGAGGATTATATTTTATCTTAATTATTCATTAGAGTATCTACAAAAGCCGGCTGGATGGTGATAGAATTAATTACATCTTTTGTGGGTTTCAATCTAAATAACTCAGTCTTGGACCTGGAACGATTCCGCGTGGTCTTCAAACTGAAAACTGACTTCGTGGGTGGACGTTGCTTTCGCAACTAAATCCGCCTAAAATTAATCCTCCTTAAAATATAAGCAAACCAGAAAAGAAGAGATTTATAATTTTAAAGTTAAATGGCAAAGAAAGGACATCTTTTTGATGCAGCTCCAAATCTGCTGCTTTGCAAGGACAATCAGGCATTAAACGGTCAGCTGTTTAGACGTTTTAAATGTTTTATTGCTTCGGAAAAAAAAAAACACTTAAAAAAAAAAAAGACTTGTTTGGGGTTCTTGACTAAATTTGAAAGCTGAGCCTTGTGAAATATCCAGGAAATTGTTTTTTCCAAAAAATAGAATTGCTAGAATTGCCCATCAATCTTGAAGACTAATTTAAGGAGATCACTTTGGAGGACATTCACATGGCATCCCGGGGTCACAGCTGGACGCTGCCCCAGCATGGGGCTGAAGCACGGGGCATTGACTATCGTCACACCCATACATTTTAAAAATTAAAAAAACAAAAAAGAAGTCTTTTCAAGTACTCCCATTGAGTTAAATGACTTGTTTATAAAAACAATTATACATTTGCGCCCTGGAATGATTGTTTTTTTGGGGGTTTTGGTTTTTTTTTTTGCTTCATGGAGAATCCAATTTCACACTTTTGCTGTGTTGGAATGTAGAGTGCATTCTTGTTTTTGTTGTGCGCTTTCAAAATAGCGGCTCTTGCTCTCATTTGACACACATATCTGTGTCTCGCTGGCCCTCTCGGCCTCTCTTAGGTGCACTAATCAAATGCATTACAGTCAGTGTTGCTCAGAAAATCCAGCTGCATTTCATGTTTGAACACGTCAAAGTCAGAATCTCTGAAGGGCTGAGACCGCCAGCAATTGTTCCGCAGAGGCCTGGCAGCAGAATCGTGTTTCAGAGTCTGCAGTAATGGACACGAATTCTCGAGCAGTGGCAAGAACCTAATCATGAATATACATTCAGTAGGTTCACGCAGCACCAACAGCTGAATTATTGTTTGATTCAGACTAAAACTGCACTTTCAGATTCATACAAACATGCTGGCTCAGCTGAAACGGAACATTTTCAAGTCGGAATGATGCTATCCGCACCTATAGGAGCTGTGACGGCAAGATTTCAAAACTTAATCGATGACTGTGCATTATTGCTGGGACAAAGACGGTCGTCTAATTAAAGGCCTAAACAAGCGAAATTTTGATGTTGCTGATGCTTTAACCTTTGCTTTAATCTTTAATCTTTAACTTCACTGCTAATTGTTGCAGTCGTTGCTACAGCCGCAAACCTCTGGAAGCTAACCGTGAGCACTTTTCGTGACCTGAGGTTAGTGCGCAGGCGCCCAGCATGCTAAACACTTTTCAGCACGTCTCCAGAAAGAGCCCCATGAAAGCTGAGGTTGGCGCCTCTTTCTCTAGCATTAACGGCGTAATAGGAATGACTCGGCACGCCTCTGCCTCTGCTTCCACGCTCTATTAAAGACAACAAGCGGAGCCTGCACGCAACCTCGGGTTACACGTGGGGAGGCCATTCAGCAGCAATAGCTGCCATAATTGTGTTGTGAAGTTTGTACAGCAGCCAAAGGTGAAGATGAAACTCCACAGCCCCCCTGGGGGGAAAGGGGGGCAGCCACAACTGGTAACCTCAACATCTCGTGAACGTTCCCACTGGACTGAGTGCTGTGAGTGATTCTCCGCAGACGCTGTGGGAGTCTGTGCAACCAACAGCAGCATTTACTGTCTGAACAGTCAGACCCCTCTTACCGCCCCCCCACACACCCCTACATGTTCTCGCCAGTGTCATGACCTATTCTCCGGGACAAAAGAAGAAGAAAAAAAAAAAAGCAGATTATCAAACACATGTTGGACGAGTGTTTTTGTAGTTGTGGTGAAAGTTGAACTGACCTTCAACAACACCCTCTCTTTTTTCTTTTTTTTTTAAAGTCTCCTTCCACAATACACCTTTTGTCAGACTCTCCTTTTGTGTAGCCAGGGCGCGCGTGTGGCAGATGTTCTCAGATTTTCCTCAGCTGAATACCAAGAATGTTGAGTTGTTCTTAGTAGACGTGTAGCTGGGCAAAGCAAAGGTGATATTTCTAAAACTTTGGAAAAAACTTTGGAATCATTCTTGACCAAACAACGCCTTCAGATCATGGTTTTTTTTTAATTTGGCTGCATCTGATTGAACTGCCACTTTCTCGGGATCTGCTCTGAGAACATTCTGCTCATCTTGTAGCCGGTGACACCGTTCAAAAAAAAAAAAAAACCCAAAACATGGATGTAGCAGAATGAATGAGAAGGGTGGGTAGGAAGTCAATCACTTGTGTGAGTGTGTGGGTGTGTGTGTGTGTGTGTGTGTGTGTGTGTGTGTTGGAAGTGATCACTGAAAAGCTACGAGGATTAACAGTAGTTCTTCCTAAACCAAGAGCCGGTGCCCGGTGGATCATTGGGCGCCTGTAATTAGGTGGTGCTGGGATCAGTAAATAAAGATGGGATGTGACCATTTAGGAAGAGAGAGAAAGAGAAGAAAACAGTGGTTCTCTGCTAATAAAGGGGTGGAAGAAGCTGTCACAGACACACTGTCGCCCTCTTTCTTTTGTGTCAGGTGGGCTTGAGACAAACTGCGGTGACTGGGGTCAAAGGTCACCATTGTTCCAAAATGTGTCTAAAAGCTTGTTTTTTTTCATTTCTTCATTTTGCAGAGTTTCCAGCCATACTGTGTGAACACCTCAGTTGTCCTCGTGCAGTTGAGGCCTCGGCTCACCGGCCAGGCCAAAGATCGGTCCGCCTCACCCCGCCTCGCCCTTCCCCGGACCCCCCTCCCGACCTTCCCGACTGGAGCCAACATGGCCGCAGCCGGCGTCCATCGCCTTTCCTTGCCGCTCCTGCTGCCTGTGAGCTCTCTGCTGCTGTCCCTGCTGCTCACCGGCTCCGACGCCTTATGTGAGTATAAAACCGCCACAGCACCGTCTGCAGGCGTTTATTTTCTGGACCGGATTTTTTTCCGTATAAGTTGTCTCCCTTTAAATTCTGAGGTGACGGCAAACATCAGCAGGCTCTTATCCCATCGCATCAACTCCTGATCAGGATTTGTTCTGCACCATTTCCCCGTTAAGATGAGCTTAGAGCAGCTTTAGGAGACACAACAATGAGGAGGCTCTGCGAGAGGAATACATCAGGAGCCATGAAGAGGGCGCTCCCTCCCTGCCCTCCCGGTCTGCGCCTCCTCAGCCTGTCAGCAGGAGAATCAAGGACTTTGTTCTGGAAAATAATAGATGTGTGAAATTTGAATAATTTGTTGCATTTGCTCTCAATGGTCGATGACATGTCAACGGGGACTAGTTTTTCCTCATGTTGCAGCCGTGTCGCCGACTCTTGATTGCATACGGCTCTGAGTGCTTGTAAGTAGATTGTGAGGGTCTTTCAGCTCAGCTGGCTGCAAACATCTGAAATTGCTCTCTGTCGGAAGTCAAACAAATGGCTTTGTTCACTTTCTTTCACTCTGTTTTGTTTTTCTTCCTTTCTCACCAATGACGTGACCACAAGATCAACAATTAGGAAAAAGCATCCTTATCTCAATGCAGAATTAGGAAGAGAATAAGAGTGTTTCCGCTCCGCCTTTGCTTTTTCTGCTTTACTCTGGCTTGTTGCTTCTCTCTCTCTCTCTTTCTCTCTTACACACATACACACACACACACACAGCCTTGTTCCTCATCCCCATTTGAGACCACACAGCGTTGCCCGTCCATTATGTCCGGAAATCTCAACAAACACTCATTATCTTCTTCCTCTCTGATCGTCTGTCGCACCTGCACACTTAATCTCGCCACTCTCGCCAAAACGGCCCACTGGTGTAATTACAGGCCGATCCACCCGCCGGACTGAGAGGACGGAGCGTGTCTGAAAGGAGGCCCGTCTGGAAGCATGACGTCACCCCTGCCTCTCGCATCGCTCCCTCTCCTCCTCTGGCCTCCGTCTCTCTGCCTGTACGCTCATAAATCAAAGCAGGGAGGAGACATTTTTAATCAAAAGAGAAAAGAAAGATGACTCAATAAATCCCTGCCACCTGAGCTGTAATAATGCAGGGCTCCCAGGATGCATCTGTGCCTACATTTGCCTGGCTGCTTGTATGAACTGCGCTGCGAGATGCATCCACATGCGCAAAGGGCACGGCGCTGTAATGTACGAAGCGTCTGCGGCGTTTTGTCACAGGTTAATGCTGCACGTTTATCAGAACTGTCCTTTTGGAGGCAGCGTTTCAAACCTACACTGCTGGTGGAAGAGAATTTTCAGAAGGCAACATTTTCTGTAATTAAGATTTGCCTAAATGTTCGATTAAAATGCACATTAGTTCTCATATTACACATGCACATATTAGTTCTCTCTTTAAATATGCACGAATTTCCTTCTTTTGGACTTTTGCTTTGGAAAGTTTCAACATTTACAGATTACTTCAAAAGTTGTAAATACTGACAGTTTTTCACAACATTTTTAAGAACAAAAACTGTAAAACTCTTTGGAGCACAGGTATTTATAAAAGTATAAAACCTGGTAAATTTGTCATTTTAAAGCCGGATTATTTTTCTGGGTTTCCACCTTTTTCTCCTCCGTCAGCCTTTTCCGTGTCCTCAGCGGTGTTAGAGCTAAGTTATTTCTGCAAAATTTAATTTTCCATGCGCTTCCTTTGGCGCTTCAACTAGAAGCAATTGGTTTTAATTGATTCCGTGTTGTTGCCACTTTGACAGTGAATGCATTTTTTTTATTATTCCTGCTCTCTTCAGCAGCTGGATTTTTTTTTAGCAGGTTGCATGTCAGGATACGCAGTTAATGCCTTGCTAGGGAACTTTTCTGACAATCGCTTGGTGCACAATGCGCCAATCATCGACAGACATCAACCACAGGCCTGATATCACAACCATCCAGATTTGATTAAATTTTGGTTAAAATGTCAACTTAAAACAGCTGCTAACAATGTACGGGGGGTAATTGTTACATCATTTTGAAGTAACAGGATGCAGATGTGCTTAAACATAAATCCAACGCTTGTCTAATACCCAAAATTATCCAACGTGACCCCAAAACAGAGGAAATAAAGTTGTTCCGCTGGGGTTTCAACCTTAACGTGTTTTAGGGGAAGGAGAGATATGAGTGATTCTTATATTTTTCTCATTGTTTTTGAAACAACTCTGGGTTTTTGTCTCTTAATTGAAGGCTGCAACTCCTCCTGTAGGAACTTTAAGATCGTCGTCCCTGTTTCTCTGAGAGGAATCGGTTCACTTCCAGTGGGCAGAAGAAGACAGAATGCTTTTCACTTTTTTCTCAAGCCTTTAACAGTGGTTTCAGTGGGACCAATTTGCACATATTATGAGTGTGCCACTCGCTTTAAAATTCAGCTTTGCTGTGACTGTGTGAGTTTTTCACCTCTGGGTACCCACACTCCAGGACTCGTTTTATTCTGGTTTCCCACATCCTGCATACAAATCCCTGCAGAGCTGGAAGCCTGAGCTCTGCGTGCATGTGTGACATGCAGCTGGTGCAAACGGAACACTTTCTGATGCACACAAACACTGGCTCCTCACTGCTCTAGAGTAATGCTAAACCTTGGATCAATGAATTAAAAACGTAATGCCGCGTGTAGTCGATTAAAAAGAATTAGGATTTTCACCAAAGTTTCACATTTGCTTTCAAACTGACCTTGAAAATTTTGCCGATTCAACTCTGATAAGTGTGTGAGCTTCTGGTGAAGCCATTTATCATTCATGTGAGTTTTGTTACTCATTAAACTGACAACTGCTTTCTTGCCCAGCTTCTCCAGTTCAAATCCCAGTTTGCCCTCGGTCCTCCTCTTTTTAATTGGTAACGCAACTGTTCTATTAACCCTCCTGCCTGGACCGCAGTGCCAAAGGTTCCTCGTGAAATGAGATTCAACCTAAATGTGCCCTCAGATAAGTGGCTACCTGTGAGAATAGCTTCTACTAGCTTCGTTCAGCTTGTGTGCTGCATTTTTTTGCATGTTCAGAATTGATGAGTTTCTGAGATTGGCATCTGCACCGGCACCTAAATCCCACAGCATCTACTTTGAGCTATGGTTAGGGTTAAGTATTTAGCTCCTGTGGTTAGTAGAAATGTGTGATGTCACATGTGGTGTGTGTCTGTTGTTTGGTTGAAAGATTAGCTTGACTAAATTACCTTGAAGGCTGTGATTCCCCAGCTGTTGCTGATATTTCTCTCTCCAGATTTGGAAACATACCAAAAAGAAAAATCCTCCTTTTAAAAGATCTGCTTGGGATGTGAATAACACCTATTTTTCAGTGTGACAGATGGGTGCTTTTTTTTTTTTTTTTTATATTTCCTGCCTTTCTCCGGAAACCATACCCTTTTTTGCCCAGCACTTTACTAATTCAGAGGATAATGTCTCCCAGTTACAGCTCAGGAAGCTTTTTTTTTCATCAATTACCGTGTGAGTCATAAAGCTGGTCCCTTTATTCCCCTTAAAAAGCCCCCCTCCAAACGACAACAGTAAAGTGCTATAATGGCGCCATTTTGTATTCCCACACCTGCCTCTCTTCCTTTGCCATGTTCTAATCACAAACCCGTGTACCCTGTCTTATCAGTGCTAACAGGAGTACTGGCCGCTAGCAGGTGGGTCTGTGCTAGCTAAATAAGTGCCTGTTTGGACAGGGTGGATTTTTTTTTCCCTCTTCTCCCTGCTTGGCAGTCATGTTTGCACGATCCTGTTCTATTCTTGGGGTCTTGTGAAGATAGCCGGGCCCCCGTCGCTGGTTATTTTAGCTCGGGCCATGTCCCCCTGCCAGGCCCACACAGAGGAGGTCCGTGTGCTTATCTGGGCAGAGCTCTGCCTCTTTTGGGAATAATGAAGAGGGACTTTGGTGGAAGGTTACTAATGGCGACTGTGGATGCAAAGACTTTTCAATGTCATCTCTTGTAACTGGACACTGCAGTTACTGGGTTCAAGCTAACTGGGGGCAGCAGAAATGGATGCATTATTGCGAAACAGCACCAAATCTCAGCAAACCAGCCTGTGTCATTCATTTTCTGCTAAACCGGATGTGTTGTTAAAAGGGTCCGATGGGGCCATCGGAGCCATCTGGGTGGGGTGCACCCCCCTTCCCCCTTCCTCTGCACACACACACACACACACACACACACACACACACACACTGAGAGCTGATCTCAGCAATTAGGATAATTAGCATGTTTTGAAATATTGATCCTGCTGCTAAAACAGTGATGCAGACCACTGGCTAAAAGTATCATTTAAGGGTGAAACCAGAGGACGGTACAGTTTTTTATAAACTCCTGTGGCTTTGGGTGATGTCTCTGTTTGGAGCTTCACCTTCAAACGTGCTCCTAAGTGAAAACTCCCACAGTAGTCGTCCTCTTACTCACAACCTGTTCGTCTTTCTCGCTTTACTCTTCTGCATTCGCCTTTCAAAACATGCAAATGCACCATATGCTGAGAAAATCCCTGGTCCTTCAGGAGGTAAACTCAGACCGAAGAGCTCACGCGCGGCCGAGTAGCGAGAACGTAGCTGAGTCAGAAAAAAAAAACAATCAAAGAGCACCGGTCTTCAGCTGCCACAGGCCCCGCCCTCTGACAGTCCCGCCGCTACCTTCACAGGGAGCACGTGGTCGAGCGGGGTCAAACGAGGAGCCGTGTTGTGTGTAGCTTCAGAGACAAAACTGAGCGCATACAATGCCAGAAGGGAAGATGGTATTCACCAGCACGATAAAAAAAAAACCTTTCTCCTGCTTCTCGCTGCTGTTTATCATGCAACAAGAACTCATCTACCCTGAGGTGTCGTTGATCCCATGAGCATTTTTCTAGCTCTACAGTTTTGATCACTGCTTTTCTTAACATGACACCTACGAACATCCCAGAGGAAATTATTCAAACACTTGAAGAAGAAATGTGGAAGAAAAAAATGAAAACTTTTCTACATTCATCATTCCACTTTGCAAATATCATTTCCCCTCTAATACATTCTAAAATGTATGTGCAGTAAGGAGAAGACCCCCCGCAGACCCCTGTAGACTTTGGGAAACTCGCATTAAAGCAACAGTTCAAAGGGGGATTCTGCCTCAGTGTAAGATTCAGAGATGCCAAAGATTCGTTTCGATGGATGCAAAAATCATCAGATGTTCCTTTGGCCACCAGAAGGCCAGGAATCGATGCTGTCCATCATTAAAATGATTGCAGGCTCCACGGCTCTTTAGTATTCTGTATGAAAGGGGAAAGAGCTTCATCCCTGCCCTTTGGCTGATTCATCGAGCTCAGCGTGACGTCTCTCAATCTCCCGCACTCAGAACCATGTTTGATCATATATTATTCCATCCACCTTTTCCAGGATGTGAGCCGGCTCTGTCAGAGCTCTGACTATGTGCACATGGGGAATTACTTCATACGTCTTGGTGCTATTGTACCTCCTGAGTTGAACATCTCGGCCGTTCCACCGAGGAGACCGGCTACTAAACAAAATAAAGTACCTGTTACTGTTGGAAAACAGGAGAGGATCGGGTTGTCCCTGCATGCAAACCTGATAAGTCAGTCTCGATGGAGTCTAGTTGTGGCAGATACCTGCTGCAGCTTTTAGCGTTAGCTGATAATGTTGGCTTTGTGCTTTTTAAATAATCATTTTAGAACTAATAACTTTTTCTGAGCCCCCAGCTCTGCATATTTGGGGGAGGGAGAACTCCTTCAAAAAAGCGCTGTAGTTGTACGGCATTCATCGGGTCATCTAGGGGCTGTTCCAGGATGGTTGTGGACCCCAATGTGGCTTCGGGGGTGTAAAATTCTCCGGTCTGCCTTATCAGTGTGGGAAATTTGCCATTGCCTGACAGTACTGTAATATTTGCATCAGAAATGTTTGCACACTTGCAACCCGCCTCCGCTTTCATGGCAGTTTTCCCTCCTTAGTGTAATTCCTGTTTGCCCGATTCTCTCTGAAATACCCACTCTGCGTCTCCCTTTATGCGATAATGAATGCAGGAGCTCTCCTTCATATGTATTTAGCAGTGCCTGGAGACTGGTGTCGGCCCATAGTCCCTTAATTATTAATTTGGCTCTGCGCTGGCCGTTTGATCATTCCTCCACACTGTATCTGTACCACTCAGATTTAACGAGTTCCCCAGGACTCGCCTTTACTTTTATTTTTCACACTTTCTCCTGCTTTCTGTTAGACTTGTTGTCTTAAGGAAGATCTCAAAGATCTTAGGTGTTCAAATCCGAACCGAACTGCTGGGTTTGGTTTAGCCAACACCAAAGTTTCACTCAAAACAAAACTAGTTTATACTCTCTGCAACGTGCTGTTCTCAGTGATTTGTTCCCAAATTGGTTCATCCACGTTCCAGGAAAGCGTGTTTTCAACATTCCCTTGGTCTGAAGTTGAATCTGTAAGTGATGGAATAATAAGCACGATTATGAAAGAGGAATCTTGGCTCAGTGAATAGCAAATACCGCGGTGTGCGGTCCGCCTCAATAATCCCAGTGGTTTAGAGGGTTTCCTGACAAGTAAAAGCAGCAGGTCGGATAGATAAATCTCAAGGGTCGCGCCCTGGCAGATGAGACTGGATCTCGGCGAGTGCAAGTGGACGTTTCCCCGTGGGACGGCTGCAGAAGCGCACACCTCTCCTCCTGCCAAGTGCTAACGTCCTCCTCTTTGTCCTCTCCACAGTCCCGCCGCGGTTCACCAAAGTTCCGGTCGACCAAATTGGGCTCTCGGGGGGCGTGGTCTCATTCGTGTGCCAAGCAACAGGCGACCCCAAGCCGAGGGTGAGCTGGAACAAGAAAGGCAAGAAGGTCAACTCCCAGCGCATAGAGGTGGGTCCAACAGACACTGAAACATTGGATTAATGGTGCATTTTCTTCATAAGGTGACTTTTTTGGTCTTAAAATAACTAAAATGCAGGTAAATTAGCAACAATCTGGGCTTTGATGGTGGCCTAAAAGCGGAAATTTAACTTCCCTATTCGGCCTCCTACAAAAGTCCCTCTGTAAACTTCAGTTGGTCCAGACCTCAGCTGCCTGTATCATCACCTCCATTCTCCTCACTGTCCCCTCTGCCCTCCTCAGCACTACGAGGAGCAGGACCTTTAGTTGTTATGCCTCCCAGCTGTGGAATTTAAACTCTCATAATTTAAATTTAGACTCAAAACTCATCTGTTTTAGACTGCTCATCCCACATAACTTCTGGTTCCTAACTGATTACTTAACTGGTTTTATTGTTCTACGATTGATTTTACTGTTCTAATCTTTTTTTCTTGGGCAGTGTCCTTGGGTGTGCTGAAGGGCTCTTTTAGATAAAATGATTTATTAATATAATTATTATTACAGCCTGGCAACAAAGTTTTCTCAGCAGCTCCTCTCCCTCAGAGAAGTTTTGGTGTAAAGGGTGTTGTTGTGGCTCTCCTCACCCAACTGGGTCTTCGGAACCTCTGAGCTACATGGAGGCCTACCTTATGGAATATTTGCCCAATTACTCCTCGCACGCTCTTCTGCATTCCTTGCAGCTTGCTGTCCTTCTGAAATGTCTGTGCGTTATTGGTGATGTTTGCGTCGTAGCAGATGTCCCAGATGGCATCTCTAAAAGTGTTTGATTGATGCTCAGTGTCTCTTAATTAAAAAGTTGCCGTTGCGAGCGTCAGCGGCACGCAGACAGGCCTAAGATGACCATGGGGAGAGGGGATAAAAAAGCCGACATCAAGAGAAGGACAGCCAACGTCTCAGAGGAGGGCGAAGCAAAAAGACAAGTTGTATTGGATCAGGCTCTTCTTTTGCATACCAAGTAGGAAACAAAGGCAGTAGCGTGAATGAGGCCGGCTGATTGGATGCTTCCCATTCTTCCTTTAAAAGAAAATTTAAAAAAATGTGTGTGTGATGTGTTTAGAACATTTTTGAGCCTCTAGACAGCTGCTTTGATAGTGATCACGTCGCTATGCTCTGCAGCATTTTTAGCCTAATTAGCGCTCAGCCCTGAGATGTACAGCAGTGAAGCAGCTGAAGACTTCACACTCGTCTCAGACCTCTGTGTCCGAGCCTCCTTTCAGACCGAAGGGTCTTTAAAACACAACTTAACAAAGCTGTGTGTGAGACCGGCAGGCAGGCAGGCGGACCGTCTTTAAACACTCCATCTCAGATTAGCTCGGCAAAGTGACTGTAAATGACCATCAATATCCAAAGCAGCGAGTTATTGGCTCAGAAAGGCCACCATTTATATTCCAGTCGTCCTCCTCAGACTTCCGCCGGCTTCTGGTTGTCGGATATGCCGGTAATTTGATTTGTAGGGAGCTCAAAGTCGTGGTCGTTTGTGCCGTCAGCTGTGTTTTTAATGTCGAAGCTGCCCCGCTGTTAAATGCAGCCACCGACATCATACCACAGAGCACACGGGTTTCAAACTTCTACAGTTTCCAGTGAAACAAGGCCAAAATAGATTTTGATTCAGCAGAGCCATTAAAGTTAATGAGTTCATTCATCAGCAGGTCCAGGTTACATCAGACACACGGTGTTGTTCCTCATGTTGTAGATGTCAGGATCAGTTTGTTTAAATGGGACTTGATTGGGAAAAAGAGCTTTGTTTTTTTTAACACAGTCTCATCATATGGAACAGGGTTGGGCCACATTGGGTGTTAGATCTTAATAAACGGACTGGCCAGGTGGTGCGGGAAACTAACTCCCCAAATGTGGATCGGAGTCTGACAAAAAATTGTGCTTTGTGGACTATTGACTGAGAAAATATTTTAAACAACTAGATATGGATAATGAAGCTCCAGGAGATGTTTTGCCCCACCTCCTTGTGAGGTTAGCAAGCTAGGTAATGGGGATCTGAACCTTTCAGAACCCGACAATCTTCTTGGTTGGGCTTTTAGAGAAATTAATGTGAAGTCTCTAGAGGCTGGAATAAATAGTTCATCAGGCCACATGTGGCCCCCAGGCCTAAGTTTGCCCACCTTGTTTATGCTCTATTTTAGGTAATAAATATGTTACACACAGTAGTTTAATTGTATAAGATCTTTTGGAGCAATAATTACGGCGTTTTCTGCAGACCATCGAGTTTGATGAGGGCGCCGGCGCCGTGCTCAGAATCCAGCCGCTCCGCACGCCACGCGACGAGAACATCTATGAATGTGTGGCCGAGAACAGCGAGGGCGAAATCACCGTCAACGCCAAGCTGTCCATCATCCGAGGTGAGTCATGCTCTGTGGAGCTGCGTGATGAGGAGTAACCTGAGAAGAAACCTTTAAAGTCAACATTTGTGATGCCCAGATGTTTTTATGACGACGCCTTGCCACAAGTTATGGCTAGTAATAACTGTCAGTCATCCATGTTCAACAAAATAACTGGTATTTACATAAATGCATGTACACTTTCAATATTATATAATATTTATCATTATTATGTTGATACACAAAGAGCAACCAATGAAATGCTTTAGTGAAATATTACACTTATACATATGAAAATGCACAGATCCCTCTTTTAAGTCTTTTGTTCAGCTAAATCATGACTAATAGATGAAGAGCTCGAATAATCCATCAATTTAATCAACTGTCATAACAGCTGCATCACACACAGACACACACGGACACTTGCATTGCTAATTTGAAGATTAGAGAATTGGCTGTTATAGTTGCAGATTTAGTTTTAATAATAATCTCACACAATTTCCTTTGCCGATGGTCACACCACCTTTCTTTTTGCACCTGCTCTTGCACGTGCGCACACACACACACACACACACAGAGACACACACACACACACACACACACACACACTTTCTCCATCTTCTCCTCTTTTTTCTCCTGCTGCCACCTGTCGTGTTTCCAGGGCTGGATGAAGCTCAGCTATCGCTGCCTGGCTGGTAGGGCTTGAGTGAGGCCTCCCTGGCTCACAGATCAGTAGCAGGCAGGTAGACTGCAGAAAGAGAAATGGGGAGAGTACAGGAGGAGAGATTTTGGACCAGGAACTGGAAACCTGGTCCAAAGTCCTGGGTTAGTTATTGTTGAAAACAATAACTAGGTTGCTAGGTGGTTCAAGTGCCTCACACACCCTTCAAAACTTGATTTATGTTTAAAAAAAATGTTGCTTGTTAGTTATTTGGGATTTACTGATTGTTTTTGACTGGAGGGGACAGTAAATCTTTCATTGAACACAAACGCATAACAGACAAAAACCCATGTGCAGAATATTAAATAAAATAGGGGGGGGGGGGGTGGCATTTTTGCCACTTTTGTGCTTTATGTCACTCTGATGTGTCTCGACTGTTGTCGGCCTTTTAGCTGCTGTTTGATTGTTCATTTTCACGGCATTAATATGTCTTTCATTTGCATCCTACCTTGTTATTTATCCCTGCAGGGATTAGACGGAACTGTGAGGTTGCGTACAATTCCCAACCACTGCCCAAATTTGTGTTAATTGCTGAAATCACCACATTGCAAATGCCTAAAGAGACTGATGTGAAAATAAACATCTTAACCTATGAGGATATCACAGGTTAACATAATTGTCTCATTTCTGGGACCAATTAGAATTATGTGTGTGGAAAGCAGATTTGTGCTGCATTCAAGGACCTCTCATTTAGAGAAGTGTGTCTTGCATTTGCTGTCAGATGAGAGCAAAAACCAGCCTGTGCCACGTTTTATGCAATAAAAAAAAAACATTTTTTACAGCTTCGACTGATAAAACAAAAACAACAAAGAGGCACCAATATTTAACTGCCTACAAGATGAAGGGGAAAATGTAAGTTTATGCAATTTTAACTCATCTAGAGGTCCTCTGGAGGCCAGCACGTTGAAGGCAGCAGCTTTCCTGCTGAGGCTGATGTAGAGATGAGAGAGTGATGAAAGTGATGGTGCAAGTTGAGCAGAGGGCAGGATGTTTTCTTTGTTGTGTAGTGTTAATAAAGAGCCCTGGATTAACCCATTACTGCAAGGAAAGAGAAAGTAGCATGGAAAATGAGAGATCTATGAGTATAAATATATCATACACAGAACATTGTGAATGTGGGGGTTAAACTCAATGGTCGGTAATGGAGTTAAAATGGATGGAAGAGGAGGGTGAAAGTGGAGCAGATGGGGGAATATGGGTAAAAAAAAGATGCAAGAAAAAATTGGCCAAAGATGAAGGGAGAAAATCAGAGTATGGTTTGGGCAAGGAATAGGTGAGGAGGACAATGCATGAACATGGGTTGTTGGAACAGTGGCAAAGGATTATGGGATATGGGACAAGGCACGAGGGACACGTCCAGCGTAAAACAAGTCGGGTTCTGGGGCCCAGAGAGGAAGAAAATGGGTCGGAAAGATGGTTGACTTGGCCGGAAAGCCTTGACACACACACACAGACTAAGACTTGTGTGTTGATGAGCATTAGCCCCTGTAAACTCACCTTAAAAACAGTAGCACCAACAAACCCCTCACATGACACACACACACACATAGATCCTGGTAGAGATCCAGTATATGTAAACACACACCACCATCAGGCAGAAACACAACCACCGTGCGCTCTCTTCAAGGGTCAAAGCATGAAGTAGATTGTCTGGAACATGCAAATACTTGCCGTAATAAGAACATTTATTCAGACCAACCGTGACAGACAGAGCACATTTAAACCCCATCTGTTCTGTGACAGTGACCCACCGCCACTTTCTCCTCTGTTGTCTTACTGTGTATTTGTCCACACGTGTTTGCGTGTTAGTGGCAGTGGCAGGGGGCACTAAGCAGCCACTGTGACACCTCCTTGGCTGGTGCGCCGCAGTCTCAGCTGAATACCTAAGATGGGGGCCATCTGGCTCTAGCAGGCACTTTCACACAGTCCTCTGGGAGTCCTTGGAGAGGGACCTGCTCTGGATATCTGACGCAAATCTGCTTTGGGCTTTTTGGTTTTTGTTGTTTGTTTGTGTGTGTGTGTGTGTGTGTGTGTGTGTGTTCTGGATCTTCCTCCTTTGACAAACAAATGGTGTCGGTAGGGAGGCAGAGTTGCCACTGGGATGCTGTCAGCTCACGCTGTGGTGAAGAGATCACGGGGCATTATTTTGCTTTGTGTGCACGTCTATCAAACTCCTGTTGTCTTTAGGCCTGTGATTACTGCTGTGCATAAATTCTCCCCCGAGCCCTCAAAGAGAGAGAGAAAAAAGGATGATTTGACGACAGTAGTTGTAAATACAATAACTCTGTCTGTGATAGGATTTATATCAGACTCAAGGCGAGAAATTAATATTGCAAAATCTTAAATTTACCAAGTTCTAGTGTGATTCCTTAAGCCTGAGCTTTGAATCATTTTATTAGGAGCTGGAAAATCTTCACCTGTTGACTGGGTTTATTTCAGTATTTCATATATCTTTATTAATGTTTGGATGGAGTCAAATATTGGTTTGGAAGCTGATAACCATCTAGGATCAGATTCATTCTCAGAATCTGCTGATTTTTGGAACCGAGTGGAAGTGGTCAAACTCAGCCTTCTTCTCGTTTCTCCTCACTCTGCTCCATTCCTCCGCCTCCTCCCTCTCATGTTCCTCAACCCGTGCCAAGTTGCTTGTCTGGATTTCTTCCACTGCAGTTTTTGTTTTGCCAATATTTAAGCGGTTTGTCTCTTTCGCCTTTCTTTATCTTACCGTTCATATTTAAAAAATAAGAGCGTCCATGAACGCGACTGGATTCCTATCGCTGTCTGTGAAACTGGGCTGTGAAACACACCTCGGGAAGGTAGCAGGAACCCCATTGTATCTGTGGATCATCCTCTTTACTTCCAGGGCTTGTGTTGCATTCAGAACAGACTTTTGTTTTGTTTTTTGTTTTTTTGGGGGTTTTTTGGGGTTTTTTTGGGGGGTGGGGGTGGGTGTGTCCTTTGCTAGTTTTTAGGCAAACTGTGAATTCAGTGCACCCACCATTGCCCAAGGGGGATTGAATTGTGTGTGTGTGTGTCTGCACTACTGTTTGATCAGGCTTTCTGCTAATTGGCTGCACCCATGTGTAGGGGGTAATGGTGAATTTTAATGGGTTTCTAGGTTGGGATACCTGCAGTGAATGAGGAAATCAAGCTCGTCAATATGTCTTTCTTTGTGCTCCATACATTCTTTTCTTGGGTGTGAAGTGCACAGGGGGAACTAGATGATGATGTGTGAGGGGTGAATAATTTACCGTTACAGCTCCACCAATAATCTTACTTGGGCTTCAGTCTCAGTTTTGATCTCTAGTAATGACAAATCAACACCAGCAGAAATGTGGAAATTGTTTTCTCACTTTCCATTTCTTTGTACACACTGTAATCGCGATGCTTTTGAAATCAAACCAGTTTTGTGAATGAGTATTTCTCTATTTGTTCATTTCTAAAATGCTTTACCCCTGATTCAGGATCGGCTCTAATATTCATATTTATTACGCAGTAAATAAAGAAAAGGAACGTAGATTGAGTGTGTTTGTCGTTGTAAGATTTGAACACTAATAATTTCTTTGCCATTCTGCCTGTGTCTCTGTCTAATCAGCACGCTCAGAAATATGCACGCAGGTTTATGACCTCTTCTTTCTGGGAAGCCTCTCAAAACTGCATTTTTCTCCCAAATTTCCCAGAAAAGCAGCACGCCAAACTCTTCATGCTGACAGTCAGTTTGTAGATTTTTTTCCTGGCTGTTTTTTTTCTGTGGTCACTTCCTTCCCCTCCCTGACTTTTTCCTCTTTGTAGTGCTAATGTTGAGCTGTTGTGGTGTTGAAGGTTTGAATACTTATTTCAGCATGTTTGTTTTAGAGGTAGAGGTGATTTCAGGGCATCGGGCAGCTAAATTTATAAGTCACATAGGGAGACATCAATAGGCATGAGAGCAAGTAAGACTTATTTTACTGTGTGTGTGTGTGTGTGTGTGTGTGTGTGTATGTGTGTGTGTGTGTGTGTGTGTGTGTGTGTGTGTGTGTGTGTGTGTGTGTGTGTGTATGTGTGTGTGTAAGAGAGCGAGAGAGAACCAGCAGGCAGGCAGCAACCAGCCTGTGAAGATTAAGCTTGGCAGTAGCAGCACTAGATCTGGCTGTTCTCCCTCTTCCTTTCAGTCATCCTCTGAGATGACCTTTGCCCTCTCCCACGCCTCTCACACATGCACACAAAGAGCAGGAAAGTTAGATAAAAAGAAGGTAGAAATGAATAGCTGGGAGACAGAACTTCAGGACAATGAGAAAAGATTTTGTCTTCCTGGAAGAGCAGCGGCTGAGACAAATGTGCTGCCTTCGCGGCCCTTTTGGAGAAAGTAGCTGAGGGGTAACAGTGACAGAGGGGGCCACGGGTTTAAACGATGGATGTTATCTGTGGTCAAGTGGAAGCCTGGACAGTCAGAAAGGTCCGCTTTTGTCTGCCAAGTGGAGGACAGCATCTGCGGAGAACAGGCTAGCTGGGCGCGGCCCCTAGTCCCCTTCGCTCCGAGGACCCGCTGTTGTTTCTGCCAGCTGCTTATCTCTGGTTCGTTCTCCACCCGTTCGCGTTCCCTAGCAGCGCTCTGCACGTCCTCCCAGTAAATAATACATTTGTTTATAGTGGTGCTTTGACGCACATCCAGGAGTGGAGATGAGCTGCTCTGGGCACGCTCACTCGTGCGTGTGGGACACACCTGTGAGAGGCTCCTCACGTGCTCTTTCTTTCCACCCACAAACAATTGGGTGGATCTTTCCTCCTGCTTTGGCCCTCAGTTTTTGTGAAAAAAAAAAAAAAAAGTTGGTTGTTGTTGTCGATGTTGTGTTCTGTTACGGTGCTCATTAAATGCTCAGTTTAAATTTCACGGACGGCATTGGCATGGAGGGCATACTTGCACAAACAACAAATCAATAGGTGGATTTTACCAGGAAGGTTCTTGCATCCCTAAAAAAATCACTTTGTTGCTTTTTTCTTGTTGTTTTCTTCCTTGATTTGCTTCTTTTTTAACCTTTAAGATACCTCACACACACATGCTTGTCACATGATGAAAAAGTCACCCAGGAATCGAACCGTTTTAAAAATATGAGATTTGGGAGGTGCTTTCGGTGGAAGCGGCTGAGGCGATGATGACCTTTGGAGTGGTCCAGCTCATGCATAAAGAAGAGCGAGGAAGATGTGACCTGGACCACAGGCATCATGAATATACATGAGCCACCAGTCCGGGCGACTGAAGTCGCACAAGGCAGAGGTCGAGCTGGGGCCCCTGCAGGATTGGCTGAGCCAACAAGACGGCCCTGCAGGCTTCCTTCACCGTGGGAGTGTCTGTGGTTCTGCTGGTTAGATGATGGGACCTAGCTGTGATGGATTTCTCTGATTTATAGTTATATTTATAGGTAAAGGAAACTCCACTCTGATCAAACCAGCTGAGCTGTTTTGGCTTGCCATTGTTGGGAAACAAACTAAGGAAAACTTAAGCGGTTAAAAATCAAGATTAGCTGGAGAGATAATTGCCATCTTATTAGTGCCTTCCTCTTAAAGGAATGCACCAAATAATTAATTAAATAAAATAATAATTTATCACAATAATTCAATAAAATTGGTGTGTGTGCCCTGCGACAGACTGGCGACCTGCCCAGGGTGTATCCCTGCCTTTGCCCTAAGGTAGCTGGAGATAGGCACCAGCAGACCCACAGGGTATGAAGCGGGTAGGAAGATGAATGAATGAATGAATGAATGAATGAAATAAAATCACATGTTTATTCCCAGTGTAAATCGTTCTAGAGATCACATTTCCACACTGAAGCACAGGCACATGTCTCCCACCTCACTGGGCAGCTTGGGAATATACCCTTGCGTGTCAGTTTGTGACTAATTCTGTAAATAAAGCGCGAACACGGCTATCTTCAGTGACGCACGCTGTAAGATGAATTTATCAGAGACAAAGAGCGAGCGGGAGAGAAGAAAGGAAACAGTTGTCTGAAGAAGACGCTATACAGGCTCTCCCGGTGAGCACAGAACTTGTCTCCTGGAGCGACGCCCAGATTCAACTGGCTCCCGCACCAGCTGTTCATATTTTAGGAACATTGTGGTCCTTGACTCTTAAAGGCAACAGCAGGTTCGGTGGAGCTCCAGGCACCGTCATGTAGGTCACACTGGTTCATTGCTGCGAACGGGGATGTCATTAGCTTGATCGAGTCCACTTCAATTAAGTTGCATTTGTATAGCGCCTTTAACAATCAGAAGTGTCTTTAGGGGCTTTACAGAGGCAGAAACCTTGAGCACCCTTCTAAAAGTTGGCTGGAGAGCAAAAAGTAGAGAAAGATTGAAAACACTTTTCTAAAGCTCTGTGACCATATTTTTAGGTAAATCACCTTTCTGACGGGCGTTGCAATGGTGCAGCCATTTTTTATGTGTCACATCAAGATAAAATCCCCCAATTACGTGACGGACGTTTTCGCTGAGCCTTCACTGTTTTCAGCTGTCAGACATTCAAAATTGTGGCTTTGCTCATGAAAAATAACTCTGAAGCCGTCACCACTGGCTTAATTGCTCCACTCACTAAAATTCCTAAACATGGGTGCCTCAGATTAGATCCCTTCTCCGGCAGGAACGGTAGAAACGGCTTCAATTTCATGGCATCACAGGTCCACACAAACACACACATACACACGCACAGTGTGTGAACTGATGTCAAGTTTACAGGTGCCCGCCGTTCCTGCAAACACGTGGATGCATACACTGGCAGAGGCGCCAACGCGCTCAGGAGCAGCCATCACTAAACCAGTCTTGACTGGTTGACGTTTCTCCGTGGTAAGGCACTTCCTTTAATGGCTTCAGCCTCATCTCTTGTCTCCCCTGGTGTTCGCCTGTCTTACCACAGATGCCTCAGGAGCACGACAGAAAGTGGGAGAGAGAGAGAGTCGGGGGAGAGCTTCATCGAGATGGATTAAGAGATTCTAGCTCTTTTAAAGTTGTTTTTTTCCCCTTCTTCCTTTTCTCAGACGGGGGATCTTTGCTGTCCTAGATAATTACCTCTCCTGCTCGTCCGTGCTGTGCCATCACGGCGGCTCGTCACAAAGCCAGCGCTGCCTCCTTTTTCAGCAAAGCAGCAGAAATTGTTGGGCGCAGCAATTGCCCCTGAAATACTGACAAGTCCAACATTTAATCTCAAATCAAAAGAAAAAGTCACGTTCCTCCCTTTTCTCTGGATTTCATATTCCTGGGGTTCATGCACCCCCTCCAAAAAAACCCCTGTATGACCCCAACATTAATAAATAGGAAATTTTATCCTAATCCTTTACCACCAGTCTGAGAGTTAAAAATGTTTCCTGCCAATTCCGGTCTACTGTTTTGTTGGCATTTGCGTCGAGTTCCTTTTGATTCTTTTGGCTTTCACATGTGAAGCGAGGATCGGTGCAGCGTGCTGCCATTTGTTCTTAAAAATATCCTTTTCTTGGCTGCCATCATTATCTTTCAGTAGCAAAAAAAAAGGTGAAAAACTGCCTGCTTTCCTCCAGCCCAACGTGGGGTGTGCAATTTCCATCCCTCGGCTTGTAGTTTGAGGAATTTGATGTAAATGTTGTTTCTGATGGCTTGCTGCAGTACATGTGGAGAGAATACCGATGGGACATCAGGCGTATTTTCCCAGAAGGGAGTGCGGTGGAGTGGAGGGGTGCAGGTTGAGTGCTGGCGGTATAATGAGCATTATTCAGCTCAGATGGCTGTCCAGAGAGGGCCGTCGGTGCAGGGGCCAGAGACCCTGTGATTAGATTTCCCCTGTGTTGCTATCTTATTCTGCCCCTGGATGGTTTCGCCGTTCCTCCATCTTTCTTTGTATTGCTCTGAAACAGTTCAATTAATCTCTTTTAGTTATTGGATTCAGGGAAGAAACATGATTTCTATGTAATGCATGTAATGTGAGGCCGCGGTGATAATGACTTTCAATTCAAAGGGAAGTCAAATACAACCTCATATTGTTTGATGTTCAGTACTTAAGTATGACATCCTGAAGCGTTCTGCTGTTTCTGTAACATCATTATTTCTTTTTGTCCTAGTTTGGAAATTAGAAAATCACATCTACCCTGTAAATGTAATAAACATGCTGGGGTTTTTTTTCCTTTCTTTTTTTTATGCTACATTCGTCTATTTCGTGAAAGAAAACAAAGTTCACAGCCTGCTGTACAGCTGCTGCTGCAGCAGCAGAAGGGTAATGTATTAAAGGAGTGGTGCACATTAACTTACCAGTAGTTGAAACAACAACATCTCAGAGTGCTTAATGGACACGAAAACAGCAAGTTGGTGTATGCTGCTAACGTTATATAGCATCTAATCCGCTCTGTTTGCCTTTATTTCAGCATTCCAAAGGGATTGTCTTTCTTCTGTCATATTAACATACAGATGTTGCCTAAAGTCGGCCCAGTCCACATGATGCAGGATAATCAGTTAACCTGATTACATTGCTGATGGAATTTAATCACTTCGGCAAGTGAAAATAATAATATGAGTAATTGGCACGGAGGCCAGAGTGAAAGCCCACAGTATTTTCCCGACAGATGAGTTGCTATTTGACTGTCTCTGAGGAAATCTGGGCACACTTGACTGAAAAAAGTTAGTTTGAAACCTGGATTGAAGCATCCAGTTTTTGGATATTAAATGGACTTCAGATGCATGAGCCCAAACGTTAAGTGGTAATCTGCATTTCCATCGTTTTCAATAGGACCTTTTAACCATTGTTACGGCTAACTGAAGGTTTTCTACCTTTTTTTTTTTTTTTTTTTTTTTTTTTTTTAACAGGAAATGGCAAAAAAGGACTGCGATTAAGATGCAGACCCAGCAAAATATAAAGCCTAGGATGATTACAAAAATCTAAAATGTCATTTAAATAAATTAGGATTGGATTCGCAAGGGGGAAAAAAGCCAAGAAAGGTGTTTGTGGGTCTAAAGTACATTTCTCCGTTGGTTCTCTGAGCACACGGCTCTCTACGATGCCTCTTGGCGGGATCTCCAGACATTGACCAATCGTGTGCATCTGTCTGTTCTATTTGTCCCGCGAAGATTTGTCATCGCTGAGGACCTCCAGCAAATGCAATTGCTCAGCCATTATGGGAAACTGGCCCTTCGGGGGTTTCCAAGATACTGTCAACGCATGTCGCCGCTTCCCTTCTCCTCCTCACAGTGGCTCTACTGTCCCCTGCAGATACATCCTCGTGATGAGTGATCTATTTATTTTTGCATGGCGGCCTTTATCGACAGACCCTGTAGGCTTTGGGGGAGAAATGTATCAGAGGTCCCTCTTGGTGAAGTAAGTAACCAGCACGCACGTAATTTATTCAGGAAAGGCTGCTGGTGTCTTTCCGAGGCTGCACGAGTAGTCTCTCAGTGTAAATAAATAAATATTGCCCTGCTTTTTGGTCCCTTTGCATTTCTTCATGGAACTGTTTGTTTGTTGGTTGCCTGCCTGGATAAATTTGTTGATTACTCAGACTTTTGTAGTTAGCAGTTGTTAGCATCTAGTTTGGTTTGGCCTGGCATCAGCGTTGCTCCACGATCACACATGGGTACTCAGGGAAGCCAACGCATGCTAACATGTTGCTCTGTCTTGTTGGGATCTTCCTAAAGTTCTAGATCGTGGCTGCTTTTGTGAGCTCCGGGGTAACTAGGTGTAAAACGATTGTACAGAGGTGATCGTTAATAATCCATGAAAGGATACAGCACAGAGCCCTAAACTGTGTAAATGTCTGGATTTCTGTGCAGCAACCTTTTGAAATATTCACCATGCTCCTCTAACGCCAACTTTCGTTAGCGCTGATGTGTCTGAGCTCAGTCTCGGGCCCCTTTAGGTCCGGTGAACCACTCTGCATGTGCAGCCCCGCAGGATGAGGGAAATATCTGAAAATGTAAACATATGGGCACAAACAGACCCACCACCCTGTCTGACCCTAAAACTCATCACACACAGAAGGTAAAAGATGCAGTAATGAGTTTTTCAAATAAAAATGGATCGGTCCACATCTTTTTAATCCCAGTGACCATTAAAGTTTGCAGATTTTATAACCTTCATTTCAGTACTGGTTTTGTGTTTTGTAAAAATTCTGTTACAGGGTACAATTGTCTTCAGCAACAGGCAGACAGCCTGTGTCAATTCCAGTAAGAATGGAGAGAAAGAGAAGAGAAAAGCTTTTTTTCAGATTGTTTTACAACAGTTTTGTTCTAAAGCGGAAAAACAGTCTCATGGAAAGGCGCCATGTAACCGGATTTTGTGTAAATTTAGCCAAAGTAAAGGCTTTTTCTTTTCCACTTTGTGGCATATTCTTAATGAAATGCATTTTGCATGTTTATTCAAGCATTATATCCTGAATTGGTTTATGATGAGGCCTTTGTACATGGTTGGTTATAATCTCACGCTCCTGAGGAGCATTTGTCAAGGGTAATCTGGGCTAAGAAGGCCTTAATTCTGCATACATATGCACCAAGAGACTTTATTTCATTTTTGTAGAAAAAGGATATAACAGGTTTTGAGTAAGATAGGCTTTAAAGATCTCACTTTTTTTCCTGCTTTTTTTTTGACTCTCCTCCTCCACAGATGACCTGATCCCACCAGGCTTCCCAAACATTGACATGGGCCCTCAGCTCAAAGTGGTGGAGCGCACTCGGACGGCCACCATGCTGTGTGCCGCCAGCGGTAACCCAGATCCTGAAATTACCTGGTACAAAGACTTCCTACCCATTGACCCCAGTGCAAGTAATGGCCGGATAAAGCAGCTTCGCTCAGGTAAGAGAGGCTCGGGAGTCAACCAGCATTGCACGTAAATATTTCTGTTACAGGGTAGTTTTTTCGCGCATTCTTAGATATCGTCATTTCGATTGACCTGGATTTCACAGAAGGTCCAGCAGTTTGGTGTTAACCCGCATTTCTCTGGCCATGTCCTATAAGCTATTTGCCACCCAACGGGAAAATGACAAATTTTGTTTCGGAGCACAAGATAACCAAAGGATGTCAAATGATTCACGACAATCCAGAAGTATGTCATATTTAGACAGGAGAACAAGGTCCATATTGTATTGATAGAGCTTAGCGGCTGCTGTGTTGTCTCATTGCCATTGATCAAACCCCCACCCAGTAAAGCAAGGTCTAATTATACAGCTAATTAAATGTAGGCCCTGAAGTGGCTCCAGGGCGATACAGGGTAGATATTTTAGGTCAGTGATGTGTCATTATTCGATGATTGTCTTTTGATTTTTTTTATATTTTTTTGCAGTGAATGTAAATCAGCACAATAAAGAGTCTTTGGGCTGCCGTCCTCAGAAGCTTTTCATGTTTAGACGCCCCATATAAGCTCTGAGCGGTGCATCTTGGTTCCAAGAAAAATGTTTGACTATTCGAGCCTGAAAACCCTCTGCTAAAACACTCCAGTGTTGGCAGTTATTAGTTTGAGTTTTTGAAATATCAAAGCTGTTGGTGTGTTGACTTTAGCCTGTTGGGGAGATTGTGAGATCTACGATGTCAGTAAAAATGGGGGCTTTTGTAACATGGCTTATTGGGCTTGTCTTGCAGATGTTGAAGGAGAAATTGTACTTCTGTCTGATGTCTTTCCTCTTTGTCACCCGTCTTTATCTGTTTTCTGTTTCGCCCCCTGTGTTTATGTGTCCCGTCTCCCCAGGACTGAGTCTGTCTGTCTCTCTTCAGTGTGTTTTGTCTGTTTTTGTCAAAATTTTTCCCACAAACCATTTAACCAACTAAATTAAATAATTCAAACTTAATGATAAATAAAATAGTCTCTCCTTCCAAAACAATTGACAGCATTAAAACTTCAACTTCTGATGAATGCTACAGGGCCAAACTGCCCTACGTTCACCCTCAGCCTTGAATAAATGATGTTGTTCTTCCTCTTTTTTTCTGACTTTCTTCGCTTTGTCATTTTCAGAAACCATCGGTAAGTGATTTACAGCCTAATAAGCCCACCCACTTTTCTTCGGAGCAGATAGCATTTCGTTTTAGACTTCTATGTGAAATGCATGCTTTCCCTGCTCTCCATTTACCCCAGTCCTCAAACACTCTTCACTTCTTCTGTTGTTTTCCCCACATTATCAGCTTAACTTCCTCCAACCCCCCAAACACGGTAAGCAGACACGTTTACCTCGCGCTGAAAGGCAGATGAAGGACGAGATGCGCTGTCTCCATGTCCATGCTCATCATAAATACAAACCTGTTCAAGTCGACCTTGGGAAGTTGTTGCCACTTAGTTTTCAGATGATATTATCCAGATGGTAGGCTCTTGCTAGCCACTGCCGTGTATGTTTCTGTCACTGCCACATTCTGGCTTTGAGAAAATCACTAGCCCTGATTTTTTAAACGCTCAGTTTCCGTTGTATAGTCTGTCCCCATGGTGGCCTTGGTCGACCTTCTCTTTTAGCAGAATTTCGGAGGTGGCAGTTTTTTTCTGCTCTCCAAAGCCCTGCTGGCTCACACAGCTCCTGTAGAAAATATGCTGCCAAGAGGGCAGCAGCTCAAGTGAGTTTCCAAAGTCTGTACTTCTGACTTTTTGAACTACTTGCAAAAATAAAGCACGGCTCATAAAACCAGGTATGTTCAAGTTACGGTTCATAGTCTGTGTGTGTGTAGGAGGGCAGAAAGGGAAATTACTTTCTCATGTTTCAATAGCAAAGCTCCAGCAAGGTAATGTTAGCTTTGGGGCTTGAATTATTTAATTTAATTTTTTTTTTTTGGATGGCTACATCAGCAGCTGAGCAGGATTTGTGCTAATGAGAAAAAAGCCTGTGCGCACAAATTTCCAATTCCTCCTTTGTCTCTGAACTTAAAGAGGTCATTTTCATGTGTAACATTTTATAATTTTATATTTAGAGTCACAAGTCAACTACGACAGTGACAGAACTGAGTCTCGCCCCCACTGATCAGATGGGTGAAGCGGTCATGACCGGTGGGAAAGCAGGATAGGAGCATGGTAGACAGATCTTGCTGTGCAGCTGTTTGCCCTCCACCCAATTTGTTGGTCAGCTGGCTGCTTATATGCCAGGCCATGCTGAGCTGCTGGGGTAGTGATATTTGTGTCAGGCTCCCCTCAGGAGGTGCTCCAGAGGTGTGTAGTGTGTCTGACATTTTTATCCCCCGTGTCCCCCTGGCTGAAGACTCAAGCCCTTTGCAGCTTTGTCAGCCAGAACCAGAGGCCATGGAGACAGTGAGAGGATCGGGAGTGCGTGAAGATCAGGTTCGTTTTTAATGTTAAATGAGTTTGCCAGAAAAGACACGCCAGTAAAAGTCAGATTGATTTCATCTGCTTTCAAACTGAAAGCTGGCCCTGCAGGCCACGCCTCAGACCTCTGCAGATGTAGCAACAACAGCCGGGTTTTCTGCAAGACCTGCTGAGGCACATCCAGCGACCCAGACAAATGCATGCGACGATAAGGTCAGCCAGTTGCCCTCCGGACGGTGGTCATATTTTGACAGTGGGCCAGCGGCCCCCAGGCCCCCCATCCTTTGCAGATGGACATCGAATCTGGCCAGATTGCCTCCGGCTTAAAGTACATCTTTTACTAATATTTGTAATATATTCACAGGGTCAGTTAGGAAACAGATGGGCTGTTCTGCGGAGCACGTAATGCCACATTTTCTAATTTGAGGAGGTCAGCGTTCTGGAGGTGTATTTGGGTTGTTGTCACGGTAAGCTGATCAACTCCAGGCTGACCAAAGCTTAGCAGAGGAGCTTGTGGCCAGTCGGACGTGTGGCCCTGACACAGGCGGAATAGAGGTTTAACCCAGCCTGCCTGCTCTGATCCCTATATTTATTCAATTTTTATCTCTTCACACAGCTTTATATAAAAATACTCAATACACCCACTTAGATTACCTGTTTTCCTTTATACAGTTCATAATTTTAAAGAAGCCATATTTCAATCTTCAATGTCTACCCACCTTTCCTATATTCTCTCGTTTGTTCCTCCCGTCTCTGTTCCGCTTCTGTTACGTACTTCTTTATGTGGCTTTAATAACTCTGCTTTACAAAACCTGCCATTTTTAACCATAAACTAATTCTAACCCAAACCCTACGTTAACATTAACCCCATCTAACCTTAATCCTTAACTAAAACACCATCAGCTAAAGCCGAACAAACCGGCTCTGCATTCGCAGCCCCCTAATCAAACTCTAACTTCTTTCCAGACCCTTGACTTGCCTTTTGTTTTGTGATTATGATTATGTGGCCTTCAAAATGAACGCAGAATAATTAAAGTTGATTTGCTTGGTTTTAGTGACTGATAATACCGCAGACAATGAAAACAACCTACCGTAATATATTATCTTATTTGCTGTAAGATAATACAACAAATAACTAAAAATTACCTTCCACCTGCTGTTATCACAAAGGACGCTTGGTATGCGGAGCTTCAGAAATAATACCAGATGGTATTAAAACATCCCGCCAAGACTTTCTGTATTAAGTTGGATAAATGCAGACACACAAAGAGAAGGGCCAGGCCTTTAGTGTTGGGCTCAATAGGCTGTAGACACCCTTGACCTTCAGCGCTGTGCCTGCAGGCCATTTCTACTAAGTAGGGCACTTCCCCATGATTTATGCTGCCCTGTTGGCACCCTCAAGGGGTGGCCAAAGGCATGTTGTTGCCATGAGTCAGCCTTAAATCCAAATCTGAAAAGGGGAGTCAACATTTGAGAACAAAAAAGGGGCTTATAAACTCATACAACACATTTGAGGAAGAAAATAGTGGTCTGTTAGGAGACGACAGATAAATGCTGAGGAGAGAGGGAGCCGAATTGATGTTGGAACACATAAAGAAACCTGAAGCTTTGCCTATAAGGGCTGCATTGTACATGACAGCGGCTATATTTAAAAGCCCACCAGCCAGGATAAGCTCAATATTTTATTGGGCCTAATGGGACTTTTGGCTTGCAGGCAGGCATGTAACACAATAGCTGGCAGACCTACCATAAACAAAGAATGAAGACACACACAACTCAAGTCAGAACTCAGCTATAAAAATAGAGGAGACTGAATGAAAGAGGAGATGGGATGTAGCTGGGGGTGAAGATTTATGTGCAGAGTAAATTTGTATGTATTTGGTTTAGTGTGTAGTTGCCTACAGGCACTGCTGGAAGTTTAACATGAACAGTAAATTTGTTTTGTAGCGAAATTCTGGCAAAATGAAAATTTACATGATTGTATTTCACATCTATAAGACGAGGAAGAATTGGAGGCATTTGGTGCATTTGGGTGAACCAAGACATTTGCATTTTCTCACTGCAGAGAAGCACTTCAGACGGACAGCCAGTCAGAGGATTTGTAGGGTCACGCTTTACATTAAACTGGCTGTCGCCACATTTTCTCAACACTAAATATGATGGGTCACAATGGATGTAATGTTGGGCCGTTACTGAAGATGCTGATGTAAATATCAAGCAAGGCTGCTAGAGACAAAATACAAACACTCTTCATCTGAATTTGGCAGAAAGACGGCAGTGAAAATAGTTCAAGCAAAGAATGATGCTAATTGTGTAAACCCCTGTTTTTCCTTTGTGATAACAGCAGTAGCTGGTTAAAAAAAAATCCCCAAAAAAAACCTAATAATTGGATGTAATCCCAAAGATCCTAACTTAACTAACATTAACTCTGAACTAATCTTATGTTGTGTCTTCATTTTGTGTCTCTTCCAGAGGACACCCCGATTCGAGGTAAGATTATTAACCAACTCCAGTAAAAAAAAAAAAAGATTAAAAAACTCTTAAACTAACACTAAACCAGACATTAACTCTTGCTAACTCTACCCACTTGAATTATTTACAGTACCTCCTAAAAATGCCAAAACATTCCCTATCCACTAACACGTCATTTGTGTTTTGGATTTGTGAGCGTGGTAATGTGTGTTTGTCGACAATTTCTCCCCCCTCATGTCAACATTGATGTGTAAATCCTCCTCCCCATCCCACCCATGTGTTCTTTGTGTGTTTTTGAGGGTCGAACTATCTCCTCAGCATCAGTGTCAGGAAACTACCGCCTGATTCTGATTGTGTTGACAATGATTGTGGTTCTTGATAGGAGTTTGGGGTTGGGGAAAGGGGGCGTCGTTGATCTGAGAAAGTTTGTTTGTTTGATGCCTGTGACATTTAGATTTGCAGGAGAGTGAGGGGAGCCCGGAGAAGTCAGTTAGTGGATGGGCATCAAGGACCTTACTTGCTGGAAAGGTGAAATAAACAGTCCAAGCAGGCAACCATTACTCCGGGTTCTGCTTTGATATCCTTCTCATCCATCTGTTTGCTGGAGCCGCAGCCATGTTTTTATATCAACGTGTAGTCTCTCCAAGAATAACCCCCTTTTATGGTACCAAAACTGGCTTCAGTAACCCCAGATGATAAAGTGGGAGATATCAAAGCTGAAAAGGGAACATGAGTAAAGTTGTTGTAAGTTCAACCATTTAAACAAGAGGTTTGCGAGGTATTGCTTTCCTCACCCCTTATTTTTCCCCTATTACAGAATAAGATGACTTTAAATTTCGAAATCAGAAGATTTCTCTTAGGTTTTTTTTTTTTTTTACAAAGCCTCTTTCACGTGTGCACTTTATTCTTGAATGTGTCTAAAGGGGGTGTGGGGGTCTGCTTTTTTGACCCTTTGCTGGTGCATGAACAGAGCAGGGAGCTCTGGCTGACCTTATCGTCGCATGCATAGTGCAACACCGGGGGGTCCATGACTGACAGAAAAGCCAAAGAAAACAAATCAGAGGGTTAAACACAGACAGGCACAAGGTCTTGAGACAGAGCTGCTAGGAGTGGGTGGATGACAGTAAAAGTGTCCGACAGATTTCTGGGGGGCGGTGGGGGGTGCATGGGTTACTACAGGATGGTGTCTTCACTTCACCCACGCTGCAAACATCCTGCTGCATCTCAAACATTCGTTTGCACGCGTCATATGGGGGCTCACCTCTCAGACAGGTGTGTGTGTGTGTGTGTGTGTGTGTGTTTTGGGAGACCGTTGCGAGCAACAACTGTAGTGCAGATGTGAAAAGTGCTCTGAGCGTGTGTTCAGAGCGGTAACTATAAATGAATGCTTTTGTTTCGCAGGTGGAGCAGGTGAGTGGATATGCCAGTCGCATTACGTCATGCGTGTCATACGTGGTGACACATTTCAGTGTGAAAAATTACAAAAGATGCAAAGCCCATCCTGAGCCATTTCATACATGCCATGCATGACAGGAAGTGGAACTTTTCAGACTCAACCAGCTCATATAAATCGATTTGTGTTGTCGTGTAAAAGCCTCACTTTTAAGATTATAACTTTAGCTTTAGAATTTTTAATGCTCAGAACATAAAGCTGTTATAGAGTAAATTTTAGGGAGGAGATCTCTCATCTTATGTAGTGATAAGAAACAGAAGCAAGGGGATAGAAAGATGAGACCTGGGGATAAAAAGATAAGAAGAAAGGTGGCATTTATTAAAGAATCAAGATCCAAGATGGGGAATAAGACTTTTTTGACATGGGGAGAGAAAGAGATGGAGGCAGATGCACAGCTCATGGTCCAGTGGTGAGAAGATGAGACCAGCAGGGGCATCTCAGGGCAGAAAGAGAGGTTTGAAGCACACAGCAGTGCTCCAAAGTTCTTCTTGGAGAGGTCTGGGCACAGCGTGGGCAGTGCCCTGGGATTCCGCAGACGACTGACTGGAAAGTCAAACATAGAGATGTTGTACAGCAGTAACAGCAGCGATGTATGACACCATGGATAAAAAGAAGAGTGTAAGAACAAAGAACAGCAGGATTCCAGAAGATCACCTGCTCTCATGGGATGGGTCAGAATGTGTGCTAACCCTAAATCTGATGAACCAAATATTCCTGTACTTTAAATGCCCATTTAAATAAACCCCAAATCCTTTATTATGGACAGTAGGGCTGTTGCCACTAATCAGAGCAGGGTGAATATTGGTGCAAGTTGATATCATACAAATAAAACAGGCGGCACAGGAAGCAGCCTTAAAGCTGAAGCTCAGAATGTAAATCGATCGTCGGCCTTGCAGTCGTGCACAGCCTCGCAGGTGCTGCAGCTTAAAATAAAGCCGTAGGTAGAAAGCTACCAGGACTCCCCACCTGCTTCCATTCGGTTTTTGGTACAAGCATTACAACCCAACAGATGGGCGCTGACAGCACTGCTAGCACACGTGTGGCCACAATAATGACTTTTTGGGGGGTGGGGGGGAGACAGAAAAAGAACGGTTTGAGAGCTACCCGCAGCAGAACCTTTATGTCTGCTTTTGCTCGGCATCACATCCACTCTGGGGTCGTTTTGTGGAAGCCTGCTGATGACCTGAGAGGACTGTGATCAAAGACAAGAACCAGCAGACCAGTTATCGGTGCATCAGCATATGTTTATCGTGTGTTCAGGTGATAGACGAGATGTTTTTCGGGATCGTTAACCGGCGTTCTTCATTTTTTTGAGTGCGTCGCCTGCTTTGCTTTTAATTGCAGAGTACATTCGGCAGGAGGGGATAAACGTGGAAAGCAGTAGCAGAGTGAAGGATTAATGAGAGAAGGAATGATGAAAGGAAGAGTGTGCCACCGGCAGGCCTGAGTAGGCTGCAGGAGGAGGGAGAGGGAGGGGAAGAAAGACTGAGACTTGGCCAGCCATTTTGTTGATCGCCTAAACAAATCAATCAGGGCCCACTGGAGCACACTAATTGAATTACACAAATGAGACAGGGAGGGGGGCCACACATGGCAAAGCTGCTACAAAGCAGGCAACAGGGGTGGGCAGACCACAGCTTCAGGCCCCTTCTGAACTTAATCATCCATGCTGCCCCCTCCCTGCTTTTCTTTTATCTCCATCTCCCCTTCTGGTTCTTACTGCTGTTCTGTCTATTCCCCTTTTCTTCTACCCGCCCCATATCTCATTTAAACGCTGCAGCTTTCACAAAGCAGTCCCGCTCTTCTAATCTTCATCTTTTTGTCACATATCAGAGTTTCTCATACTTTTTAATATTTTAAATAGATACTTGTGCTGTCGCTGCATAATTGAGTAAATTTACCTTGAGCAATTCATTGGCTTTCACCAGATTATGCGGTTAAGAAGTATTAAAATAAAAAAGGCCAAATGCAAAATGATATATATGCATTTTGATCAGGACCCCTTTACTTGTACTCTGGGATTGGCCAGAAATTTTCATAGATCACACCCACGTCTTTTCGTGCACTCAGATCTGTGTACTTTTTTTCACAACATAAATAAATGAGGGCCCTAATCCCTGAGCTCTGCCCAGAATCCCAACTCTGCTTTTGCACCTCGGACGGGGGCAGACCTCAGTGGATCGGTCTGCAGTGAGCGGCGTCGTTAACCAGTGGCAGCTGTCAGCTTCAGGACGAATGTCAGACGCCCACCACCCATTACGGCCTTCTTCATCAAATGGAAAACGGCAGCTAACGTGCTGCGAGGCAGCTGAGCTGTGTGCAGTGGAGGCTGCAAGAGCTGGTAGACAGGATGGATGACTTTGAGCTGGGAACTAATTGGTCCGCATGGAAGTGATGTCATAATTGGAAGGCTTTCTCCAGTTTCCAGTAATGGTGCAGCAGAGATCACACAATCGACAGACGCGCTGGCAGAAGTCTGCTCTTTTCTGACCCATATAACATGAATTATGAGGGAGACGGCGAGTCCCTGCGGTTGCAGACAGGCTGATACGCTTTGATAATCATCAATCAGCTAACACAACACAGACATTACTTCATATTCCAGTTATTTTAGATTGAAAACAAAGCCTTAGCTGCATTCTTTAGCAAAGTCACATCAGGCCATTAAACCTGGCTGAACTAGTCAGGTCTGTTATTTATCAGCTCCATCTCAGAGGTCTGCTGAGCAATCGGCCTCTGTCATGCTTCGAGAAAGTCGACCACAGCTGCCGCCATTGCAGCATTTGTTGTGTTTGTGATAAGACTTCCTGGCTGGAGATGGGTGCACACGCCACCCCAAACTGGTGTTCATTAAAGCAGCCCGTTCACACAGAACCCCTTAAATTGCTTGTCGCCAGGCAGGTATTTATCATTCACAAAGCGCTGAGTCAGCACGTCCCGTTAGTCTCCTTGTGCAAGACACACTTTAGGTCTTGTTTCATTGTGTGTGTCCTCTATTTTTGTAATAAAAGCAAAATATTAAAACCACTAATGCGTCTACTGTGGCCAGAGTGGAGCAAAAAAGATCCTCAAACTGAATGCGGAGGAATCTCCTTTGATGAACATGTTCGTGATTTGATAGTTTCAGATAAATTCTGATCAGTTTGTCTCAGGGCAACAATACCAGCCCTCCACTCCAGTTAGGGAGCCGTCTGCAGCCTGCCTTCACCTTCCCTTCTGCCAATCCACGCCAGTGTTTCTGCACATGAGCAGCAGCCGCGGGACCTAATGAAGTCAGCGGGGTTCTTGGAGAAATAAGATGACAGAGAATAGATAAAAACTTCTCTTATCCTTTCAGAGGTTCCTGCTTCTCTGCTCCGCTTCTTCTTGGTTCTTTTACCAGAAGCTAAAATGCACAGTGCTGCTTTTAAGAGGCTGGTAATTACCTTGTTTGGGTTCTGATGACCTGGCTGGAGCATCCATGTCGGTGCTTGTGTATCACTGACCTTCAGAAGAAAAAAAAAAAAGGTCTGGCAGATATGGACCAAGGCGACCTGAGAAGAACCGTTTGTTTGATTTAGCTGATTCCACACTGCTCTTTAGAACTATTATTTATGAAGCGTTGCAAAACGGCACCGGCTTCGTCTTCTAGAGATGCATAATTCAGCACTGCTACCGAGGAGAAGGAGCTGCTGGCAGAATTTGAGGAGCGCTCCTCTTGGAGTTAAACCTCACAAACACACTTAATTTTGATGGGTTTTTTTTTATTTTCTTTGTCATGTGTGTTCTCCCTAGTGTGGAAGAGCAAGGCTTTTTTAGCACATTCCAATCCACCTGCCACCAGGCTGGCATTTGCTGTTTCGAGAACACGTCGAAAAAATGCAAAATCAGATCTCTGCGTGCATGCCAGCGTTAGGAACCCTCCACCTGCACTTTTGAATGTCCCGGGGAAGCTTTGTGCCAGGAACCGCTCCTTCCGGACCAATAAGGATCTGATCTCAACAGACAAATAAAGACGGAAGGAAAGAAGATTCTGTAGTTTTCTTGTCAGGTCTGGTCTCCAATTTTGACTGCTGATGTCTTGGAGTTTTCCGCTCTGGCCGAAGTAAAAGTGTTTCTAATCTATAATCAAGCAGGATCGATGAGCTCATTTATCGCCCAGCTGAAAAGCCTTAATAAAGCTAGCCCCAATGATGGAGTAGGTTATGGTATGTTACAGAGCGTTCGGGGCTGCAGCTGATGTATCGATGCGTCCTGTCTGAACGCTAATGAGTGATTGTGTTGTGTTTGTCAGCGAGGCCACGACTGCAATCTGTCTGCTAAAGCCGGCCAGAAAGCCCTAATGATATCATCAGGAAGTGCCATCAACGGCGAGCTAACAAGGAGTGATCAGGCGCTTGTCCCCCTGCCACATACACACACACATACACACATTGTTCATCAAGCATCGCTGGCAGACATGTTTTGATTGAGTTTGTTTTTAGAGTCTCAAACCAGATAGAAAATCCAGACTGCCCGAAGGGGCTGGTATGAATGCGTCTACCTGAGGATGTGACAGTCAGAGGAGCAGCCGGCATGCTAAGGAGGACGTAAACCAGAAGAGCCATCAGCTGTTTCACTGCTTTATCAAACAGCGTTGTCACTCCTTCAGCCACGAGTCGCACGTTTGAAATGACAACACAAATCAGGCAGCGTCTCCTTCTACTATTTGCTCAGCGTAAAAAAGGAGTCTTTGCGGCCCCTGGTTATGTTTCGCCACAGATAGTCTAAAAAAGATCGAATGTCATGCATCCGCTAATCCGTCGTGACTTCTCTTTTTTCATTTGTGGTCGGCTGAGGATCCTGTCTGTCACGGCAGCCACAATAGCATCGTGAGGGGAAACAATTTCTGACAAAATGGTCGAAAGAAACTCAAGATACCCTCCATTAAGAAGATTGTCTTCCTCCGTCATGCGCTGTTACTGAGAAATCCACTAATCTGCCTCTCTGCTCCCGCTCTCCCCCTCTCTCCCCGTCTCTCCCTCTCTCTGCTGTCTTGCTGTTTGTCCAATGTTGTTGTTTCCCAGGTGCCTTGCAGATCGAGAACAGCGAGGAGACTGACCAGGGGAAGTACGAGTGCGTGGCCTCTAACGTGGAAGGCGTGCGCTACTCGTCCCCCGCTAACCTTTACGTGCGAGGTAGGGAGCAACCCGTCTAAAGAGCCAGGGCCAAAATGAAGAAATTACTAATTTCATTTATTAATAACAATTTAAAGAAGCCACCCTCCCATCCTATGATTACGGCTATCTGGAAAAAATGGTACACATTTCCATTTTAGCTTAGCTATATTTGCACTAAAATGCATTTTTTAAACTACCATCGCCAGCCTAGCATAAAACTTTTAGCACTGTTATCTCTGTAATTTCATATGAAGTGAAACATTTGAATGTCAGACTAATAATTAACCAACTAATGTTCTTCTCTGTTATGATGCTATGTTCCATTTTGTCTTCGAACGCCCACTCTTACTCACTTGGGAAGGAAATATGTAGCACAACAAGCTGTATGTCTTGACCTCCCCAGTTGTGAGACGCCTTGTTTATCTGTAATTGTCCCCACCCTTTCCCTGTTCTGGACAACACCACCCCAAAAAACAAGGAAGATCTCTTTTGAATGTTCTTCCTTTCAGGTCCAGGAACGAAACGGTAAGTGTGGATTTTGATTGAGTGGCGAATTGTTATTTCCCATCAATCAAAATCCCGAACCCATTTTTGAGGTTCCTCCCCCCATATTGTGGGGGTATTAAGGATTTCCTTGAGGTGAATGGATAGAAATGGAGCGTTAACACACTTACTGTGCAATGAAAACTCAGTCGTTCGTGTTATCAACTTGGTCTGCCTTCTCCTCCTGCTGCTCAAGAGCATAAATCTATACTGTTCCATTGATTCTGCTTGTGGGTTATTATCTTTTAAATAGCTCTTTGATGTGAAGATATGAAAATCAAACAGTCGCAGGGAACAGCGAGTTTCATAGGAAATAGGCAATGAACACAAAGGTCTACCAGCTCCCACTAATGCTAAATGACAATAAATCCCAGTCGAGAGAGCTTTGATAAATTGAAGCAGATGCGTTTTCCGCATACATTATTTATTTTTTGCATATTAAATAAGGTTGCCTCGGTATCTGCTCAGTTTGTTCCCTCTACTGTGTACCAAATAACTTTGTTCCCAATAAATAATTCACCAGTCTGACATAATAAAATGGGTCAGGGATCTGCTTTTTCATTATTGTTGAGGAATAATAATGAGCAGCGGTGCAGGGAGGGAGAATTCAGCCACAAGAAGTACAAGGTAAAAGAAAAAAAAAAAAAAAGAACCTGGCTCAGTGAGATTAGCGTCTCTCGGTGGCTATGTTCAGCGTCGGGGCTCACACTGTTCTCTGAGACAGCGTCACAGAGGTTTGAAGGTTCCTGACGCAGCACTAGAGCTCTTTAGGTGGCACAGAAATGTCATTCACACAGTCCCCATTAACACTGGCTTCATCAGGCATGCTTTTATTCAGAGAACACAGGGGTCATAACCGCTCAGGTACCTCCACACTATGTAACACACTTGTTATGCCTTGATGGTGTCAACCTTTGTCTGTTTTCAGTTAACTTTTGTCAATCAATTCTGATACTTGATGTTTACTATGTTTTGTTCTCAAAGCAAAATGCACCTGAGATTAGCAGCTGTGGTGGGGATTCATTTAAGAAGAAGCAAAACACGCATAAAAAGGACAAATATGTGACTTTGGTTCAATGTTATTTTGTACCAGATCAGATTAAGACTCCTTCCCGCGCAGAAGCCCTCGTTTTACTGCTAACGACTGAATCTACACAACATTTACAGTGACTTTCTTAAACTGCAGCTGCTAATCTCAGTCCAAACTGTGTGTTTTTTTTTTTCTTTTATCTCACATTAGTTTTTTATTTTCTTTTTCTTTGGTTTCTTTTGCTAACCAAAGCAAATACAGCCACCACAGGAGGCTCTCCTTGTGGCTATAAGGACCTTGTGAAATTTTGAATTATGAGTATGGTACGCTTGATTTGACTCCAGTGGCGCCTGAGTAATTTCCTCTTATCCAGCGACAGTGTGGCCACTGGGGTGAATCTGATTGTTTTGGTTCAAAGTTTATTTAAGGGGTGGGTGCAGGCAAGTGTACTTTCAAACTGGGTGTCACTGATAGCAGGGACGAGGGAAAAGAAGGGAAAAAATTCAAGAAAAGGGAAATGTAGCTGCAGCTAAACACCTTGAGGTGGCTTTTTTTACTCTCTCTGTGTTTCCCCTATTTTTCTCTTCTCCTCATGTCATTGTGTTCTGCATCAACCCCTTTACATCCCTCAGAGCTTCGAGAAGGTTGGTGTGTTTTTTCTTTTTTACTTTTTTTATCCCACATTTAAAAAAGAAAAATTAAAGAGAAATCAACGTGTTTGAAATTTTAGCTGTATTTGCCTGTAGCAGAGCTCAATTCATGATAATTAGAATAAATACTAATCAGTTAATCCAAACTGCTAAGTGATTATGAAAGAAATGTTTCTTTTTTTCCAAGGGAAAAATGATGAAAGCAAACCCGATTAGCCCGGGTCTTGTTAATTTACCTTTATGTTTGCATTGTGGGGCCTTTTCTCGTTTTTGCATCCTTTGGTACTGCTTCTGCACCTAAATGCTTTCTTGCATGTGTTGTCATGGAAATGCAGCATGCATAAATAACAGGACCTGTTGCACGACGGGAGAATGTAACTGTGCTTGCATGCCTGTACAGAAACCCCTTTGGCCGCTTATTTCACCTTTTCTTTTAGCATTTCCTGTGTCTTCTTCTGTTGTTCCCATCCTTCCTTAAGTTTCCTCACAATTTTCCACCGATGCAGCCTTTTTGGGCTTTTTGTTGTTTTGTTTTTGTTCCCCGCGTCGTGTTTACCGTGTTTGCAATTTATTTTGTCCTCCTGAACCTTTCTGGTTTTACTTTTACTGCCATTATTAGAGTTTCTTTCCTTTTTTGTGGTTCATTTGTGTGTGAGGTTTGTGTTTCTTTTTCAGACTGATGCTGCTCTGCTTCTTGACTCGCGGAGTGCAAATGCAAATGCCGAATGAAATATTAAGTGTGTATACAGCCAGTGTTCCTGTCATCTTGTTTACAGCGGGCCATTTTTGTAGAGAATGGGACCCCACTGGGGCCTGATTAGGTTCCCGGGTGATTGCAGGCAGCCATTTACACTGCTGTGTGGATCAATAACATTATAATGACCTCGACATCATATCTGCTGTTGCTTAGCGGGTGCTCAAAGCTACCTTTATTTTCAAATGGCAGCCGCCAGTGGATAGATTGGTTGGGCGTCCAGCCTATTTTGCTGTCATGACATTCGATCAAACAATCATTTATTATTCAAAAATCCCTCACTCCTGTTCACGCACGCACGCATCCAGAGTGCAGAACTGATTTTCAGCTCGATGTGCTGAACTAACAGAGATTCCCAGATCTGACAACGTACCCGGAGAATGAGAATCAAGACTAGCCCGTGCAGAATTCCCTCATCCTTCAGTACTGCTGGCTCCGCATCGTCTCTATCTCTTATGTAAACATTGATCTTTTATCAGTGCATTTTACACCTCCGCGCCGGATGTTTTTGAAGAGGGATCACGCTTTCACCACAACTCGACATTAGATGCTTTATTCATTCAGGTAGAACAGATAAGACTTCCCCTGCCGTCAGTCTCCTCTAAATGGAAAATATATTTGTATCTCTCCGAGCCTGCTGATCTCCAGGGGATTAGGCTGGTCTTCATGTGTAACAGCTGAAAATCACTACTGCCTCAACAGCACACAGATTAGCAACAGACACTATTTGGCAACCTTTAGATCCTAATCCATAGAAGCACTTACGATATAATGACTTGAAGCAGGAACATATTTTACTTTGGGGCACCTTGATATTGACGTGCCATAGTTTGTTTTTCTAATGGAACCTGCACTAAGAGTGTTTTCCTACTTGGCTGTCTTTCTAGTCAACCGCATAGATTCTATTTCTGACGCCTTTATTTACCCATCGATGATACAAGAACTCGCATCGTGTGCGGAAGCAGCTTGTCAATCAAGCCGCTGCTTCGAAAAGCAAACCAAGCAGATGGAAGCGAGAGGCTGATGTGCCGAGAACAGGCCTGATGCAGAAAGACTGCGCTGTGATGTACAGTGTGCATGCGCATGTTTGCCCTCCTTCGCTGGTTACCTGCCTGACAGTGAATGTGCTCGCATGCCCTGCTATATGCATTTGTTCGTAACGTTGGGAAAGAAAGCTAGATTACACCTTATGTTCTCACTGGCCGAAGCGGAAACAAATACCCTCCCCGCTCTATTAGATGTTTGTCTCAAGGGGTCCTGAAATTCATAGCTGCCTCTCAGAACGGCGTGCTGCTTTTAGAAATGCGTCCATTTTATCAAACCGAGTGGCTTTGTGTCTTGCCTAACGCAAGAATGCATTTCCTGTCCCTGTCCTGTGGGTAATTCTGACTGACGGGACCATCACAGCGAGGGGACACACTTGTATTATTAGTTGGCTGCTCGTCATCTGTAAGTTGATTGAAAGAAGAGCGATACGCTCCAAAATCCCCTCATTCTACTGTTTTGTTTTTTTTTTATTTGAAACCCCTGCCAAGATTCTTGTCGCTTACCTTTAGGTAATAATTTCCATTTTGATGAGCTACCGATAGTGACTTTTTAAGCACTGACGCAGCCGAGGTATGTTAATACAGCCCGACCCCTGCGGCTCATATGTAAATGCCGCAGGACCCACCCAGC
>CAAE01014603.1:384028-496649 GCA_000180735.1 Tetraodon nigroviridis
GCTGATGCACTTTTGTCTTTTTTTTCTTTCCCTCTTGTCCACTCAACAGATGTACCAAAAAATTTCACAGTCAAGTGGGCAACCAAGACCACCGTGGTTATTGCATGGAGCTATAACCAAAGGTCTCCATTCAACTGCACGGTAAGCTGGGATAGAACCAGTGCACCATTGGCTGTTTCTCCAGCGTTTCTTTTTCTGAGGTTACTCAGACTACCTCCTGGTTTTCCGTTAAACCAGATTGAGTACAACCGTCAGAAGATGGTCGTTGATGCTAAAAGGATGAGGGTCCTGATCAACGGGCTAAAACACAACACCAGTTACAACTTTACCGTGACCTGCCAAGAAAGTGTGGACGGCGGCCCGAGACACCGCGTGACTGCAAAGACGGCGCCTTTCATCGTGCTAAAGAAACCTAAGTTGGACATCTACGCAAAACCAGAAAACATGCTCACCATGTCCTTCTCACCTGTAGATGTCAAGGATGTCAGGTAAGTATAGCGTGCTGAACAACATAAAATGCATCCATTATTCATCAATATTTTTGTTTGATGGTATGTTTGGCTTCTGCATTTCCAGGAACTTTTATATTGTAGTCGTACCTTTAAAGAGGAAGTCGCCAACTATAAAGAACCTCATCAACCCTGATGAGATGGACATGGAAGAGGTAGGAGAGGTGACATGAACAGGCCATGCACCGTGGTTCGGCATAGGCATATGCTAATATGTCTCCCCTAAAGCAGACCAGAGAGGTCATTAGATGTTTTTCTCTGGGGCAACTCCAATAACCTTTGACTTCTTGCGCCCTCAGCTGCTAAGAGATGTGATTCCAAAGCGCCGCTCAAGCCGACAGCTGGCTCAGCTGGACCAGCGGAGCCCTTACATCACTGCCTGTTTTAAGCAGCTGCCCTCCAGCTTCACGGTGGGAACTGACCACAGCTACAGCAACTGTGAGAACAAACCCCTCGAACCAGGTCAGGAGTACGTCTTTTTCCTGCTGGCGGAACTCAGCAGCACCACAGGGGTGAGTGCTCGGCAGCCAAGTGTTTTCATTAGAGCATTCTTTTCAAGTCACCAAAGTCCTGCTGGATGCTTATTTATGTTATCTTTTTATGGTATTTCTTCCTGATTTTTCCTGGACAGAAAATGTTTGCCACAAGCGCTTACACTGACACAGTGATGACCCCAGAGCTGGTGGTTGACCCTCAACCAATAGAGATGGGCGACGGACTCATCTGGGTGGTAGGCCCGGTCCTGGCTGTGGTCTTCATCATCTGTATCGTCATTGCCATTCTCCTATATAAAAAGTGAGTTGGTTTGGGATTCCTCTTATCGTTGTGCGTTTGAGAACCACGTAGTTTCTGTTTTCCAACTTCAAATGACAGATAATTAGACTATAATCATCATCGTCCCTACAATGATTGCCCCACAGATGGGGGGGGACATGCAATTCACCTTAGCTTTTCCCACATATAAGTGCACAATAGGTTTCCAAATGCCAGTGTTTTACTTTGTGACCAGAACATTTCCTTCTGGTGCTAGCAGCACCAAGATGTTCTCCCCATTTGAAGTTGAACCTTTTATTTCTTTTGGGAAAATATTTGCATTTTGTGGAGCTTGCTTGAAAAGGTGGTGTCATTTTGTATCCTTAGCAACATGATATTGCATGCATTTAGAAAGGTGTCTTCTTAGGCAAACTGATGGTTTCTGGAAATGTGGAGGTATGAGAGAGAAGAGAGAGAGAACTCTGAGACGGTGCCCCATGACTGAACTTGGCACATGTTACCAAAAAAGACACAGAACATGAGAACTCTTGCATTATATATTTCAGATATATTGTCACTATTGAAAACACCACTCTTAAAGAATCCTGCGGTAGAATCTTCACTTACCCACCATGTTTAAGTAATGAATTTGCCATTCTTTGGCAGCTCAGGCTTCGGTTTAGACAGCAGACAGTGGTGGCTACAGATATCAGGGAAGACGAGACCAGTGCATCTTTTTGCTGTCAGATGATCCCTGACTATCTGACCTTGCCTTACCTCCACCTTAGTGGTTAGGGAGAGTAACACCTCTCCCTGGATCTCTCTTTTTTCCCCTCTTTTCTCTCATGTCTTTCTCTGCTGTATCGCTGATCCATTCTCCCCCCAGTGAATAGTGTTTCCTGTGTCTGCCCTTGGCCCTGACATTACCCCTTTCCCATCTGTGTCTGCGCCCTACTGCACACACACACTGCAAAACACACACTTTGGCAGCATACAAAAACACACACACACACACACACACACACACACACACAAAACACAGATGTGTGCACCGCATTTGTGTTTCACTGGGTAATTTCGTATACACTGATACATGTCTGTGCATGCACACCCCACTTTTGTGTGTGATTGTCCAGCGTGTCCGGCATTGTCCCCTGTGTATATTAAACTGGTCACTATTGATTTGTCTCTCTTCTTGCCTCCCACTTCTCCCCCTTTTTTCCTTTTGTGCTATGTTTTGCCATCTTTATACATTTATGTGACTTCTTGTTGCATTCTCTGGAAACAGCAAACCTGACAGGTAAGGATTAGCTGTACTCTCTGCCTTTTCAGGGGAAGTGAAAGTAGCCTGCCTCAGCAAAACAGATGTTCAAAATTAGTGATCTGTGTGTGCGTGTGTGTGTGTGTCTTTGTCCTTAAATTCTTAACCCCTCCACCCTTGTCCTTGTGTCCTGTAGCTCATTTTGTTCTTGTCTCCTGATCACTCTGCAGTCGCAAAAGAAAAGAGTCGGAGCCTCGGACAAAGTGCCTGCTGAACAACGCAGACATTACGCCCCATCACCCCACAGACCCCGTAGAGATGAGACGCATCAACTTCCAAACTCCAGGTGAAGGAAACAGACCCACATTCACAACCTGCTGATATCGTGTGGCCATACAGCGCAGTTTATGTAGCTGAGAGTAAAAGCCGACATTTCCATCTTTTTTGTATTGACTGCAAAGTGCATCCAAGAACAGCCTGACATCATGTTGCACTGTATGACTTGATGCATGTCGTTAACGTGAAGGAATCATTGCGTATTTATGGCCAGTGTGTCACTGTTAATGTCGTTGTCATGACAGTCAATCACAGTAATGATTTTGCTACAACAGCCTCACGTAGACTAAGATAACATAAACTGTCAACCAGATGTAGAGGATGAATTCATATCTCAATCAAAAAGCTCATTTAACATGATTATTAAGATCATTGAAGAATTATGACCCAATTAATTTCAAATGGCAGTTAAATGATCAGTCTCAATGCTGGTACAGTAATTCATTGTTCTGCCAACTGAAAAAGGAGATATGCACGCACACCTATGTGCTTTAAAACGCACAGAATATGCTCGTGATTTTCTTCTGCATTATTACTTGAAGTCCCATATTGACATGTTTAAAGGGACATGCACTTATTCATATTCCAGCAAGCATTTGGACAAAAGTGTATGTTGTGATTGTTTACTCGTTAGATTGAAAATCCTATTCTGAAGTCCTCTTTTCATTTTGGTGTTTGTCCAACCTAAAGATAGGAATTACAACAACAAATTGGCTCCTACACGGTGTTTTTTAGGACTTTTATTTCCCATCCAGTCTGTCATTCTGTCAATACCAAAGACGGGCGCAGCATCCTTGTTAGCTGTCTCTGCTTGACACCAATTGAGAGTAATTATTTTTGATTACAGATTAATGGTAGAGTTAGAGGAAAGCCATAACCAGGTGGCTGCTTCCTCTGGAGTTAGCCCAGCCTTATCCCATTTGATGGATTATTGGATGGATTATTTTGTGTTATCTACTAATGATGTTATTTTGACAGAAGAGAGGAACATGCACTTTATTTTGAAAGCATGGTTGTCACGCACTAAAGCAAATGTCAGGAAAAGAGCAAATCCTAAAGAGAATGAGTAAACATGCAGGGTTTTTTTCTTCCCCTGTGCTTTCTCTCATTTTTTCATCACATTCTCTCCTCCTGTCTGCCTGTCTCCTAGCCTAGTTGTCTCCCTACCATCTGTCATCTGCAGCTCCATCAAAGGCTCGGATTTCAAAATGGAGCACTTCTTTCAGCGTTGTGTCTTGGTTTAAAAAAAAAAAAAAAAAGACATTTTCACATTAGAGAAGAGAAATATGAGAGCGGGAGGATATGCACAGAAATGAGGGAGCAGCAGGAGCAAGAGACAGGCTATTATCTACACCTGTTCTACCCAAAAAATTGCAAATCAAATCTGCATTTGGTCAGAAAGTGGAGTCGTCCTGGCGTATAATCACTAACTGTGTTTACTATATATACACATTATTTCGAAAAAGAGAACCATAAATTACAGACATTAACCTTGTATCTTCTTGTATCACCACTGTGACTTCATGGCCATGTTTGATAACTGACAGGTGTGCCTGCATCATTTTTGACACAACGTCCCAGAAGTCCCCAGTCCACCTGAGTGCACACTGCCCTCTTTAGTCGTGATTCAATTGTTCCTGAGAGATGATTTTGTGCTTACGCTAACCTAAGTTAGCGTGAAGCCGCTGTGCTGTGTTCAGAGGTACTCCGCCAATTAAGCATGTAATAATGCTAACAGTGGAGGCCTGCAGGGTACAGTAGGCAGCTGGAGGTTCCTGGAACAGTAGGGGACTTTGGGTGGGGGAAGGTGAAATGGGATCCTGATCCCTCTCAGTGCATCTCTGTTGGCACGGTGATTATGGCCCTTCCTGCTGTTTGTTTCAACGGCTTACAGCGCCTTCCTTTCCTAAATAACAGGAACATTTATTTCAGTTTCTTGCTCTCGCTCACCAACGCATGCTGAGACTCGCACAGAACGAGTATCCTCCGCTCTGCGCAACTGGGTGAAGCTATTATATACACACCCCGGGAATTTAATTTGAATGGACATTTTAGCCCAATTAAGTGGGTCGGTGAGCTTTTGTGAACATCCCCTTTACCTAATGGCGACCATTGTTCAAACGAGCATGCTCACGGCGCACTAATGCACGGCTCCAGTCCAGCAGTGCATATGCCACATCAGCAGTGTCTGCTCGTTGACCTCTAGTGCTGCAGAACACCGGCGAAAAATATGGTTTTGATGAGGTTTTCTTACAGGTCGGGCTAATGCACACGGCCTAGTGTGTATGTGGTGTGCCTTTGTGCTTTGGATCATGTGACACCCTTTAACTACTTGAGAAGCATATTGGCACATTTAGCCATTATCTCCATCAGCGCCCAAGGGGTTAATTGGCAAATGGGGCCAAAGTAATGAAGCAGCAGAACTCATTTCGAATCTACAGTAGGTCCAATCATGCCTCTCCACCCACCCCCATCTTGCTCACCCTTTTCTTATAAAATCAACAGTCCTCTACCAACCAGGCAAATAAAGATATAAAGATATGGTTCTGTCGGAGCTCGTTTTTCTGAAATAGATCCTGTTCTACGCCATCTCCGTCTGTGTTCTCTTTACCGCTTCGTTGCATCCAGCGCCTCACACCCCCGTAATTCCATCCTTCCACCTCTAAGCGTGCAGATTCGCTCGCAGACGGCCGCCGCTTGCACATAACGGCGGCCTATATCCTTTTTCCGCTGCCAGCTATAACGGCAACAGCCGTGCCCGGCCCACTGGCGGACGCACACGGCGCCAGCATGCCATCATCGTAATCAGACACGCTCTCTCCCACTGCGATAAATGACGTCTGGAGACGGCGGATCAGAGCACCCCGTGCCAGGTTTAATTAGTCATTGTCACAAATCAATTAGAGTGGGGGAGGGGCATTAACGTCTTCATTTCTCACCCTTTATTTAGCACCTTGTCCTCTCACAGACGGGTAAACCCTGTAAAGCACACTAGTTGAGTTAAAAAGGGGGAAGAGAATTAATTATCTGCATGTTGAGCAGCCATCTTTTCACCAAGGTATTAGATATATTCTTTCGCCTTGCCATTATAACTCTGTTACAACCACAGATGCAGATTTTAAAAAACCTAATATTCCATCTCCTGGATTTTATACAGAACTTTTGAGAGTTAGCTGTTCCTAAAAAAAAAAAGTTCATATTGGACAAAATTTCCCAACAGCGTATTTCCAGGACAGATATGTGGTTGATGTTGGAACAGATGGCTCATTTTTTTGTTTAGTAGCCGCAGAGACACAGCGGAATCTGGACAGAATAGCTGGCTACAGCCTCAGAAGGCGCTCTTGGAGCAGATAAGGACCATCAGCGCACTCCTCCGACTCCTATCGGCGCCAGCTCCAGCGCTGTCAGTGAAGAATGTGGACACATTTCCACACCTTTCACTCCAAATGCCTGAATGACAAACTGCAGACAAGGGAGACTTTTAGACTTGGTTTTAACCAGGAAATCCAAGCTGATTTTTTTTTTCCTTGCTTATGCAAACTTCAGGATAGCTGATACTGATCCCTGACCCCCCCGACCTTTTCATGGAGTCCTCAGTCCCCCCCCGACCTTTTCATGAAGTCCTCAGTCAAATATTACTATGGTCCAGATTTGCTTGAGTTGAAATTGTGGTTTATATTTTGGCTTTTATGCGTACTGTTGGCCTGTTCTTTACACATTTCTCTGACAAAGCTGTTGCTGCTGTACTGTAGTATCTTTAAATGATCTCTGCTGTCCCCTACAGATTCGGGTCTAAGCAGCCCTCAGAGTGACGCAGAATTTGACTCTGAAAGTTAGTCTCCATGGTTCTGGCACCAGCATGGCTCGCCTCCCTCCACCAATTAAACTCAGCCTTTATTTGAAGCTAAAGTCCAGTGCTAACAAACATGCCGCTGGTTTGGTTTGGCACTGGGCTGTTTAGCTGCTGTGTTTCTGTGGTAATTAATGTCAGTCACAATATTCATTCACGCTTTATGACTGCGCATTAATCCAACATGCATAAATAACCCATGTGATCACTCATGCTGATGTGTAGATGATTGAGAATTGATTAATTATTGTGACTTTTTTCTTTTCAGAATTAAGCTGCCTCTCTCTTCCTTTCTCGCTCTCTCTATCTCTCGTTCTCTCACTCCTGTTGTTTTTTTTCCCCACATGTCCTCCATTCTTCTCCCCTCTCCTTCACCAGCACTGCTCCATTTCCATTCTGAAGTAACTGGCTCCTTTCTGTGCTAAGAGATAACGAGCAGAATTAATTAAAGCAGCCGCAAACAATGGCTCGACATTTGATACCCCGCCCCACCTCTGCTGACTGCATAAGAATCATCCAAGGGAAAGAGGGAGAAAAAAGAGATTTCCTCGCTCCTCTCTTTTCCTCGCTTTATTTCCTCTGCTCCCATTTTCCACCGAGCATATGCGGGAGCGGTAAACAGGCTTTTGGATAGAGAGGAGGCTTCGCCTTATCAGGACTCATCGCCGCATTTCTCAGGCACGGGGGACACGGATCGCTGAATTTCAAATGTGCAATTAGATGCTAGTTTTATTGCTCCCGTGTTCATTGATCAGGCGGCTGATCGCGGTGCAAGTGAGGGGATGGTAGGACGAATGAGGAAGAGGTGTGCGGTGTCTGAAGAAGAAGCCAGAGAGAGAGAGAGAGAGAGAGAGAGAGAGGAGGGAAATAACAAGAGTCTGTCCTTGAATGACTGCTGGAGTGTGCGGTTGAAATAAATACAGACAAAATCAGACACAGTGGACTTGATGGTCTTGAGAATCGGAGAGGCTGGGAAAAGAAAAATCCCATCTGTTATGATAACCAGTCACGCTGGCACTTGCAGTTTTAGGTAGTAAAAAAAAAAAAACATGAAAGCTTTTCCACACGCTGAAGGAAATTCCGGGGCTATAATGACTAAAAACAGTTGCACACACCTAACCTTAATATTCCGCCGGCAGCGCGTCACACTTTATCTGGATGAGTGTGTAAATATTATCCCCTCCTCCATCTTTCCAACTTGTAACTGGTGTTAAAACATGCAGATGGAGAAGTGGGCAGTGAAAACAAACTGAAAGAGACTGATGGAGTTTGGTGTGTCAGGTGCTCACAGGGACAGTGGAGAGTTATCCTCCACACACACACACACACACACACACACACACACGCAAATGCACAGAGCATCCTTTCATCCCTGCCCTCCTCTCCTCTCAAGGAGAAGCATGGACTGTCATTTGCATACTCATCTACCCGTGGCCTCTGATTCGTTCCTTCTTTTTAAGCCTCAAGCAAAACATTTTCCTTCCCCTCTCCGCTGGTATCCTCGACCAGGGGCGAGGACAAACTCCAGGTTCTGCCCTTAGCGACGCGCTGAGTCCATCCTGCTGCAGACGTCGCAGCATCCAAAGTCGTCTCCTCATTACATGCATTGTAATCGGCGGTAATCTTCATGTAATTGGCGCTGCAGCTTTGTTCCCCTTCGGTGTTGGTAAATTACCATTACTAATGAAGACTGTCAGTACAAAGGGTTGCCCCCCCCTCTCCACCCCAAAGCTCCACAAAAGCAAGGAAAACACTCATGACCTGCCTGACATTGGGAAGAACATTAGAAGCATTTTAAAAGTGGCGGAATATTAAGGCTGGTTAATGTGATTATGTTTCTTAAGCCTCTCTTACATTTCTTTCTTGCAATGAGATTTAATCACTTTGTCGACTTTCGACCTCGTGATTCGGTGGGAAAAAAAAAAGTTAAAGCATTAAGTGTTGCCGGGGAGTTCGCAGGAATGGAGCTGCGATCTATGGCTGCTTCATATTCCATTACATGGCCCCAGCATTATGTTCATAAATGGATTAGTGACTGGAGTGCACAGCAGCACAGATAATATTGTGGCAACAGCAATGCAATATTCAGTGGATATTGGAGCAAGGCAAAGAAATAATAAATCTCGCTATTTTCGCCAATTGGGAGGCTAGTTCTCTCGGAACCACTTCGGATGTATGGCAAAACGATTCAGGAGTGAAAAAACGTTGGTCATAAAGCCCGCGCTGGCTGCCTCTGTGATTTCGGAGGGTTTTAATGCTCTGGTTTGAGGAAACCGGTCCAAAGAGAAGGTGCTGGGAGAACTGGCAGGCTGGAATGGAGCAGCTCACACTGTCACTCAACATCACTCACACTCCTAAACCCCCTTTATTCCCCTCCCGGTGAGCCCCCCTCCAGGTCAGGGCTCCTTGAATAAATACCTTTCTCTGAAGCAGTCAGGCCAGTCTAAACTTTCAACGTTTCAACTTTCCAACAACGCTGCTCTGCTGGAGCTTTAGAGATTAAGGATACAGCAGAACTAGGCCTGTGGGATATTTCACCCAACTGAAAAACGATTTCGAGGCTCCTCTGTCATCCTTCTCTCTGATTGAGGCTGCTTCTGCATATAATAAAGCTCAAATGTTGAGAGAAATGATCAATTGGACGCTGTTCAGGCAAAAGTAAAATAAGAAGGACTTTATAGTGGAATTTGGTAGGCCAGTAAAACCCATTGTGAAAGGTGGTTTCGGGTCAAAGTTTCATCACCCGGGACTGAATTTGCTTCTTCATCCTGAGAGTTTCAACACGCTCAAATATTTTCAAAATCATCTTTTTTTAATGTGTTTTAATCTGACCTAGCTTTAGATTTTTTAGCCAAATATACTAAACCCCATGATTTTTAAAAAACAATAGATATTTCTTTACCTATTTTCACTGGTCTTATTAGTCAAAATATTTCATCCTTTGGCCTGCAGATGTGCTACAAAATTCTTTGAGCTCTGGCCTGGTTCAGTCACTGTTTTGTTTTGTTTTTTTCTTTGTGTAAAAATCACTGTGTACTTCACAAGCTTCCCAAGCACTAAAGCTCGTGTTCCATCGGTGTATTCGCAGCAAATCCCCTGTTGTCAGTGTTTTTGAGTTCATTTTCTGCTTTGCTAACAGACTCTCTTCCCTTTCCTCCCCTGGCTGGGACTTTCTTGTTTTTGTTTGATGAGCAGGTATGATGAATCACCCTCCCATCCCCATCTCCGAGCTGGCAGAGCACACAGAGCTCCTCAAGGCCAACGACAATCTGAAGCTCTCGCAGGAATATGAGGTGAGTGGGACAAAGGTCAAAGGTTCTGCTGCAGGGGTATTGATTTCTGTCTGATTGCATTTTCATTGCAAGCATGTCCCCACCCCCACGCCGACCCCCCTTGCCTACTCTCCCTTAGGGGAGATGTCTTTTTCTATTCCCTCAAGTCTTTTCTTCAAGACTTGTTGACACATTAGAGGTTAGACCTGCCACTCACTTGTAGTTCTTGGCCACGTTTCTTTCTTGGCAGTGCAGTGACCGTGTCATTTTTCAGCTTTTATAAAATTCCCTCGTTTGCTTTTTGCAACTCGCCAACTCCGACATGTGAATTACATACAGAACAACGAGAACCCCTTAGAGACCCCAGGCAAAGCATTTTTTTTTTCCCCCTTTTGTAGTAGTCACGGGGGTCATCTGACCTAGAGTACCCCCTGCTGTTTAACCAGTGACATAAAAAAACCAGTAGGCGTTCAAATACTTTGAGCCGTGCGCAGAAATGTGGTAATGGATCCCCTGTTATTAACTAAAAAGAACAAAATGGCAACGCAGGCAACATTAAAAGCCACCACTGCACATGACAGGAAGTTTTATAGTTTCCTAAGGTTGTAAATAAGATCAGAATGTGATGTCCCATAAATTTTAAATAAACCTTGGGCTTTCCAACAAATTGGGTGTATACAGAGTACATGTACTGTAAGAGTGAAGACCATGCCAGATGCGGACATTTTGGTTTGGTTTCCATAGAGGCTGTTTGAGAAGTTAAAACAAGATTTCTTAGAGAGTCCTCACAACAATGGAAGAACAAACGTTTGTGTGTCGTGGTTTAGCAGCTGTCTGAGCTCAGACCTGGTGTAATAAATGACACCAGAGTTGATTAGAAACCAGGAATGCTGAATCAGCTGTCGTTTGCATACAAGCAATATTCCCTCCCCGCAATCCCTAAATCACAGCGCCGCTTGCCTTGCTGCGCGCCGCTTTGGTAGAGAGCAGGTAAAAGCGGCTCAGATTGCTGTCGTCGTGCCTGACGGTGATTGTTGGAGGATAATGACTTTTCGTAGCGATCCAGCGTTTCTTTGCTCTCAATTATTCATAAATCCACATCCGGGCTGCGCACCAAATGGACAAGCTCGTTCCATTTGTGGGGAAGCGAGATGAGAGACGTGAAGCCAAAGTTGACGCTTCGCTACAACAACAACTTCTAATTACTTGGCTTAAAGAGAGCATTAAACTGCCACCTCGTCTTCTCTCCCACTCTTGTTCACCGCCTTGCCCTCGCCCTTCTTCTTTCCCTTGGCCGCCCCTACGGGGAAAAAAAAAATAAATGACCAAATTACCGAGAGAAGTGTAGTTTTAATTTTGTTATTTTCTTGATGAATGGCTGCTCGTCCGAGCGCTTCGGCTTGCCGGGCGCGGCTCGACGGGCCTTTGACTGATTGGTTTTTAGCTGAGTGGGATGTGAGCGAAGAGGGGAAAAAAAGAAGTGGAGGAGAGAGAGAAGAGGTACGGAGGCTGGGGTTAATGATGAAATTTCAGTTGAGGCAGGCGAGAGAGCGCAGGGCCTCTCAGCTGAAGCGAGCAGATAAAGAAGAGATGATCTGACACATAACTGCCGGCGAAAAGGCTGATTTGATTTTACCAGGAGACACGCTCACAGCACTGTTGCCTCAGACTCTGAAGGTTCTGGGTTCAATTCCCAATTCGCTGCCCGAACATGTTTTTTTTTTACTCCCAAGGACGTAGTGGAGACTTTGGATTGACGTAACCTTTCAAGTCTCTGGATTTAGTCATTATCCTTGAAAAAGGCCTAAATCTTTGGACTTGAAAGGCGCGTGCACACACACCCACGCGTGCACGTGCATTTCTAGTCCAGAGAGAAAATGAAAAAATAAGTGTGATTGCCAAAGAGGGGGTGTGAATATCATAGACGAGATCAGGAGGCGATAAGGAGAGAGAGAAATGAGGACAAAACCAGCGGAGGTTGGAGAGATGCAGATAAGGACAACTTTGAGACGGAGATGAGAGGACAGAAGAGTAGAAAAGAAAAAGATACAGGAGAGAGATTAAAACTGAGGAAGACTCTGATTGCTGTGGCAATTGGAAATTGTCAGATGATGTTTCCAGCTGGACTTTGTTCAGTTCCCCCTCTTCCAAAGCCCCTCCTCCACCTGTGTGCCCAGAGCTCCACTGCAAATATTTTTCAGCCCTCCCCTCCAGCGCCGGACACGCGTAGCCAAACAACACCTTCATAATGGAGTAGTTAATTATCCAAGCACGACACAGAGCACGATTCTGGAGCGATATTTTAAAGAGACGGCTGGTTTTGTGGAGCCGTGCGTCACGTCAACCCCCCGAAGGCAGCAAGCAGTTACCTTCATCAATACTGTTTTCAGCCATCATGGCCTCTGAGATAAAGCATCTAGCGAGTGTTGGGCTGATTTTCATGTTGGGTTGGCTGTGTATTTTTTTTTTTTTCTATTTCACCAAGGAAAATGCCTGACAGCCGTCATGTCATTACTGCTTCCCTGATTTTTCTCTTTTTTTTCTCTCTCTCTCCCTCTTTGTGCATGTCCATCCCGCCTCGCTCCCTGATCAGTCTATCGATCCGGGCCAGCAGTTTACCTGGGAACACTCCAACCTGGAGGTGAACAAGCCCAAAAATCGTTACGCCAACGTCATCGCCTACGACCATTCCCGTGTCATCCTGGCTCCCATTGACGGTAAGGCCGCTGCACTCACATATGAGCTCGAATCATGATGGATCATTTGGGAAATTTTCATAATTACAAACTAGTTCCAGTAATTGGGAGTCAACTGGAAATGTTTGTACCAGCATCGATGGTGCTGGAATAATAACAATATGCTGGAGATGGATTTTTCAGGTCCCATAATTGGAAATATATGTCGTATTTGGTCCAAAAAATATCAAAATAGTGAGCATTATTTGACGAAAACGGACTTAAATGCCCTCCGTAACACACATTTGGATGTTTTTCAAAGTATCGAAGAAAATTCAGAAATCTCAGCCGTGGAACAGCAGTTTATAGTTCACCAAAGAAGGCGGGGTGGGGGGGGGACTTGTTTCCGCTTAGCCCACCCCCTCGCTGTCACCGCATCCCAACTGCCCACAGACTCGGCGCTCAGAGTCTCGGAGCCAGAGAAACTCTTCCTCTCACTCCTAAATCTCGAGGGACGTTGTCAGAGGGACTCACCCTCCACCGCTGTCATTGTTCTGGTGTTGCGTCATCAGAAAAGCTCCCCGATAATCAGTCCGGCTCCTCTCTCTCCTCTCTCCGCCTGGCTTCCGGAACAAGCTGAGGCTGCGACAATACGCACGAGGGAAAAAAATGATCCCCAAGAAAAAAGGCCTCATCCATAAATACATAAATTAATCACGCCTGAAATTTCTATTTTACACTGCAGCGGTTTTTGCCTTCGGTTGCAGCAGGGGAATCGCTCATGCACGCTGTCGTTGTCTGTTCACTTAGCTATGACTAAAGCTAAGGCCCGTTGGTCTGAGCTGTCTGTTTAATGATATTTAACCCCATCTTTTGTCCATTTTCTCCCCATTGTTCAGGTCCGCACTGCCTCTCATATCCTCATTAATTAGTTGTTGTCCTCTCTGACTTTGCTTCCATAAATCGGGAAAGAACTACGTCATTAATTTGTCACCAAATTGGCTGTCGGCACAAATCCCCGTCTGTCTCTTCCACATTTCCCTCTTTGAGCTGAATTGTTTTCTTCAAAGTTGTGTAAAAGTCAACCACATGCTTTTTAGCTCCGGAACATTCTCCCGCAGAAGCAGGGGTTCTCTCATACGGAGCTGTTCAGCCCGATCTGTTTCCTGGCTCCTTGCATGACCTGTTCTTCGCTTTTTTCCATTTACAACCCCTCCGTCCTCGCTGGTGGTAAATCAGATGCAGGGTACGGCACCGAGGAAGGCAACATTTTTTCGCTATTTTTTTTTTTTACAAACAATTTTTTGTTTGACAGATGTACAGTGAGGCAGCTCCTTCGAAATTTGTTATTTTAAACAGACGGAACGATGTTCCGGACAATAGCTGGAGTAGTTTTGAAACTGTGGCCAAAACTCACCAGGCATTTCCAGCTTTTTTGTCCGTCACATCCAGTTTACACCTAAGATGTGTGAGGACATATTACATAAGACAGGCTGGAGTATTTCCATCTCCATTTAATGAAAAACAAGGTTAGTGTGTGTGTGAAACCTTCCCAGTGCCGAGATTTCCTATTCCAGATGGTGTCAATAGCACCAGAAGAAAAATAATGCGATTGAAAGTTACAAGCCAAAGTGAATTAGGAGGAGAAAAGTGTGTGAATTCCTTGTTTTCTGTTGGCTCTTTCCAGGTATCACTGGTAGCGACTACATCAACGCCAACTACATTGACGGCTACAGGAAGCAGAATGCCTACATTGCCACTCAGGGTCCATTACCGGAGACTTTCGGGGACTTCTGGAGGATGGTCTGGGAGCAGAGGTCGGCCACTGTCGTCATGATGACCCGACTGGAGGAGAAATCTCGGGTAAGCCCGCACGATTACGTTGCCAATAATTACATCGCAACTTTAAATCGTGTTGATACCATCCATCCATCCGTTCATCCATCCATACATACATATAGAAGGACCCCTCCCTACGTTTCTGCTCTGATTGCTTGTCTTATTCGCAGTGACAAGCGCAAGCTGCTGCGCGTTCCCTTTGGCGCCGCGAGCTCACCAAGCTGCCGCGCTTTCACAGCACCAAAACTAAAATTAAAACTGCAACAGAATCGCCTGGATTTTTTTCCCCCTCTGTATGTGTGACCAGAGCCTCCCACAACCATCTGTTGAGGCAGGAAGTTAGAGGATACAGAGCAAAGAGAGCTCACAATGGTTTTACAATGGAAAAATGTCTCTTTATTTCTCTTTTTTGTTAGTTCTTATACACGAATGTGATTTTATATATATCGTGACAGCCATCCATTCCTGCCCCTTTTCAATGTATTACAGCACATAATGAAAGGTTTTGCAACTTTTTTTTTTTTGGTTTTCAGTCAAGACTGTTCCTTGTCGTGCCAGAATTTAGCGGATGGGAATTCCGAACACGTTCAAGTGTTGTTTTTTGCAGATCTATCCGCTAGCAGCTACAAAGCCGACAGATCAGACAGCGTCGCTACGATGTTTCATTCCGTCAGAATTGAGCTCTCTCGCACCAGGTGCCTCCACTCATTTCACGTCCCTCTGTCCCTTCTCAGTTGTTTACCGCTCCTCCGCGGTGACGGGCGCATCCCCCTCCTGTCAAACGTAATCAAGACCGGTGGGTGGTCCGACTTGAGCGCTGGCTTGAGCAGAAAATGGGAGAGAAATCCAGGGAGCGACGTTTCTCCCTCCCTGGCTGTCACATTTCATCTGCTGTCCACTGGCGCATCACTTCCCATATTGTATGAATCTTAAGTGGGATGACGTGCGGAGGTGGGGGGGGGACACGCTGGAGTGAGCCCAGGATTGTGTTTTAAAGGTGTTTCAGATAAAAACAGATGGTGGATAAGTGGGATTACACGAAGTTCTGGCCTCATTACACCAAATGAGGCTTCGTTTTATTAATTAAGAGTTAATTATGAAGTGATGTTCTCTGTATTTCCTCGTGGATTTACAGAATATGTGGGAGAGCGTGAGCTGAGCTGTAGCCGCGTAGGACTGCGTGTTTCGTTGCTCCTGCAGCTCAAGCTAAAAAACCATGAACTGAGAGATACTGTAATAACCGATGACCTCTGTCCAACCCTCTTTCACCTCCAGATCAAGTGTGACCAGTACTGGCCCAGCCGTGGCACAGAAACGTATGGCATGACCCAAGTGACCCTGCTGGACACCATTGAACTGGCCACTTTCTGCGTCCGCACTTTCTCCTTGCACAAGGTGAGACGTGATCCCCCCCTGCTCACACCTGGACGCCCACCCAGCTGCTTAGAGCATCATCATTATCCACTTTGATCACAGAGAGAAGAAGCGTCTTTATTGGAAATGGATATAATAAGGAGAAACGGGCAAAATGCTTACCGGCTAAATGGAATAAACGGCAGGCCCTGCAGCGATCAGATTAATTTAGTTTCTACTTAAACATAAAAGCTTTCATCGTCGTTGTCCTTCCAGTCTGCCACTCTGCTCAGTAGATCATCTGTTTATGTGCATCTGCCAAATTGGAGCACTTAAGTAAAGTGAGGAGAAGCGGAACACAATATACATAATTGGACAAGTCATACACATGCACACACACATACACCCACAGGGAGGGAAAGAGGAATGCAGAGAAAATTAAGGACTGCTGTTGGTTTAAAGGAGTGCAAGCTTGGAGAAGACAGATGTGTGTAGGAAGGTAGGTAGGTAGATAGATAGATAGATAAATAGATGGATAGATAGATTGATAGATGGATAGATGAAAGCCTGCCTAATATGCAGAAACAGAAGTTTTTTAAAAAAGAAAATAGGATTTAGGTCAGTTTACTTTTAATTACCACATTCATTTATTCATTTATTCAGCGGTAAAAGAAAATCTCTGTCAGGAAGCAGAAACACTGCATTGAAATGCAAACAGTAGCTCCATTAGAGGATCTTCTGAGGCGGGAAAAGAGAGGAGAGGAAGATGCAAGAGGGAGGTTTTCTTCCCTCTTCCTCTCCCTCCGCCTCTCCTCTCGTCCTCTGGATCCCGGCTTGGATCTTTGATGTGTGGGGAGTTGCGTTGACAGATGGCTGCCTGTTGTGGATGGCTGTCGCTCATGTCTGTACAGTGGAATCTCTGAGATGCAGGAACGTTAAAGAGCGGAGGCGGAATGTCTCTTCTTGGCGGCGCCTAGTCTAATTAGTCTATCGGAAACTCGCCGCCCAACGATTGAAAGTGATTTTCAGAAATCCCACCATGTTTCACCCAAAATGTTTTTGAATTTCCACCCTCTCCCGAATTTCAAAATGATGCAAGTTTTCATGAGGAACAGCAAATAGCTTGAAATGCACCATTAGTGCTCCAAATGCGGTGGTTAATTAAAAATAATTACAACGTGCTAAAAATGCTGAATTTAAAACACAGCTGGGCCTCTGCCGACTTTGGTATGAGACACAAAAACCAGCAGATGGGTTTGTTCGTTAACACACTCTTTGCTCTCTCTCTCTCCTTCAGAACGGCTCGAGTGAAAAGCGGGAAGTTCGGCAGTTCCAGTTCACGGCGTGGCCTGACCACGGCGTTCCGGAGTACCCCACCCCCTTCCTGGCTTTCCTCCGTCGGGTGAAGACCTGCAACCCGCCCGATGCCGGACCCATCATTGCTCACTGCAGGTCAGACGCCCTTTGGAATGGTTGCGAGTTAAAAACCCGAGTGCAGCAGCGTCTCTGTTCTCATGGTGTAGCGTGTTGTCTTCCTCACCAGATCTCCAGAGTCTCTATGTCGGTCACATCTTAATTTTTAAGATGCATCTCCTTTTCCTCCTCTCACATCTCTCTCTTTCTTTTCCTCCTCTCCTCTTCTCTTTTCAGCAACGGCTTATTGAAATTGAAACATGCGGTTTTGCAGCGATAAGGAGCCGTAGTGCCCGCACGCCTTCAGAGCAGCACACAATGAAACTGAAATTTGACAGCGTCCCTCCATCACTCTTTTTTCTTTGTCCCCTTTGTTTATCTCTGTCTTCACCGGGACTTTGTTTCCTTCCGCTACTCAATTATTTAAAATGTGAGACTGAAGGATCTTTGAGCGTCAGGGGAAAATGCATTATCACCACACGTTTTACTGCCCAGAACTCAACCGATGGCACGTCAGACTCTCAGACGGGAAAAATGTTTCACGTTGAAACCCGTCTGCGTCTCTCCCTCTCTCTCTCCCTCTGCAGCGCTGGAGTCGGACGGACGGGCTGCTTCATCGTCATCGACGCCATGCTGGAGCGCATCAAGCATGAGAAGACGGTGGACATTTACGGCCACGTGACGCTCATGCGCTCCCAGAGGAACTACATGGTGCAGACCGAGGACCAGTACAGCTTCATCCATGATGCCCTGCTGGAAGCGGTGGCCTGCGGCAACACCGAGGTGGCTGCGAGGAGCCTGTACTCGTACATCCAGAAGCTGGCCCAGGTGGAGAGCGGCGAGCACGTCACCGGCATGGAACTCGAGTTTAAGGTAGGGTGGGCAGGGATCTAATCTCTAAGTCAGTTTTTTCTGTCCAAGCTTAGATCTCTGCATGCAGCTGGTCTGGTTAAGGTTTACTTGGAGACATTTCACCTTCTCTCTAGAAGGCTTCTTCAGTTCTGAACTTGCAGTCCAGATGCACGCAGAGATCTAACTTTGGATATCTGTGACCTGGATGAATGAGAATCTACACAGACATCTCCATTCACTCTGCTCTTTTTAGCGAGTTTTATGAATGTTACGCTCTTTAGCCCTGCTTTTATCGCCCATTTTTAATGCACATTTAAAGGTATCGCATCATAAAAGTGTGATGGGAGAGTTTTTACGCATGATTGCGATGGTACGGGATGTAAAAACAGTTATAAAAGTAGTCCAGTAGAAGACATTTTCAAAAACTCATAAACAAGGCCGCTGCCTCTGACTGCAGCTTTGAAACATGCACTATTAGCATAGCGGTTTTTTTTTTTCTCTCTCGTTAGCCTCACGTGGGCAGTGCTAGTCTAACATTAGCACTTTATTTCATTTATTACTCTAATGGTTTGAGTAAAAACAACCTAATTGAAGTGCTTATCTGTGCTTTTCATTGATAAACCTTGACCATGCAGACTGACTCTATTAGCAACAGCTGCTATAAATACAGACGAGGGTAGAAATTTCAGTGGGAGCCGATTAGGCTGACCTGAAATGCAAAGAATTTGGAAAATCCATGCAAATGAGGCCAAAGAGGGCAGACATGTTCGCAAGTGACTCATTAGCGTCTCGCTCTTGGGACTTCAATCAGAACGTAACAATGCCAACTTAAGCAGTTTATTGTTTACGCCTTGTGAGTTCAGTCACCTTGTCCCGGACGGCTGTAAGCCTTTTAAATTCCATTCCCTGAAGATATTTATGATGCAAATCCAATTTCTTAGACTTTGATAGTTTGCCGGGTAAGGGCTGTGCGCCTGGTTTTGGGTTCTAATGCTGACTTTTAATCTGCAGTCGCAGATTAAAAAGTTGTTTTGCTGTGGTTTAAAAGTGTGTCCTCTTAAAAAAGTAGATGAGAGTAGATAAAATTCCTCTCACCGCCACCTAACAGTGATGTAATCACCACCACCGTCACGCTGGGATACCGTTGAGCTATCTTCGGGACTCGGATGGGGATTAATAACTTCCGCGTTGTACCGTGTCACAGTTGAGGGGAGAAAATGATGCTGTGTGGAAAAAATAATGGAGGAGTGGGTAATGAAGGCTAGAGGATGACAAATGGAGGTGCATGGCAGGCGGGGTAGGGGCGGAGCAATGCTTAGCTAACGAGTTTGGGCCGAAAAGTGTCCTCGACAGGGAAGATGAAGTCGGACTTGTCAGACTAATGCACGAAGATTTGCTGAACGCAGCACATGCTAATCAGAACAGGAGCAAGAAAGTGAGCAGTGGGACTGCCAGGATCTATATGAGATCAAATAATAAAAGAGAGGGTTTTTTGTGATCAGGTGAATACAAACAATAGGGCAAATGTGCCAAAAATCACCTGGTGGCTGGTCACCGAGGGTTTTAGGATTGGGATCATCGAATTTTTCCTGCCAGCCATGTTTTGACTGGTAATGCCAAAAAACATTACCCCTGTAGTCGTGACGCATGTCTAAAGCATGTTAGCGAGAAAACACATCTTGTAGCTACAAATGGGAAAAGAGCTGGCAGCCATGCTCCATGAGTACCCAGCATGCATTTCTACCCTGCATGGAAGGCAGCTTTGGCTGCTTTCCCCCTGCAACCTCTGCGGTATTCGCCGGCGCTGCTGAGAGCCTCCTCCAGCCTTGCCAGGCCACCTCGAGTCCAGGTATGTTTGTGAAAATCAGATCAAAAAGGACGGCGGCAGCAAGGGAGGGGAGGGGAGGAGGAGGAAGATGGTTGGATAAAATCTGAAAAAAAAGTGGCCTGAACTCTGGGGTAATTAGGGAGGCAGGCTGAGCAGCGCTGTGGTGGGAGATTGAACCGTAGCTTAGGTTCAGGCGGGAACACATTTTTACAGTTAACAAGAACCAAAAGTCCAGGATACAAATCTGCAGATCTGCCTCCACTGCTGTGGCGTCAGCTGTGTTTCACTTCTCACACTTGCACTCGTGCTCCTCTCCATCTGAGCGTTGCCTTTAACTGCCTGAATCAGGCGTATCTGCTCGTGCACCCACGCACGCTAGGGTCAGCGTCGTTGTTGTTTGGAGACGGCGGTTGTCACGTGACACAAAAACTCCCACCGAGGTCCTCGTAAAGATGATAACAGCTTGAGTTTATTTCACCGCGCCGCCATTCTTGCAGGTTCCAGTGACCCACTTTCAGGCAACTTTTCTGTGTTGTACACGTCTGAGCCGTCGACTGTTAGCGAGGTGTTTATTTTCCATCTTCATCCTCGGCCCTCAAGGACCTCACGTTGCCACAGAGGATAATTGCACTTCTTCACTTATTTGCACACTTCTCTCCTGATCTATTTCTCACCCATCCTTCCTCTCATTCTCATTTCCTTTTTCTTTCCACTTTTGTTATCCTCTCCGGCGTCATCACCCTTTCATTTCCGTTCTCCGCACTTCACACTTTCTGCATCTTGTTTGTTTTCCCCAGGGCTTGTTTTGTTTTCCCAATTTAGGAAAATGCAAATAGCTAAAATGCTAATGGTGGATTCGATCGGAACTTTCTGAATATGTTGAATTGTGGCCGACCTTCCTTGATAGCTTTAACGTGGAGCTTAGCCCAGACAGACTGTCTGCAGTCAGCAGTTTTCCATTAGCAGGAGGGATTCGTAACTAATTCCTCGCTCTTTGGCACTGACGTCCTTTCCTCCATTTTCCAGCGTTTGGCCAACTCCAAAGCCCACACATCACGCTTCATCAGCGCCAACCTCCCCTGCAACAAGTTCAAGAATCGGTTGGTCAACATCATGCCCTACGAGACCACACGCGTCTGTCTGCAGCCAATCAGAGGGTTGGAAGGATCTGATTACATCAACGCCAGCTTCATTGATGGATACAGGTAAGAAGAGAAGACGCCAGTCAAATCAGCACTGTTGGTTTGTGTTAGATTTTTCTCTCTGAGGCAGAATCAGGAAATAGAGTCAGTCTTTGATAAGCGCATCAAGTATAAAGATTTGGTAAATGTGCTTTTTTCTATAAAGGCAACAGAAGGCCTACATTGCAACGCAAGGTCCTCTGGCTGAGACCACGGAGGACTTCTGGAGGATGCTGTGGGAGAACAACTCCACCATCGTCGTCATGCTGACCAAACTGAGAGAAATGGGACGGGTAGGACATGCAAACGCAATCTCAGAGGGCCTCAAACCCTGTGCGATCAGTACTATGAACAATCTTTGTGGTCTTTTTGTTCTAAAAGGAAAAATGTCACCAGTACTGGCCTGCTGAGCGTTCTGCCAGGTACCAGTACTTTGTGGTCGACCCCATGGCGGAGTACAACATGCCCCAGTACATCCTGCGAGAGTTCAAGGTCACAGATGCCAGGGTAAGTGTTTTTTTCCTTTAGAAAAATACTTTTCCACCTAACTTTTCTTGCTTTATGTGACCATTTCTGGATCGACTCGGTTCAGTCAGACTATTCTGGGCCTTGAGCGAAGGCTGCAGCTCACAGCTAGACTCACGGTGCTGCACGGCGCCTCATAGCCAATAGCTGCAAAGCAGGATGACATCATAGCGTCCTGGAAAAGAAGAACATAAATTTTAGCAACAAAAGAGCACAGCACAGCACACAAAGCCAGAAAATGGCACTGAACTCGCTCTTTGCCTCTAGCGTTCTCTCTGCCATCACAGGTTGTGATGTAACGGTTCTCTGCCGGCCAGTCTTTGGATTGCGATGTGTTCAGGCTCCGCCCACACTATCTGACACCCCTAGAAAACATGTGTCCAATAAATATATCATAAAAGTCTGTTTCGCCCAGCGGATTATTGATTAGAAGCGTTTTATTCTCCTACTTCTGTACATGAATGTGTGTATTATGTGCAGCTGTGTTTTAATCACAGAAGCCACGCTCCAGCGCTCAAATTTGTCAAGCCGGTCGCGTATTTAATCACACAGTTCGACACGCTGCGTGGGCCCTTAGGTTGTATGTTTAAATTACTCCCCCAACCCTCTGAGCCACGGTTCCCTTTCTTTAGTCCATGTTGGTTATTGCCTGGTTGTTGTTGTCCCCCCCCCCCCACCCCACCGAGGTGAAAAAAACATCCATCGAGACGAAAAACAGAAAAACAAAGGCGGCAAAAGAAAAAAAGCGCGTAACGCCTCGTAAAACGAAGCCAGGAAACACAAGCAGCTTATCCAAATCGCCCGATTTGTCAAGTGCAACAAATGTACCTGAATGTATCTTGGCAGGGAAGGGGAGCAGCGTCGCTATTATCGGCAGCTGAGATACAGTAGCGGCGCGGCGCACGCCTGCATGCAGAACAGCTGGATTTTACATTTAGAACACAGGGATTGAATAGGCGGTTTATTTATATCACCGTGTACAATAGCTGCATTTGCCGTACAGCCATTGTTGCAGCTTCCGTCTCAGCAGGGATTGTTGACGTGAGACATCATTAGCATGAATGAATGAGGAGGTTGGACCCTGCGACAACATCAGATTTCAGGCTCTTGTTAGCGTCTGAGCTTTGGTAAATAGCATAATACCATATTTGGGGCCTCTAATATGGAAGATTTAATCGTGTTTGCGACCGTTTAAGGGGATTAAAGTGATGAATTTTGTTGTTTGTCACTCGGATTGCCGCCGTTGCTCACGATGTTTACAGATCTTCATCTTTAAAAGCACAAGCTGGAGCAAGTTGCATCACCACAAATTGGTATTTTCCCAACTCGCAATCCTGTGAGCTAAAATCATTAAACTTTTGACAGCATCTTGCAGCAGGATGAAGTCAGATGTGTCTCCGTTAACTCTAGATTTTTAAGATGTAAAATAACATCAAGAGTGATAAAGCAATTATATAGCATCGAGTACAAGGTAACATCTTCGACAGTGACATTTTATCCTCTGGACTTCTTACTATTGGTGTCTTTTGGCCTGGGCGTTTTACCTCCATCACCCCTTTCATCCATCAAGTCAGCACATCGATCGCAGTGCAGGATTATCCTATTCAACACGGCGAGGAAGACACGTGTCACGGCCGATGCGCTATTGATTAACTTTAACTTGGAACTTTTCTTTCAAGTGCACTCACACACCTCTGCGTGCAAACACACTGAAAAAGGAGGAGAAAAAAACACTCTTTCTCACACTTTTCTCTGTGGTCAGACGGTTCTCGTGAGGTTATTTTCCCTTTCTGTCAAGCGTGATCCTCGTCCTCCGTGTTTCCGCAGGACGGCCAGTCCAGGACGGTCCGACAGTTCCAGTTCACGGACTGGCCGGAGCAGGGCGTGCCCAAATCCGGGGAGGGATTCATCGATTTCATTGGCCAGGTGCATAAAACCAAGGAGCAGTTTGGACAGGACGGGCCCATCTCCGTCCACTGCAGGTAAGCTTCTCCGCCGCCTCCGTCAAAGATCGTGAATATGACACCCTGGAAATCGATCCCTTTAACAGAGGTTTCCTTGCGGTTAGAATCCAGAGGTGCCTCTCCAAAGCACGCTTCCCTTGAAGTCTTTAGTATTAAATCGCCTTTCGTGGTTCCTGATGTTTGGCAGCGCAGCATCTCCTGCGGTGCCGCTCTAATGGCGTCATCTGGCTGGATACCAGCCCTTCCCCCCGCTACCCCCGCACCTCCGCAGGCCTATCTGCTCCATAATTGATAAGGCTGAGATGTGCCTTGGCATTTGTAAGAGGAGGCCCGTGAAATGATACAGCCATTCTTTCTGCTTTTTACGATCGCGCCGCTATGCATTTTTCATCAGAACTGATGTAGCTTCCAAGGTAACCTTCATCATTAACGTGATGGGCTGGGCAGAGTGAAATGATGTGGTTGTGGTCACCGCTGAGGCCGTAGATTATCCTCGTTCTCGCTCCTCCACAGACCTTGAGCGGGTTCTGATGAGCATCCTCGCTTGGAGGGTGGCGTCTTGGCTCCGGGCTATAAAGAAAATAAAGAGATTTCCTTCATATTGTCTCCGTTTAATCGGTTTCATCTGGTCTTTACTTGCGGTACGAGTCAGTTTTTAATTCCACGTTGCTGTCACCAGGGCGCCATGACATCATCAAACATAACGTCATCTTCGTGTATTTAAAAGCATGATGTCACTGCCCATCGAGTGGGCCCTGGGGAGTTATAAGAGGTGTCAGGGAAGCTCTAATAAGACTGAATTATTTCCTCCCCGTAGCAGGTTGCTATTGCAGGGGCATGAGGAGCTGTCGCAGTTAAGTGATTTCTGGTTTTAAAATGACTTTCCAGGATGGTGTAAGCGATGAAGTCTTGTAGCGCCGGCGTGTTCGGCTGCTAAATGCCTGGATGCGTTTGTCTGATTCTGCGGCAGGCAGAGCAGAAGGGAAAGACGTGCCGCGTTAACCGACTGCTAGCACAGATTTGAGTTGCCACAGCAGAGGAATCAAAAACAGGTGGGCTAAATGACAGTGACGTTCGATTCAGCGTGGCGGCGTCTCACGTACACACACACACACACACACACAAACCTGGGTGGGGTCTTTTAATACTGAAAACGTGGAAACGTTCATCTCGAAATTGTTTCTCTCCATCCTCTCATCACCTTCTGTTTTCGCGCTTGTGCCTTCAGTGACCAGCCTTTCTGCTCTCTCCTTCTTAATCCTCTTTCCCTCCGGCGCTCTCTCCTTCCTCCATCTCCTCCTCTTCCTCTTCAGTCTAACAGACCCACATCTTCTTGGTCATTAATTGCCTGATTACTGCTCTTGATTGGGAACACCAAATCCTCTCCGCTCAGATGCTCAGATTCGATCTTGCTTTTGGCGACGGCGGTGTTGTGTGTTGTGTTCAAGGGTCCACCTGTTGGAGGCTTTGACGGAGTTTTTGGGTGGGCCGTGAGGCGCCGCCACGCTGGGGTTTGGTTGTGGAACGTTGTCTCATGTTCTGCATGATTAGACTCAATACCTTCTGTGTTGGATGTAATTTAATTACAGTCCCCCACCCCCATCTGCCGACAGACGAAACCTTGGTAGACCCACGTTCTCTCCCACGTTCCAATGCCTACCAGCAGCCGCTGCTTCCCGCTGCTCGCTCAACGAAACGGCTGGAGGAACTGCAAATAACTCTGTTGTCATATCAATTATTGTTCCGTTGGTGAAGTGGAAGTCGCTTCACGGCAAAGCGGCTTAGAGAGGCAGCTCTCGAGTATTTCAGGATCGGAGTTAAGACCCGGGCTGCCTTTCTGGAGAGCGGTGGCGGCGGGCAGAGTTTTCTCTGCGCGAGGGAGGGGCTTAGAGGGAGGAAAGGCTGTTGGGACTCACGTGCGTCCGTGAGCGCTGCTTTGGCTTTTGAAGTTTTCCCACACAGATCGGGTCCTTGGCGTCATCCGTGCTACGTGGAGCCCCTGGGGCTAGAGCCACACCCATGTCATCAATTGATGTTGATGTCGTTAAGGTGGGGGGTTGAACTCTGGCAGGCTGGACCTCTAATCGTTGCGTGTCTGGTTTGTGTGTTTGCAGTGCCGGCGTGGGGAGAACTGGAGTCTTCATCACCCTCAGCATCGTTCTGGAGCGAATGCGCTACGAAGGCGTGGTGGATATCTTCCAGACCGTGAAGATGCTGCGGACACAGAGGCCGGCCATGGTCCAGACTGAGGTCAGGGGTCACCAAAGGGGTTTTGGGACATGGTTAACTGTAGACTGTTAGTACCCAGAGGCACAGCCTGAGCTCTTCTCTAAAAGTTAGGACACAGTCACCTGCAAAAGCCCCATAATTAGTTTTGATGAAAAGCAATTAAAACCTTACTGTGATTCTGTTCTGATGCATCTGTTTCCTGGTCCTTTTTTTTCCAGGATGAGTACCAATTCTGCTATCACGCCGCTCTGGAGTATTTAGGAAGCTTTGATCACTATGCAACGTAAAAAAAAGCCATTAACTGTTCCCCTTCAGAATTCCATCTCTCCCACTCCCCCCCAACAGTCTCCTGAGCCATAGAAACTTTGACAATTTGAAACAATGACAGCAGATGAAGACGCCATGGCTAATCTAGACCAGGATCCTATCGTAGATATTCAGACACCAGGAAAACCAGTGTAGAGTAGTTCCGATTCGAACACGAGACTCTGTGGGTGGGGGAAAAAAAAAAACAGAATAGCCTATCCTCCAGACACAGCGGCTCAAGATGTGGAAGTGGGAAGCGATCCAATGCCAGACTGCTTACCTTACCTCAAGAGTTTCAATGTGGAGGACATTGTAAACATTCATGGAGGGGTTTTTTTCAAAATTTCTCTCTCAGAGCAACAGTAACAACGAAGAGATGACAATGAAAGCAGCAACAGCAAAAAAAAAGAAAAGAAAATTACCGGGAGGCGGTCGGATGTAGCCAAGAGAGACTTTCTTTCTCATATTCCTGCAAATGAAAAGGGTGGAATTGAGAGAATTTTTTTTTTTTCAGAATTTGGTGGGAAAAAAAAGTAAAAATTCTATTGAAAGGCTACCATCTGTCTTTTAATACACCTGTTTCCACATGGGAAGAGCAGAGGCTGCGTTTGATGATTCAAGCAAATGCCAAATGACTCCATGAAGCAGAAACAAGCAGCATGTAGGAAAACAAAAACAAGAAGGTACCAGAATGGCTCTCTGTGGTACTCCAGAAGGTTCCTGTCCCAGTGGCTGTTGCAGGAAGAGAAGACCGGTTCAGAAGGCTCGGAGAACCATAAATCATGAGTTTTTACAATCACCCTTCTCCTTGGGACTGTTGCTGCGTGGGGCTTCGGTGCTACCGTCCACCGTTTCAAACAAGACCGGTGACCAGAAGCTTGGAAACTAACAACCGAACAAGGACGGCCTCAGAGTCCGGGCTTTCTTGTGTACAGCGACCAACGCTCATTATCATCGTTGTGAACTTTTTTTTTTATCCTAAGAGGAATATCAACCTTTTTTTTCTCTGAAATCTATTTTCTGTTGAAACCAAACATGCTGCTTATCCCATGTATGCTGTACGTGCAGCTCTCGAGTGGAAACCGACAAAGAAACACGACGCCTGCCTCTGGCGCGACCAGCGTCACAACAGTGCACACCGGTCTTTACCACCTCTCCGTTTATTTCCAGCCTTCTCTCGAATCATATATTTATTTGCAAATGACACTGAAGAGTGACTGAAGAAGAGTCCTGGCGTAAAAGCTGTGCATCTATGTGGTTGGGCAAAAAAAAAAGAAAAAAAAAAAGGCCTTTAGTTCCACTGTGCGTGTGCGTGCGTGTTTTGTAACAGTTGGATAAACCAGTAGTTGCTTTGGGTTTTCTTCGTCCTCCGTTTTGTGCGGATGCCACAGCCGGTCCAGGAAGCTGCGTTGGGTCTCGATGGCGCTGGAGTCAAATTTACGGTACGCTAACTTTAGCATCTCCAGATTTGAAAAAAGCAAACAAGAACAAACTTGAAACTAAGGCACTAAGGACAATGTACCGGTTGGATGCGATGCGTTAAAGCGAAAAAGAGCAGAAACATCAAGCCTCTGGATGTCAACATCAGTCCTGTGGTCTCGCGTCCGTGTGCACTAAAACCAGAGCGACGGACAGAACTGTGCGTTCTCTTTTCTTATTTCCAGAAAAGCCTTATTGTTACGGTAACATGAAATCATCAATGTTGTATTGAGACAACCTATTTTACATTTACATTTACAAAATTACAACCTATTTTACATCATTTTCTTTGATTTTTCGTGGGGTTTTTTTTTTCACAAAGATGTCATATCACATTTTTTAAATCTTAGCAGTAAAAAGAGAAATGCTTATTTGTTCATATTATGTTTAAATACATTATATTTTTTCACTGTAGAAATGTTAAAAATAACATGTCTGTGTCGGCGTGCATGTATGGGTTCTTACTGCACACTCACACATTCATATATATTTAAATGAGACTATAAATATACTTTATCCAGACATTTAGTATTAATTCTTCTACTTTTTCCCCTCATCATCCTTTTTTTAATTTTCTACTTTCCATATGAGCTAGTTCTCATATCTAATAATGTGGTGATTCTTTTTTATTTGCGTGATTATTTTTTGTTTGTTTGTTTTAACTTTTGTGAGTCTATATCAGCATTAGGGCTGAAATTTGTCTTTTTCAGATCCACCTTGTGCCGATGGGGGGATGCCATGTTTAACCTTTGATATTCTTGATCATTTTTAAACATTAGTTTTTTTTTCTTCAAAAAAAAAAAACAGTTGCATTTCATATTTATTTTTATTTTTTTTCCCTAAAGATCAAATAAGTTTCAGTGGGATCAGATTTACGGGCGTGGAAGTTTTTGCTTATATTTCTCTCCCCTGCCATTTGTAAAGCCTGTTTTCTCTCCATCCTGAACCCCCCCAGAGTCAGACGGTTGTGACGTAAATCCGCTCCCTCGTCAGTCACCTAGCTTCAATTTAATGATCAGTCTTTACTTCAACATCCTGTTCAGTTATTTTTTTTATCCCGAGCATGGTGGGAAGCGCTCACCCTCCGGCGGGACTAGCGCAGGTCTATAACGGAAAGAAAAAACTGATGACTTTTCTTTTTCACACCATGAAAGTGCTGCGGCGGGAGGCAGTTACTGTCCAGTAATTGGACGTCTCCTGCAGTTCTCCTGTAGTAAAAGAAAGAATCCATAATTATTCCCACATCTTCCCAGAAGTTGCAGCACGGCCTGGAATTACAGGGCGTTGTCCATAAATATTGCAGCAGCTAATCTGATAAACGCGGCAGCGGTGAAGGTTGTAAATTTGCAACCTGTGCTGATTTATCTTCTGTCTGCTGTATTTTATGTATGGAATTTTCATGCGGCGTCTTCGCTCATCCCGTTTTTGGGACGCGGAAAGAATCCAGAGCAGAGTAACAGAAGGAGGACCAAGATGACCAAAAGCGAAAGCCGTGTATCACCTTCGAGCAGATGTTTCACGATGAATTTCACAAGCATTGCTTTTGGACTGAAGCCCTCTGGAACTCAGAAAGACTGGCGAATGCCAAAACTGTATCCGTGCAGTGTGTTGACCCCGTTCTGACTCCATGTAAAGACTTTTGAAAACAGCTGCCAACATCACTTGCGGAATATTTGGCAAGGGGAAGAAAATATAGCATCAAAAAGAACAAAGCATATAGAGTACACGGACAAAAAGGAAAAAGAGCCCAGTGTCAGCGGAATCATGTTTCCTTTGTATGAGAGCCAAGAGCTGTCACTTTCAAACTGTTACTTCTAACCGAAACAATAATTGGTTTAAAGCCACTGTGTATGTAGATATGTTAACTTTGTATTAAAGAAATGTTGTCTGAAAATCGCTTTCCTTGTCGTTTTTGCTGGCATTTAGCTAGCCACAGCGGTTCTTTGGGGCTCCCAAACGCTGTGTTAAGTGTAATGAGGCGCACAGATGGTGCACTTCTGCTGTTGGTAGACGGCTTGATTAGCTGCTTCCTATATTTGTCCTCTGGCTGCTTCACAAACGCATCCTGACGTGTCCTTAACTCTCTCCTCAAGCCCAGTAAATGCCGCCCAGCAAGCTGATCTTGGCTCGGCGGTAAACAAGGTCATGTTTGCTCTGAAAACGCTCTTTTTGATATCAAACACCCTCGTGTGAATCCTTCAGTGTGTACTGAAGATGCGGCTGGAAACATCTTTGCATGAGGTTCTTTATGTGCATCATATATTTCCAGTTTAAATGATAGATACATCTTCTTTTCATCCTCCTCTTCACACTTTTTTCCAGCCTTATCCTGTGCATCCTCTTGTCTTTCCACTCATAAATCTCCTCTTTGGCGCTCCTCTGGGCCTTGTGTTTGGAGCTTCCATCCTCAGCATTCTTCCACTGGTATCTTTTATCTTTCCTCGGTTCATCTCTGAACCATCTTGGTCTGGCTTTGGTCTCTCCTAAACAAGCAGGGTCTTCTCATCTCTGACTCCGTCCATCCTCAATACTCCCGAGGAGAAGCTCAAGGACAGCTTGCGACCCACTCGTGAGTAAGGATTTATTAATTTGCTCCATCTCAATTTTCAGGCTGTAATCTTATCAAAACTATCTAAACATTAGTAATAGCATCTAATAATGGTTGTACAAACTTTTGTGTCTCTTTTCATGGTGTTTAACTGATCGTGAAGACGTGGAGTAGATAATTTGAGCTCCCCATCACATGAATAGGCAATTTGTGACAACAATCTGGCTCAGACTAAGAAGACTGGCATTTATTAAAGGGTAACATTTGCAAAATGACACTTCCTTTCAAGGACGACAGTGCTAATTGTCTGGTTCTGAGAACTGCGTTCCATTTCTTCTTCCTCTTAGTGGTGAAACCAACAGACTGGGTGTGAGCGAGGGTGGCCAAGGAAGTGAATTAGAGCAGCGATTATGCAGTGATTCAGACAGCAGCTCATTAGGACCCAGCTAAGCAAGCAATCAGCGAATCAATGTGACAGTTGACCCAAAAGCCACAGAAATTTGTAATAAATGGCAAAGCCAAAAATTGGATTATCCATGGCCTGGCGGCCACGTTCCCTCTGTTTCAAAAGACAAATCAATCCAATCAAGCCAAGAAAAGAAGCGAAGCAGGACAGAAAGGCCCGGCCGAGGACGATACCCGTCTGAGCTGTGCTGCAGCGTTCCACAGGTCAGTCTGGTTTGATCCTCAGCCTTCTGAAATATTCATGGGACGCTTTTAGGTGTTTATGACCACCCTTTATCATAAGAGACTTACAGACATTTGAACTGGAGCCAGGACAGCGAAGGTGAAGGAGTGGCAGTGCAACGCTGAGTCCCTCACCGTGCAAACCTGCAAGTGGGGAACGGAAGAAAAAAAAATTAATATGCAGCAACAGCAGGATCGCTTTCTACTGCAGGAGGGTGTTCTGCGTACAAGGGAGGGAGGTGTGAGGTGCGAGAGGGGGTGGGGTATTAAATCTATTCATCAAAATTATGGCTACTGAATGTCAGCAGTAGGAGTTGAGCAGAGATGGATGGAGGGAGGGAGGGATGGAGGGATGGATGCAGTTTCGGGTTCCTTTCTGAGAAGCCTAAAGCGACCCTTCTCAAAGGTCGGTGCTGCCACCTGCAGGCTGTTTTCCGCCACTGCATGCGCCAACACCTGGGTGGGAACGCATGGGCCCCCCAGGCTCCTGCTTTCCATGCTCCTGCTCACCTGAGGGGCGCGCACATTCCATACGTGCATTTTGGACACGCCTAGCCATCAGTGCAGGGACAGGCACATTTCCCAGTAAGCAGGAAGTGCAAAATAAAAACGAACGTGCGGTAATTTAACAAGAATGAGAAAATGTGATTTACTTGTTCTAAATAATCTTACATTAATGACTGTAAAGTAAACTCCCGTATCATCTTCCCACACTTCATTCTAGAGAAATGGAGAACCTCTGGCCTTGGTTTTTTCATACCATGTGTCACCAGAGGCAAAGGCTGACGTCTGCTTAGCCAGTATCGCACACATAAGGTCAGAGTTTTCCCAACATGCTTATGATGCACTTACACACTGAAGCAATGGTTGTGAAGAAAGGCTTATCATGTTGTAGTTTGTTTTGTTTGTTTTTTTTATTTTTTGTATGTACTTGTGTCCTTAGAAGGACCTGGAATGCTGCGACTTACTGGAAGATAAGGAGGCAGCAGCCTCCACTCATCAGGATACTGAAGTTTAAACTTTATTCAAAGAAAACCTTTATTCCTCAGATGAGGAAGAAGTAAAATAAACGTATTTGGATTTTTACTTTGGAGTGTCAGCAAAAATGGTCAGTCCATCCGGAGACACTGTGGGGAATAATGGTTGTGTAATGGGCTGGAGAGCGTTTGAATGATGAGAGCGGAACAAAGAAAAAGCTGCTCCAAAGTGTTTTGCTGTGTGCAAGTGATCGTGGCAGCATCTATCAGATTAGAGACTAACTCACATTCAAGCGCAATTAGATTATGTTGCGTGGAAAGTCTCAGTGGAGTAGTTGCAGAAAAAAAAAAAAAAGTGTTGCTGGAAACAGGGCCAATTCCAGTTACTTTGTTCCAGTTCCAGTTAATGCTTCTCTTGGTGCATTTGGAGGAAAAAGAGTGCAGCTTGACCAATGATCCAGTGAAAGGACAAAGAGTTACAGCAAAACTGCTAAATTAGAGCTATCGTTTAATCACCTGTTTTGCCACGTATGTCAAAAAAGATGAGAAGAGGAATTTACAAACGCAGCTTTGTGGTTTGTGCGTGCCACAAGAGGTATGCCCAAAGGGTTATTGTTTGCAAATTTGCCGCCTCATTCTTGTCTGAGATGATGCTTTGAAAGTAACTGCTGTTTGGCGCGCACGTGTCGGCACAGGCGGATGGAACCCAAGCAAGACCAGGCTTTGCTGATGCCCACCGGAACGCTGGGAGACGCTTTCTCAGGTTCCGCTGCGTCAACTGTTGCGTCTGGAATCGCTGAGAAAGTATAAATGTGCAGATATTTGCCGTTAGGCTGACCGCCTGGGTTCAGGCAAAGTTCCTTTTGTTGTTTTCCCAGGCAGCTTTGAATGTTTCTCTGCTCATTAGAGAGAAGAAAGAACAACACGCTCCGAGCTGTTCAACGATGGATTCGTGTCACGGAATGAAAAATAGCAAATGTGTTTTTTTATTCTTTAAAATTCTTGTAAATTGGTTTTAAGTTTATTTATGTTCCTTTGCCTTATCTAATGATTCAGATTCTATGGTAAAATATCATTCTGCTAACTTTTAGCTGTAATAACTCTAATGCAAAAGTTACATGATACCTGATTGGGCAAAATGTTGAGAAAATCTGGCCCGATCCTTTTAAGGTTTTAGCCACAGCGGTGTGTGATATAAATAATTTATTGAGCTTACACACAAACAGAGCTGCAGGAAGCTAGCGGCACGGCACGGCAGCTGATTTATTTTATGAACCCGTTGGCTGTAATGGATGCCTGCAGAAGGAGACGGAACACTTACAAGCCAAGCAAAGCTAACAACGGGTCAAACAGCATGTTTGAAGCTAATGAGAGTCTTTGAATGTTCAAAAACTGTCATTTTATTGCAAAACGAGAAGTCAGTACGAGATGGAGATAGAGGGAGGGAGATATAGATGTGCAGTGGCCTGCTAACACTGGGATGAGCTACAGGTAAATGGAGTTCTCTAAATACAGGAACAGACACGAACATCACTGGAACACATTAGCACTAATTGGAAACCCTAACCCCAAAGTTGTGTGTTTGGTCATAAACATCTTCACCTCCACCATTAGCAGCCACGTCTGCTCAGCAAATATGTTGGTGCAGTCGCGTCAGCCTTTGGGGGTTGAAATGAAGGAAACCGCGCTCTCATGGTCAACAGGCCCATTTGGATACAAATTAGAATGATATTTCCCAAACGTTTGCATCCTTTACACCAGAGGGCTGCTGGAATATGTAAGGAATGCTTTCTGGAATGTTTTCACCAGTTTGTTTGTCGTCATAATTTTTTAGCATCACTGGGCTCTGGTCTGGTCTCCAGGAGGTGCTTTATGTTTAATTACAGGGTTATTATTAGAGAATTTATAAATGGCTCACTAGAGTTCTTTCTGAGGTTTCGGTTGCGTTCACATGAAAGCTAAACCCAAGAAAATCTGTTTTGAGGAACTTTGGTTTTATTTAGAGATTTATTTTTCCCAAGCATGAGGTCAACAGTGAGGCTGGTTTGTTTAAATGAAATGAATCAAGAAACTGCGGCTGGACTTGAAACAATCGTGACTGGAGCAGACAGATTTTGAGCTCGTGAGAATGACACATCCAAGAAGCAAACCTTGATGCATCCTCGTGTTATTTAACGGTTGAAACTGCATTCGATACGTCAGATCTGTTCATTTGATGACTTTTCTTTCCTCTTCAAACTGCTTTGACGTCCCAGCTCTGATCTCAGCTTTGCTCTTCACTCCGTTTTAGGTGCTTAAAGCTCAAAGGATTCCTTAAGGGATAAAAATATTTTAGCCATTCGGATACCCACCATTGGATTCCTTATCTCAGACCCTTTTATCTTCCAAATGGGAGAAGGAGAAAATACCCTGCAGCTGCGGCGCAGGAGCAAACATGCATGCGGACCGAAAGCAGGGTGAGGGGCTAGGTCAGGCCCTGAAATCCAGAACGTGTGACTCGCTGAAACTAACCTGGAATAATAGTTTAGGGTTACCACTGCTACATACGTTAGCATTAAACAGCAAAGGCTGGGTCAAAATTCACCCAAGCCTTTTTTTATTGTGGGTGGATTTCTATTTCCATGTAAATGCACAGAACAGACCCATATCCAACATTATTGTGATTCACTTGATGGGACCGTGGAGGCTGCTGGTGCTGGAGGTTGGCCATGCCCTTACCAAGGGGATAATAATCTTAACCCATTATTGATTTCCCATAATTATTTTCCCACAAACTTCCAATAAAGTTTTCACTGTGCGTCTATGTGTGTGCGCATGTGTGTGTGTTTGTGTGTATGTGTGTGCACGTGTGCTTTGGAGAGCCAGAACAAGCACGACTACAATTCATTTCCTTATTAGGCAGAAAGGACAAAGCAAAATCTCTTTCATGTTAATACTTGCACAGTTGCTGAAACGATCCAAAAACAGGTCTGAGACTTAAATAAAACCGGGAATGTGAACGTTTAAATACATTTGTGTGCTGGAATGTCAAGTGATGAAGCGCCAAAGAAAAGGAACCATTCCAAAAAATGTAGAGGGAGAATTAGTGTTGCAAGAGTGCTGGTCCTAAACGTGCTTGTTAGGCTTAGCTTCACGCTTTTGATAAAAATTCATTAGAAAGTTATAATAACACAGTTGTCATAGCTTGCTTTGGTGCTTTTCTTTGGTTGTTTCGCACAGGTAAACTAAGCGGAACTTGAAATCTCACATTAACAGTGGTTTCTGAGAATCCAGCAGGAACCTTCTCCTTCTAACCTGCGAGGACTCGTCTGTTTGCATACCTCTGGGCAGATACACGTGGTGCCTGAGCTTCACAGCCAGCTGCACATCTGGCCCACAGCCGGGATGGTTGCTGTGCCTCAGAATCTCAGCTGATACAGAGCAAGTGATGGGATCATTAATAGACCTAACTGCCTCAGATCGCTCCATCCCCCATCTTTGAGCCTTTGATTTATCCGGAGTTGCATTAGCAGAAGATTTTCCTTAGGTGGACCCTAACCGCAATGGGTGGAGTGATGTTTTTCGCAGCGAGATCGCACAATAAATCTGCAACAAGAGCCCAAACTATTTTGTTTTGTGTTTTTTTATATGTGGGAGGAGACAACAGATCTTTGCTGGGTGAAAATATTTGGCCTTTGTTTGCCACATCTGTTTCACATGTGACGGTTACATAAACTGTTTAAACGTGAGATAAAAGATTTAAAACACTTCCACTCTATTTACAAGAGTGTCCTCAAATACCTGGAGCCTACGGACAGAATTTGAGCAAATTTAACAAATAAAGTTCATGTACTAGGCCCAGAAGATTAACCGTGGAGCAAATTCCACTTGCTCGGACCACTTTCTGCAGGTGAGTGCTTAAAAGTCCGGCGTGCACAAGCACAGTGCACTGAAGCCGCTCCAACGCTTTCAGCTCCTACTGCGTTCCTTCTTCTGCTTCAAGCACTGAGCTTTGCACTGAACCCTCCCTCTTTGTGGTCCAGGGCGGGGGAGTTTCGAGCAGGAGGAAGAGCCACTGGAGGGGACAGATGAGTTCCAGCGCTGCTGCAGAGAGGGCAGAGGCCTGTTGCTATCCTAACGCCGCGGAGACTGTTGTTGGTCTGCGCGCTCCTACACGTGAAAAGAGAAGATCTGGACTCTGCCGGCTGAGCGCCATCGCGGTCCTTCACGGGTCAGTGGTAAGACAAGTTTAATTTACACAGCAACTGTTCAACTGAGTTTTAAGTTTGGTGTTTGATCCTGTATCTTTTTTTTTTTTTTTTAAAGAACACAGTTGTTTCCTCCTGTCTTGTTAAATGACTCTAAATTATCAATGAGGGTCAAATGGCTCTGCTGAACGATGAGATTGTGCAAAAGATAGAGGAAAAAAAAAAACAGCTCTACTCTGGATTATAGGAAATGATTCCTCCTCCTCTCCTGCAGGCGTAGAAGATGCTTTGGTGTGATGAGTGTTGCTCCGTTAAAAATCCCGGTGCGGTTTTTTCCCGTCAGTTTTTAGCCCGATTAATCATTCCACGGGTTTCCCCGCGCATGTTAAACTACTTTAAATATGGCTGCGCAAGTAGGAAATCAATGGAGCCTTCAAGTATTCAAAGTTCTCAGGTTACGCGCCTGAATTCTGACCTCTGACCTCAGCCCCCGCTTTAATTGTTGTTTCAACCACACTTAAAGCAGTTTTAGCCACATCGGCTTGTTCATTTGGAGAGGAGAAATCCATTTACCGGGGACTAGAAAAGCAATTAAAAACATGCAGCATTGTTTTCCACAACAGCAGGGTTTAATGGTGCTGCTGAAAGTTTGTGCAGGTCACAAACGAGTGGGCGTGGGCGTCCCGTCTACCTCACCCTCGGATTCTCTGCAGGGTGAAAGTACCGGAAAATGTCGTAATTGGCTTTCAGTGGAAGATTCAATTACTTGGTCAATCAATCAATCCGTTGCGATGCTTTTATTTTATCGTAGGCGCTGTGTCTGAGATGCACACCAAAGGGTGAGGCAGGATCAGCGGTCACATGATGGCTTTTCTCCTCTTCTCCTCTCTTCTTAATTTCCCTGCTGGCTTTTGTCACAAACACTGAAATGTCTCCCCTTTATTTCCTGGTGTGCTGTTGCTGTTCCAGAGGTGGATGGACCCACCTGTGACCTGGCGCTGTCTGGACACTGCAGCCGCTTCGGAGGCCGCCGTGTCCCATTAGTCCTTGTCTGTGTCAGTATCTGGCTGCATTTCCTGCCAGGATGTGCCTCTTCTGTCTATTTATGTTTGTGTCAGTCTTCCTGTGGCAGCCTGATACCAGCGTGTAACCATTTGTGACAAATGACATTCTGAGTCATTTGAAGCTCGAAAAAGTTTTGCGGGTGACAACTTTGTGCCTACTTCAACAACTAACTAGAATTTAGCTTATTTTGTCTTGAATTTGCAATGACAGAACACCCTAAAGGGCAGTTTTCTTCTTGTTCTCTTTAAGGTCGAAGAGGGAAATGAATTGCGTCGCACTTAAATGATGCCTGAGTCCTCCCTCTCCGCCGCCATGAACGCCTCTACCTTTGCCAACAACACACCGCTCTGCTACTCCATCAACAGCACCCCCTCCCAGTACTCACGCACCATCACCTCGGTATCCTTCTCATCCATCTTCAGCGCTCTGGGTCTCTTCTCCAACTTCATCGCTTTCATAGTCCTGGTCAAGTCTTTCCATCGAACGAAAAGCCGATCCCGATCCTCTTTCCTGATTTTCCTGGGTGGCCTGGTGGTCACGGACTTTTTGGGTCTCCTGGTCACGGGGTCCATCGTGATATCCTTCTACCTGACAAACTTTAACTGGCGCTTATTGGACCCCGACTGCCACTTCTGCAACTTCATGGGGATGTCCATGGTGTTTTACGGCCTTTGCCCGCTGCTGCTTGGCGCAACCATGGCCGTGGAACGCTTCATTGGCATCAATTGCCCATTTGTGCGCTTCACCGCCATGCCCAAGAGTCGGACGGTCTACATGCTCCTGACAGTGTGGTTGGTTGCTGGTCTAATAGCTCTGCTGCCCATCACTGTCTTGGGGAGCTACCACCTCCAGTCCCCTGGCTCCTGGTGTTTCTTCAACATTAGCTTCCAGGGGAGCGACCAGGCCTTCTCCCTACTCTTCTCTTTTACAGGGCTGCTGTCCATCGCTGTGTCCTTCGTGCTGAACACGGTGAGCTTTATCACCCTGATCAAGGTGTGCTGCAAACAGGACAGGAGGCAGCGACGCAGAGATCATGAGATAGAAATGATGGTCCAGCTGCTGCTCATCATGGTCATTGAGTCCATCTGCTGGTGTCCTCTACTGGTGAGTTTGCCCTTTTAGTACTGGTGTGATGTATTTTGGTTTTCTCACAAATGAATACTGACACTCAAAATGATTTTTCCTAAGCTCTTGTTGTAAAGTGGACCAGAAACAGCGTTAAATCCATCTTACTTCAACTTTATAGCTCGAGTGACTTTCGAGCTTTTAATAGTCAGATAAAATCACAAGCTGCCTCAGACGCTTTGAAACCCTCACCCTAGCCCTGGAGTATGTCAGGATGTATGGACATTGTGACCTGCCTACTAATGTCAACAGCCTTTGTGTTGCTTTCGGACACACACAGACACACACACACATACACACACATACACACACACGCTGCAACAGCGAGCTCAGAGCTGACCGAACGCATCTTTCTGCACAGATATATATTCTGATCAGTGGAGTCACTGCAGATCCTGTAGATGGTGAAACTGTTTTGTTCTTCGTGCGAATGGCCAGCTGCAATCAGATATTTGACCCCTGGATTTACATCATGTGTCAGGTGTCCCGAATGAGGCGAGTAAAATGTGAAACGGAACCATCTCAGAATTGCGACTTTCCTCCACTGTCTGCTCACATGACTCCAGCCTGTTTAAGCACATCTTGCATATTAATGTTCACAGATCGACCCATTTGTAGATCACGGTTCACTCTGCCTGGCTTCTACTCTTTTTTCACGCCAGTGTTAGCATGGCTGCGGTGCTTCACCGTGCAACTGGAATCGTCTCTGTCTTTCATAGCTGCTGTACATTAAATCCTTGATGAGTATCTGACATGTTGTTTTTTGACTAAACGCATGGATTCACTTAGCTTATCTTGTAAAACTTCAATGGTTACCATAAGTTCACAGGAACAGGTGGATGTTGGAATAGGGCATCAAATATGTTATGGCCACAAGTCATACACCTGAGCATTTATTCATTTCATTGGAAATGACACAGTTGTGCAAACCCAAAGCTAGGTAGGGTAGGTAATAATATGATACAAACCGCAGGAGACTTGTTCTTCACAAAGCTGTAACTGAGAATGAGCCAATTTGTCAGCACTAAAGGGGCTTGTTAGCATGTTCTGCCCCCATGGGAGACCGTGGGGCTAATGCTACAGCTCATAAAATGCTGCAGCTATATCAAAGCAGTGGGGATAAGTGCATTGCAGAACAACGACAGACTCAGCTTGACCCTCAGTGGATTATCTGTATGCATACTTGTTATGTAGAAATAATAAATAAATGTGTCTTTTCTTTCACTGCCAGGTCTTTATTGCGCAAACTGTGCTGTTGAAGCAACCGCTCAATGTCAAAAAACTACTGCTCTTCATACGCTTTGCCACCTGCAACCAGATCCTAGACCCGTGGGTGTACATCCTGTTCCGCAGAGCGGTTATTAAGAGACTCTACCCTAGCTTCAACTGGTCTGAAGGCTCCATCATGTCCAGGTACCCATCCTTCCGTGACACCATCCGCAGGTTCACCCGCCCCTCTCTTCAGTCCTCCCTCAACTCATAAACAAGAAAAGACTCAAAATTTGTCACAGCAGACTGTTGAGAAGAGAGCAATGTGTCAATACATCACCACGCTTGCTTTCACACCCGGAGAAATAATGACAGGCTGAAAAATATGAAATTTAAATGTTAATTTAGCTACTCACATCTGCCTCATAATGCTGCTGAATGATTAGGACCTGGTTTAAAAAAAAAAAGGAAAAATCCACTCTATATTTCATATTCTGAAACAGAAAGAGCATCTACTCCATTTAAAGACATGGTGCATTAAAATTATTGCTCCCTCTTTAAAAGTTGACTAAACCAAAAAAAAACTTGGAATTTGGAAGTTATTTTACCTAAAATAAAAGAAACATTTCCATCTTCAGCATCAGTCATGTGACAAACGGTATTTATTCAAAAGCACAGACGTCGTAGTATGTGAAAATCCTAACAGCTATATACAGACATGCCTGATAACGCTGCTGATCTAGTATTATCTGTCAAATGAAGTTTGCCATTGACTGTGTTATGTACAGTATTAAGTATGAAGAAATAAATTGTTATTACATGAAAAGTGCTGCCAGATGGGACTCATCCTACGCGGATAAATATGCTTTGGAGTTGTCTGTTGAATGATAAGAGGATTCTCACTGGTGAGTTATCACAAGCAAACCCTGAATAAGAGCATTTGCTGTTTTTTGATGTAAATGAAGTGTAAATTATGAGAAAGCATAATAATGGCTGCGCATGATTTTAAGCGAAATAAAATGATTGATGTTAAAAGGTGTGTTTTCAGCTGCTTTGAGTAGCTGCTCCATGCAGATGAGTCGGATATATATTTACAGTAGAGGAAGTGGTTTATCTGCATATCTTACAGGAGGTAATTTTTGGAAATGATTCTGAGATGGCAGCAGTTCCTCTTTCCCAGGACAACAGTTTTACAAATTATGACACAGGGAACACTGACCTCCAAATTATTATCATAAATGGTCTAAAAATACATAATTGTGATGATCCGAGAAGCATGAGGTCTCTGTCTGCAGATGACTGAGGTGCGTTTTTGCTTTTTAGTGCACCCATGGCCCAGAATATTTCTCTTTTCCTGTCCTGTTGCTTTTGTACTGTGTTTTCAATGAAAGAAAAAAGATTTACTGGAACTTATCTAACTTCCTTTATTCCCAAAAGACTGGCTGATTATTTAACAGCTACATTTCCTGATGGATCAAAAGTGTTTACATCCGTGACTTGCAAAATCTAACAGAGCTCTGAAAACACAATGTAGGGCCTTAAAATGAAGCTGACAGGGTTGTAAATTTTTATCATTTGTTAATAAATTCCCCAAAACACGCAACATCATTTCACGAAAAAAGCTACAGCTTGACGAGGGACATTAAAAATAAATCCAAGGACGGGGAAGAGCAGTTTCAAGCCTGCTGTACGTGCGTCTGTAACCTGGGATATTTCTTTACATCCTCCCGTTCTTGACATCTCCGATCACTCCCCATACGTCGTACAGAAAGACGTCGGGAAAGGCAAAGTCTCCGAGAACCGAGTCTAGAGCTTCTGCAAAGTCGTCTGGATTCTTCTTATCTTTTCCTGCCTCCACGATGGTGGTTGCTGGGGTGAAGAAAGAGCAGGTCATCAGTGTGGCCTGTGCAGCTAAAGCCAAAACCACTTTTTTTTTTTATTTTTGACTTTGTGTAATACCTAATTTGCTAATTCCTGTTTCATTTGGAAGACAAATACAAGCAAAAGCGTCTTTTTTGCTGTCTAATTGTAACAGAAGATGTTTAAACAGACGGAATCCAGTTTGATTTAAATTCAGCACTTTTATAAGAGGGCTCTCGTTCTTTTTGAGTAACTTGTCCTTTTTGAAAACCAGCATGTTCGCTTGAAACCAAATTTTAGGTTCAAAACAAGTCCAGCCGACCCTGAAAATAACCCTTTGTCTCTCACAGTTACATTTGTAAAGTATTTGTAATCTCAGCTACAAGAACTAAACAGAGGGCCATGAAATTTAATTTTCCTCAAACAAATTAAAATTGCTTCCTCCGCCACATGTCGCTGAGGGTCATTCCGGCTGAAGCAGATGCAAACCCCCAGATCTCTGGAGATTTTCTCAGGAATGCAAGACAGCTACAGTGAATTTAGCTGCAAATGGTTTGAAGTGCTGGCTCGGCCGGGGGTTAGACCCGGGAGCACATGGTAGACGGCCTGTGTGGGATTCTACGCTATTTTTAGAGTGGCACACGTGTGACGTTACCCAGCTCCAGGTCTCGGATGCCCATGTAGCTTTCCAGCAGGTCGTCCACTTTCTTGGTGGCCTGTTCTTCAAACTCGCTCTGCTGGCAGAAGCATCGGGGAAAATATGCAACTGTCAGTGAAGGGTTAGAGCGGTAAACGCCCCCACCAGCAACTTTTATTTATTACTTATTTTAAGTTCAACTATCATTCCTGAAACTCCAATAGCAACGGGTCTGGGAAGTAAGAACTGCTTTGTTTACAGAGGCGATTTCCTGTAGTCGATCACAAATGTCAATCAGTCCTCTCAATCAGTAAGAGCTCCTTTTGTCTGCATCTAGACGGAGTTTATTCACAAGAACTGAACTGGAGACTACACAAGTGGCCTTTTCCCACTGGGACTCACCACTTCCTGAACCGTGGCGGCGCCCTTGGAGCGAAGGCGCAGCGTCTCTCGCCCGTTCACCAGCTTGCCCTCGCTGGATTTCGGGGCCCTGGTTCTCATTCCGATCATGTCTGGGCACAAAAAAAGATTTTAAAAAAGACCCTAATTCTATAAATTAAACACACCCTCGCAGGTTTTAGGTCCTGTAATGTAGTAATGCTCGTTTTGGTGCAGTGTTTCCTCTGAAAAAGCAAACTTGGCTGCGCTTTAGCATGACTTGTTTCCTTCATTAAATCTCTCATCAGATGCTGCTGCCGTTCAGTTGATGCCGACATAGATAACATTCCTCTGAGAAGGAAATGACTTCTCTCTGTAACATCCTGGGGAATAATGGAGCCTCAGTTCGGGTGCTCGGGTGCTCTGGTGACTCTGATTAGTAATAAATCATTTTACCCAGGAAATAGAACTCTGATAGTGCAGCAGGCTGTTGCACTCATTAGGAACAAAAAAAAAAATCCAATTTACACCAATTAAAATTGAAAATGGCAGGTTGGTGCAGCAGAAGAGAGAAGAGCTGATTGACTTGTGTCTCAGACACCATCAGAGAAAGATTATGTCAAAATTAAATCCTAGTTTTGGCTTCACGGTGGTGGGAAAAAGAATGCTTGACACCGTTTAAGAGTATTTCTTCTGAGTCCCGTATTGAGAACACATTTGCAACACTGGAGGATGATGTGGCGAAGGTGCATTTTGCTTTTTCCTAACTGTTTTGGGAATTATGGTGATGATAACAGCCTGTTTGTGGGAATAACTGAGTTGACAAACCGTAAAAGTCCAGTCATCTTCCTCCCTGGCTCCCTTAGATGGACTCACCAACCAACTCATAGCTTTTTTTTCATATCCCCTCTCTCATTTCTGTGTTATGTGCAATCCATATTCCAGTTTATGACAGATATTTACTGCGGAAAATGGAATTTGAATGAACAACAGACGAGTGGTAAACTACCAGAAACAACTAAACGGAGATCGAAGCTTCTAAAGGTCTGTTATGAGGAATTCAAACAAAACAAGACAATACAACAAAAATCTGATGGAAACAGCATTTGTTTTTAAGTCGGCGCGGGCCGGTGGAAACCCTCACATGTTCATTTTTCATGCAGATTAATTTCAGGTTGTCTAGCAACAGAGAGAGTAGTTGGATCAAATATTTACAGTTTCTTTGGCAGCGGCTGCTGTGTGACGGCGGTCTGCATCTCTCTGTTAGTGTTCTCATCACACTGAACTAAACACACCACAGACCCGCAATATGCATACAGGACCTTCCAGGTTAATATCAAGATGTAGGATGAAGTTCTTCCTGGCCTGTCAAGCCGTATTACGCAGGTTATATGGAAGCTCGACGCGGCAGTACTAGCAGACTTCCAGGTTATTGGATGCTAGTTAAAGTAGGATGAAATCTATGTTCTTTTATGGTCTGTGCGTTTCGCCGGTGCTTTTATTCTGTTAAGTGCAGCAGATCAAGACTTGACACGCCTCCGATGACAGTGATATTTATGTCATCATTCCCTTAAAATGAATTCCATAAACAGATGAAATCAAGCAAGACTTGCAGAGCATTCTTATTATTCAATAAATACACACTGCGAGCAGCTTTCTGCTTGATGCGCGTGTGCTCAGCATGTGTGCAGGATCTATGATAGTGACAGGATTTTTCTCTAAAGTGCATCTTACTTGAGTTACTTGCTGAAATTTACATAGTTTTGCCAAAGGCCTGTCTGAACAATTGATCGTTGTGTCTGTCTAAGGCAGAAATGTACTGCAAGAGGGGTGTTTTTACCACCTAACATGATTACAGTTTGTTATTGAAGGTTTTTCTCATTTTTGTACAAAGTGGTGGAGCCAGCTCATATTTTCCACTCACCAAAGGCTTTCTTGGGCCCCACCAGGCGGAGAGTGAAGGGGATGCCCCTCGGCTGCTCCTTCAACATCTTGGCCACCTCGTAGTGTCGACAGCCTACGATGCTCTGGTCGTTGATGGCCTCTATGTGGTCCCCGACACAAACGGTCTTCAGGCGGTCTATGGTGCTGCCTTCCTTGATTCTCTGCAACAACAAACGCGGGAAGAGTAATTAAAGAAATCATTTTAGATACTATTGTGTTTCAAATGACAGTGGTCAGCCTCTGACCTTGATGAAGGCATATCCGGCTCCGTTGTCTGTGATGGTGAGCCCCAGAGCGTCCTCCGTCTTCGTCACCTCCACCTCCTTCGTCTCACCCCTGACGTGAGCGAAGATGAAGTCTTCCAGTCCGATTTGGCCCCCCAGCAGTTTCTGCATGTCCACTTTATGAGAGTTGAGCGTACAGAATAGGATCTAAACACAGGAGCAGGAATGTAGAAGTTTATACAGCCTCTGCACTGCACTTTAAATGTCAGGTTTACATCATAAACACATTTTAGTGTGTATCCTAAAATTTCTTGCTGTACTATTGAAAATAGAACAGCAGGGGGCGGTAGAGCTAAACTGATTTGGCTGCCTGTTTCTGTCAGGAAGATACTAATTTCCTATTTTAGACTGGATGAGTGACTGATGATCCTGCATGTTCACTGGCGGCAACTTGAATCCATTTCTTATCTTGTTAAGTGGATCAGCCCGAGACTGCGGCTCAAGGTCGTCCTGGAACCTGCTGGGTCTCCAAGGTCAAGGAAACATTGCTGCGGCTGTCATAACTACCACTATCACCACACACTTGTCTGATACTTCCTTTGGAAATCTGGTTCTTTAAAGTCTTAAGGTCTGGCTGGAGGTCAAGGTTTTTCAGATACTACACTTATCTGGAACACAGGTAGCACAGGTTATTAATTATTTTAAAAGCCACCCCAGCCAGCAACTCGAGGCTAAAGTTATTGTGCTTTTTAAAGTTATCATTTGCAGAGTTATTTAAATACATTTAGTTTCTCCTTTAAAGTGACTTTGTTGATACAAAAAAATAAATAAAAATGTGTAGCCGTTGTATATCACTTATCAAGGACTTTTTTAAGCTCAGCTAAAATTAAGTTAGTATTCATCACCTCAGTGACAGACAGATAGGAAAGTGTTTATCGTGGACTTCGTATCACTGCTGATAAAAATATTTTTTAAACATTTAATTGTTCTCTTGCTGCTTGGACATGGAGGCCTGCAGAGCATCAGTTTAAACCACTCTTGTAGGGTTTGAGAAATTTATTCAAAAAACCCTTAAAATAACATCCAAAACTTTGAAACTGATAAAATCTACACTGGTAATTTTATCACATTTGTTTTGGATAAATGAACTACGTCTCCAGGCTGCTCTATCTAAAATTCAATCAAATCAAAACACTGATAAGTCCCCCAGCCGTATCTGAATATGAGGGGTTTTTATTTTCTTTTTCTAACCTGTGGCTTTTATTTGCGATATCAGTATCTCTCGACCTTTTCTGACCCGTGAGGTGTCAATGCCGAGGCTTCTCAAGCGTCTCAAGGCTTCTCAAGGCCTTTTTATACAGCGCTCCCAATGCACCATGTAGATTCAGGAAACCTGAAGGTCTTTTGCAACACGACTTAAAGGCTGTATTTAATCTCATTAAAATGCAGACTGGGGTATTCTAAACACACAAATCTTAGATTATAAGGCCTTTTTTTTAGCTTTATGAATCAATTTTGTCAGTAGAGTCTGAATAAATGATGAAATGACAGACGGTGGCTATCTGCATCAGTGAATCTGCAGCTGTACCTGTGACCTGTTTGGGTTTGGTTTTTTTTTCGCAAAAAATCAAAACGTGTTTGTTTGTAACTGCGTTGTGTGCAGTCATTACTGATAACACAAGCCGCTTATTTGTTCTCATTATTGATCCAGGATCAAAACAAGTCTTGCTGACGGCTGAGGTGGAAAGATCCACAATGCATCATGGAAAAAAAAAAACAATCTGACTTACTGTCGGTGTGTAAGATCACAAAGTAGGAAAATTGAAATCATTTTTACTGCTTAACTCTCCTAATGTTTAAATAACTCTTCCTTTTGCTGCACATCTGGGTTTGTTTCCTACCTCTGAGGGGGAGATGTTGAAAACTTCGGCGATCTTGGTGTACAGCTCCCTGACGTTAGTGAACCCATGGATCCGGCCTGTGGGACTCCCGTGAGCCAGCTGGGTGTGGAAGATGAGCCTCGGTCTCGGGTAGTCCGGCGGCCCAGTCGGTGGCGGCGAAGGAGGTGGCAGCGGAGGCGCGGTGGGCTGACTGTGCCTCTGGTTTTGGGTCTTCTGGTCATCCATAACCTCAGCCGTCACTGCCTTGGAGTTAAGTGGACTCATAGCCCGCCCGTTCTGCATCAGGCCCCCGCTTAGGTCTCCTGAGAGCCTCGAAGGTGCACCGCAACGAGGGAGAACTCTGTCCTTGGTCAGCCAGGCGGGCACCCAGAGCTTTGAGGTGAAGACAATAAATGAATTAGTGATGAGAGTAACCCAGTAACAGTAGCTGGAAGAGGGCAGCCAGACACTGGCTGGTGGAAACCCAACACCCTCAGAGATGAGGAGTAGATGTGTTCCACCTGAGCCTCGGGCAGCTCACGCATAGCAAGCACATGCAAAACACCTGCAACCCTCTTCATAATCCCTCATATCACCCCGAACCTGAAGGATATCCGAAACCCAAAATACACAGGAATCCTTCTGATCTTTGAAAAAAACAGCATATCTGCAAGATTTTCAGCGAGGGCAGATAATAAAGCCACAGGTAACACGATCCACCTGGCTAAGTTGCGCAAGCCTGCCTCCTACCTCTACCCTTCCCCGCTGCACACCTCTCTGGCAGAAATTGGCAGATGCTTGGTGAATCCTCGGTGATGTGTTGACCTTTTTGACCCTCGGGTACACAGGTCAGTAAACACGTGTGTCATCTGGCTACTGGTGGCATTTTCAAAGGTCAGGGAACCCAAAAGAAAATCCAAATTAATGTCAACCTGAAACAATTCTGAATAAAAACACCAACTCTTGAAACGAGATGGCAAAATGACAACAGGACCCAACAACAAGGAGGGGTTTGTAAACTGGGAGCTGCCCCGTTACGCTGGTTCAACACATGTACAGAGACTATTTTAATGCATGAGTCGAACCAAAGTTTCAATATCCTGCCAGAGGAAAACAAGGCCCATTAAGGTCTGAGGCCCTACATTAGGATTTGCTGTTTTGTATTTGCGCTCCACATCAATGAAATTTGATAAAAAAAAAACACCACCGCAGATAGCAGAACACATTTCTATTTTGCACCACTGCTGGCTTGTTATCATCAGATTTGCTCAGTGTGATTCATGTGATACATCTGCAATGGAAAACCTTTTTTTGTTTCTTTCTAAATCTGAAAATTCTGTGGAAATTCCACTTAAAAACATGTAGTAACATGTCACCACATGATTCTGGTGTATAAGTAAGTCTGTGTTTATTGCTAGGGAGGGTCAAGGATGCAAAAAAAACTAAAGTTTAAGTTTTTCAAGGTACTGTCCTTGAATTTCTATCGTGACGTCACCCTGATCCTTGAATTTTATTGCATATGTCTTGTGTCTGTGGACAGCGTCTTTCAGGTGCTGTCATTGAAAGCTTTTCGATAGGCCAGGGTATTGTTAGCTTTTCAAGGTCACTCTTTACGCCTGCAGCTGATAATGCAGTTCTTTCTCCCAAAAACTCCTGTTGCTGTAAATAATAAGCGCTTTCTTGAGCTAAGGCGTACCCACCAACAACTATATGACAACATTTCCTAAAACAAGCGTGTCTGGCAAAGAAGAATTTAGATTGTAGAGGAGATATTTCTATGTTACAAAAACAGGCCTTGCAAAACAGGCCTTGCCCACTTCCAGTAACACTTCACCAGCAATAAACCATGATGAAATGTTGGTTGCTAACGCAAACTAAAAAGGAAACCTTCATGCAGCTCAACATGCTATTCTATTCTCACTGTGTCTGAGTGGGAAAAAAACCCAACTGTTCAGGTACTGATTCAGCATAAATCAAATGCAAAAGCGTTTCTGTGTTTTTTGCAAATTCTAGACAGTCTAAAGAAGTTCTGAGTTCAGGGAACAATGGGTGGGACATTAGGGGAACACTTAGGGAAGTCAGCAGCTTTGCTAGCGGTGCATTAATAAAGCATGCAGAAATCATGCCAGAAACAGTTGGTCACACACTCTGACAGGGCTTTGATTATGATGCATGCGTAAACAATATTATAAAGTTCTAGGAGAAGCAAAAATGTGTTTTGATATTAAATATGTCGTTGTTTAACTAAGCAGTGCTCCAGAGAGTCCAGGTATTTTTTTGAATAATGCTGAAGGTTCACAAACATTTATTAGACAGTTTTGACTTCATGAATCACAAGGTAAATAAAGGCCTGTGGCTGCAAATCAATAAAAACATTTCCCGTCACTAATATAAACGTTATTTTTTCACATTTGTAAATGAAATGTAAGTCTTTTTTTTAAGTCTACTGGGTCACAGACCGAACATAAAAAGATTATCCAAATCCACTCAAACCACGCGGCCCTTCTCCATGTCATGGGCTTATTCATGATGATGAGTCAATTCAGAGAATCGGCCTACAACGAAGCATCGCCCCCTCTTTGTGTCACCCGCTCTTCATCTGATTCCTGAGGTGTTAGCCACGTCATTTTCAAAAAGCTTTTAGACAAAAGCAGCAGAATACTGAAAGTAAACAGCCAGAAATAGAATAGAAATAGCTCAGCCTGTCTATAAAACTTAGTTAGGTTACACTCGTTAAAGCCAACAATGGAGCTCTGACAATAAAAGTGAACCTTTTTTATTATTAGGTTTAAAAATTGACCAAAACTGTGCCATCTGTTTTTATACCCAGTCACAAGACTTGCAGCAGTAAACTTTCCGTCCACGTCAGTTTGACCTTGAACACGCAGGTGTGTGGGTATGTGTGTGTGTTTTAATTTACATTTTACACTTATATGCAAATGGATAAATATATTTGGGACTTGCCCTAGGGAACATTTCTGTGTGTATCTACTGTATTAGTATAGGGCGACAAGTATTGCTCCACCCTCAAACACTGACACATTTTTTTTATATAAAAGATATAGCGTGGTGTGGCACGTTAAATGTTGTCCGCGTCCATTGCTAAATCCTTGTTGTGTAGATATTGTACTGGTGGGGGGTAAACATTTATCTTACGTGTTAGTTATTGATTAAAAGTACTTAAAAAGCGCAACAACATACGCACAATTGTGGTTTAAAGGGACCGCCTATGTACCATATAAGGTAATGGGCGGTAACACCCACTTCATTCTTATTGGCCAGCCAGTCTGACATGACGGTTTTTGTCAAGCCCTCGCCACCGCTGATAGGCTGAAAGACTTGGTCCGATTTGGCCTCATTATCTTAATCAGGCAGTAGGGAGGGGAGGGCGGAGAGGGGGCCGAAGCACAAGCTAAACACAGGAACGGTGGGATTTGGCGTGGAGCGTCGTTTCATCTGAGGCCGGCGACTCTGGCTGAGGGAAGAATGCTTGAAAACAAGAGGGAGAGATTGAAAACCTTCCTCAGGAAGATCGACGAGAAGGCCGTTATCAGGATCAAGCACTTAATGAAAGAGAGGTGAGGAATGAAAGTCGTTAGCAGATCCGCTACCTGCCGGCGAACATCAACAGGGTGGATACTATTGGTTAGAATAGCGGTCTTTTTACGGTTTGTCTCACTACTGGGTTGCTTTATTTTGACATTAATGTAATTTCTGTGCTCAAAGAATGTGGGATTCATCTGTGAGTCAATATTTCCCATTCAGTTTTTTAAATATAGTGGCAATTCAAGTACTAGCGTTCAATTGAATGCTAGTGTTAGCATGCTAGCCATCCGTACGTCAGGTGATGGCATTGAGCCATACTTCGGCTAACGCTTAGTAATGTTTACCTCTGAGAGCATTTATAATAATAAGACCAAAATGGCATCTTTGTATAGTCGTTATCTTAAATGTAATTGGAATTTTAATTCTCAATATTCAGCTACGTGTTTTGTTTCATAAAACTTATTACGTTATTGGCTACTTGAGTCATTGATTGGGCAGATGGGGACTTACGTAGTTGACGTCATCAATATCACGAAGACACGCGTGGGTTTCCATTTTTTCCACACTTTTCCAAGCAATATTGTATTTATTACTAGAAAGGTGGGCCACAGATTAAGGGTCTATTTTCACAGGTCATGTAATTAATTTAGCTTGGTGCTAATTGCTAGTGTTACTGGCATATTGATTCCTGAACTGCTGATTGACCCAAGTTTTAGAGTCTCGGCTGTGTAGTCCACTCCTGGTCTGGCTCACACACTGTTTTCTCAGAATAGCCTATTTTTAGTTCTCATCATTTGACCACAGGTGATAGAGGGTGTTATATAAAAGTCCACAGTGGGTGCTCTTCATCCTTTGAGCAATGTGTTTTATTTTCCTCCCCTTAAATAGACGTTTGAAGGACTACAGGAAGCCCGCTAATTGGACGTGGCCTTGTTGTTATCAGTATAGCCGCAGGGTGTCTGTAGTAAGGTATGTGAGGCGATTATCTTTTTCCACAACAGACACATACGATAGAAAGTCCTTGGTGAGCTGTGAGTCTATAAATAGAGCAGTCGTCCAAGTGGGTCCATATTGCATCGTCACATTGCTCCAGGGAGACGCTACTGGCTAATTCACTGTTTTGACGCGGTGTGTGTATGTCAGTGGAGAGGAACCTGGTATTGCTGGACAGCTTGTTGAGATGGAGCTTCTTGGAAGAGCTGGGTGGGGCAGCTATGCGGGCCTTTTTGTTGGATCCTGCACGGGGGTTATTTGCCACTGTGGGTACAGACGCTCCACCGCTCAGTGATGGCTTCTCTTGCTCGGAATGATTGTTGTAGGTCACCTCTGGCCTCGTCACGCAGCCAGGTCAGAGGTTTACTGCTGGTTCACCTTTTGGAACTCGCACTAGCTTGGTGGTTTCCATGGAAAATGTCTGACATTTTTCAGGTTAATTTGCACCAACCGGCTGTTTGCAATCTTATCTTAATATGTGACTTGAAGCATATCAGTTTTCCGCTCGGGTTAAAAAGCTTGATGGCATTTGATACCAGAATCAGCGCTATCTCTTTGTATTTGTTTCGTTTCAGTATTGAAGGTCTGGTTTCAGGAAGGTGAAACTCTACCACTCATCGCATTTGCAGTTTCTTTTTCTGTTAGATTGTCCTACTTTTAACTAAACTGTCTGAGCCGGGCGAGCGTTTTCCTGCCAGTGTCAGACCGGATCGGCCTCTCCGGCTGCTCACGCGCCTAGCTGTCTCGAAGGGAAAAGAAAATCTCTTAGCTAGTGCGGAGAAAGTAGAAGGAGCTGCTAACGCACCAAGCCACATGACCGGCAGTCAGGCACACACAGTCTCTTTCTCTAACACACACACACATACACACTCACTCGCACTGCACACACAGTCTCTTTCTCTAACACACACACACACTCACTCGCACTGCTTGTTCCACTTGGCAAATCCACGTGCAGATCCGAGTCCTGGCTGTGCACCACATGCAGTGGGTTTTTCGGACTGCTCTCATGATGTGACGCAGATATAGAAGCCTAATCCAATCCAGTCTGGAAAATGTGGGTTAGCCTTATTCCTATGTGTTTTGTTGTGATATTTGGATGCATAAACGTTACACCAGTTTGTTTTGTGTGTAAACATGAATTGATTCATGTAGGGAAATATTTTTTTTCTAGGTGGTGGTAGCCTCCGGCCAGCTAACCGCACGGTGGAGCCTGTAGCATATTTACCCAGGATGCAGTCAGGCAAAGGGCCCTGGGGAGAGTATGGGAAAGCTTTGACATCCGTGTCCTCTATGGCAGCAATTCTGGCCCCGTGAGACCAGCTGAAGCTTCGCTCGCGTCTGTTTTGGGACTCTAGGGAGCATTTTTGTATTTTCAGGCCTCCAAATAAATGTCTCCTAAGTCCAGAAAAGTTGAGATAACGGGATGAGCCCCTGATTTACTTTTGCAGAGGTGCCAAATGAAATGGAGCTGGCAGCAAACGAGTCGAGGAACCCTGCTTCTCCTACTTCTTCTGCTGCTGGTACCGCGGCCGGTGTGGTGACGTCATGCACGTAGGAATAGGCGGATGATTTCTCAGCTGATGGAACAGGCTGCCCGTAGCGCCCACGGCACCAAAGTATCGACTGCTGTTTAAGCTTTTATCCGCAGCTCCCCCTCCTCCCCGTCCAACACAAACATTCCCCTCCGATGGCCTCGTTTGCACCGACCACAAAGACTCTGAGAAGAACTATTGTCGCGGGTGTTGTGCCATCAACCTCAAAAGCCGTCCCCTCGTTTTTAATGAGAATAGGCCATTGTTTCCTCCCCGCATCTGAGAACGGCCTGGCAGTGTAACCTTTTACCCCCCGCATTTCCACCGGTTGCACCCCAACCGTTGTGGCATTTAGCACAGAAAGGATGGACAAAGCCTGGGACGGCCTTCCAGGGTTGGTGTCCCCCCCCCCCGCCTCCATCCAGCCGTTGCTTCCTCTCCTCGTTCTCATTTACCTTCCCGCTGAGCTTTAGGCACCGTCTCACCTTTTACCTCCTAACTCCGGCTGTAAAGCAGACCTTTACACCCGGTCCCTGAGACGCCCGGCGCTCCGGAGGCACCGCGGGCGGAGTGTGTCCGCCCCAGCAGCCAGGGAAGACAACAGAACAAAAGTCTGACCATGGAACAAGGCGAGGAGTTGGTAAACGCTCAGAGTCCTGGAGCTCGTGGTTCCCAGGGGAGGTAAGAGAGAACCACCCTGGCTCTGCTTTTATTCGGAGAAAATGGCGTTTGGTTCCTGTTTCAAAAACCATCTATTACCCGTCTGTGGGGTGCGAGTCTGTTACAAAATTGACATTTTTCGCCTTTGACACGTTTTTTTTTTCCATAACCCTTAACTGGAACATGTACAGCTGTGGAGTAGTCACCGATCAAAGCTCACGATGGTCACGCTGTGATTAGATAATCCATCGTGCGATGAAGTGCAACCAGGTCGAAATCTCACAGGAGGCTGAGGGCACGGACTGAGCGAGTCGGAGCAGACTGTTCCGCTAGCGTGCTGTTTTTAAACCCTGTTTCAGTCAAACTTTGTGCTGGTTCACCTCAGGTGTTGTGATGCGGTGCAGAGGTAAAGAACGAGGTCAAGGTTCCTGAAGCCAGCATCATTTCATGTCATAGCCGGCCTCTTTTTCCATCTATGCCTCAAACTTTTACGTTTTTTTTTGTGTGTGTGATCGCTTTTATCTAAACCTTGCCTTTTTAAACTACTTGGTCCCCATTTTTTTGCAGTTTTACTGCAGTTTTACTTCTTTTGGTTCACCTGGGCTGTAAATGTGTTCCAGCAGTGACATTGATAAATGGTACCTCAGCAGGACTTTGCGTGTAACTGGTGTTTGGCTTCAGGTGTTGCCAACGTTTACAGCCACCGCTTACTCAAAGTTTTATCATCTGTGGGAAAATCACAACCTTTTCATTGGCTGTATCTGAAGAACAGGAAGTGGCTTCAGCGCAACCTTGTTGAGGGTTAGAGTTGCTCTGTGGTAAACAGTAGAAACAGCCGGGAAACAGGTCGCAGCTACTTGACCAAACCAAAAACTCAAAGTAAAAGGACTAAAAGTCTTAGTTTTAGTTTTAGCAGCGAGTCGGGAGTTGGTTGATTGTGAAAGAGGCGCGTTGTGCCAGCACGTTTCCAACAGTTCACATCTCTCAGATGAGGTCAATCGAAAGCAACTTTATTAGCATTAGCTTCAACACTACTGAAAAAGTGAGACGTGAACAAGGAAGAGTGAATAAAGCGGGATATTTAGGATTATCACACAAGAATCTGAGACGCTCCTAAGCAGCCTCACAGATCTTTCAGTGTTTTAGAGGTTTTCCTGATCCTGGAGACCGTCTTCTGACATAGAGACAAGGGACTAAGTGGAGGATTTTCATGAATTAGCCTTTTGTTTTTCTTTTTTACAACATGCCTATGCCTGTGTGTGTGTGTGTGTGTGTGTGTGTCATGCTTGTTTGCCTCTAGGGGAGTGGTTTTGGAGCTTGACGTCACTCTCTGCGCAGTGTCACACCATTTTTTTTTTTCAGACAGCAGCTTCTGCTTATCGGACCCTTCATAAAGCAACAGGAAAAGTTGTGGCGTGACAGGATGTGAGGGGACACTTACCCTATATAAATAATGCTGCAGGTCCATCGGACACTTTTTGGCATTTTTCGCAGCTGCCAGTTTTGCTAGCTTGAATTTTAGAGTGCAGATAACAGAGTCAGCGCTGTGAGGGAAATGCCTACTGTCAGTAGGTATATGAGGTTTCGTTCATCAAAGCGGCTTAAAGTTAGCAGGTAAGATTCAATCTCTTGGCCTTTCTCAGAACGCTGGTCTGTAAGCTTTTTTTTCCACCTGTTTCTCCAGTCTTTATTAGGTTTGTTGTATTATCTTACACGGGATTTGTTGCGGAGTTGGGTTTTTTTTTTTCCCCTCCAGATCCAGTTACAGCGCTTTAGAGAGTCCAGTATTTATTTAACGCGGACGCTTGGCTGGAAATTAATGGCATATTTTTACTTCGACTGACTCTCTGGATGGGGGGCAGGATGTGTGCCGAAACCGCTCGCCTTTTCCCATCACCCCGGCTAAAAACGAGACGGGTCGGATGGAAAGAAGCGCGGGACAACGCTTGAAACGCACGTCTGTCTTTCTCTGCCTTCTCCAGCAGCTACCCTGTGGAGAGCAGCGGCGGCGGGCTGCCGGCCAAAGCGAAGAAAAGCAGGATCAGCAATGGCAGCATCAAGAAACTGGAGGCCAGGAAAGCCCTGAGCCTGGAGGCGGCCCAGCTGGAGATCCAGGAGCAGCACAAGACCCTCACCAGACAAGCGGCCATCAGGTAGGCGGAGCCTGTCGGCACACAGTGGACCCCGCACGGCCCGCTAGACACCCCACCATATCATCAAGCTGAGAAAATATTACTTTAGTCGGAGGCGCTGAACGTCACAAGACCCGACTCGGGCTCAGCTGCTGCTGTGCCGTGACTCGGCGCATGATTTCGCAGCCCCGGATCTCAGATTTCCACACGCTTCAGACGGGTGAAGGAGATTAGCACATCTGCAGCAGCCGCGGTGAAATCGCAAGCTGGAACGGAGTGACGTGAATCTGCGGTTGCTCGTGCTCCTTCCTGCACGCACGCTCAGTTGACCCGTCTGTCGCAGGTGTGAAATGCGGTCATGTGACCGCTGCGAGGAGCTGCTTTTCTTAGAGTCTGTGCAGCTTTCAAAGAAAGATCTAAACTTTGTTTCTTCTGTTTTAAAGTGACAGCTGTGCCTTTTTTCGGTGCGTGTCTCCAGCAGGTCACAGACGTTCAGTGACCCCACAAGTTTGGAGAAGACCGAGAGCACCGGCACAAATACGGTGAGTCCCCCCGTAGCTTCGCTTTGCCTCCGAAGGCCAATCCCTGTCGTCCAGCGTCCTGATTTCTGCCGCGTCGTCTCTTTTCAGAGTTTCATAAAGCACAAAAAAACATTCCAGCAACTGTTTCCGGAGATCGGCAAAGAAGAAGAGCTGATTCACTGTAAGCTGAGGGAGGGCGTGAGTGAGCGTGAGCGCGGCAGGCTGAGATCTCAGCGTTCTCCTCTGCTGTCTCCCCAGCGTACGTCTGTGCCCTGCAGAAGGAGGTGCCCTACCACGGTCGGCTGTACGTCACCGAGGCCCACGCCTGCTTCCACTCCTCCGTTTTACTCAAGGACACCAAGGTAAACCCAGGTTTTACGCGTCCGGTTGTTGTTGGCGGACACGTCGCCTCCGTCTTTCATCCAGGCCCTCCGACCGACTTCCGACCTTTGTTTTCTCGTCGCTCCTGCAGGTCGTTATTCCGCTTTCTTCCATTCACACGGTGAAGAAGCACAACATGGCCCTGCTGGTTCGCAACGCCTTGTCTGTCCGCACCTCCGGCGGAGACAAGGTGAGTTTGGAGGAAAGCGTTGCCGAGCAACGGCGGGCCCCCTCCAGCCTGCCACCGTGGCTAATTTTCTTTTTCATCCCATTTCATCGTTTAGTACCTGTTCCTGTCGCTGCGGAACAGAGAATCCTGCTTCCAGCTCCTGCGCTCCCTGTGTCCTCAGATAGAGGTGAGGTACACAGCAGTCGCCGCGGTAACGCGCCCTCGACGGTTACGTTCACAGAATCCTCTCTCGCAGGACGGCAGCGCCAACAGCAGCCCCGTCTTCTCCTCCGCTGAGAACAGCTTCGATAAGAGCAAACCTGTGGTAGGAGGCCTCCTCCCACTCTTAGATCCCCCTCCGACTGTACGATCCGCGCACACGCGTGACATTGTCCCGTCCGCGCCTCTGCAGAACACCAGCCTGTCCAGTCTGGACGAGAGCCTGGACCAGTTCGACGGTTCCAAGTCCCGGTCTTCACAGAACCAGCCTCAGCAGCAAACACACAGAGGTCAGAGGTCACCGTCGGGGGGTTCAGCCCCTCCCCGACGCAGAGGTGGAGTAGCTAACGCCCGTCCCCGTCCCGTCCCTCTCGCAGGGTCCAGCGTGAGCGGCTCGGCGTTCAGGAGCCTCCGCACGCAGCAGAGCAACACCTCGTCCTCGGAGGAGCTGCCGGAGTCGGGTAAGAAACGCTCGGAGCCGCTGCGGGCGCCGGTCCCCGGACGCCGGTCCCCGGACGCCGGACGCCGGTCCCCGGTCCCCGGGCGCCGTCCTCACGGGGCCTCCTTTGCTCCTCCAGCGTCGGGCGGCTCCTGGGCTTGGAGTGTGACGGAGAAGGCCAAGTCCCTGCTGGTTCAGAGGGAGGCCAGCACCATCAACACGCTGCTCTTCATCTACTTGATTCTGTGAGTCGCGCTCCCTCCTTCCTGCGCCTCCTCTCCGCACCTGTCTGCCATTTAATCCACCCCTTCATCCGCCCGTGGGCTAATCCGCATCATTGTGTGTCCTCCCCAAGCTGATCACTGACTTTCCTGCCGTTTGTGCGTGCGCTTCAGGGCCGTGCTGCTGCTCTTGTCTTCCGGCTACATCGGATTACGCATCGTGGCCCTGGAGGAGCAGCTGACCTCTCTGGGAGCGCTGCCCGAGTTCACCTTACGAAGCGGGTAAAAGCTCTTTCTTTTTCTTGCCTGGTGGGTTTGTTTTGTTTGTTTGTTTCCCTTTTTGTGGCCGTCGCTCACCTGGTTCTCTCCTCCTCCCCCAGATGCCACCAAGACACGTAACACGAGCGGAGTTGGGCTGACGAATGACCGGAGGACCGCTCGGGCCTCCTGCAGCGGGGCGCAGCGGGAGAACAGTGGCGCCTTTCGAACGCTCTGCACCCAGCTCGGCCTCTCCTGTTGGCTGGAGGACAAAGAGCCGACTTGTGCAATCTCAGAGACGCTACGTCAATGCGAAGGGCTCTACTTCTTCACGCGGAGCGATGCCAAAATGCACACACACGCGCGCGGGCGCAGCGCTGCCTGGTTGCAGCGTCTCTTCTCTTTGAAACCAAAGCCAAATGGCTCTAATGTACAGGAACCACGGTGCTGGTTCCACCGGTCATCCACCGTCCTTGGTAGACCCCCCTCTCCCCCCTGAGCATGCGCTCTGAATAGGGCTATAGCAACCAGCAGCAGCCTGCTTTAGTGCTTCTGATTATACCTCAACACCGGAGACGCGGCGCTATGCACAGCCAAAGATGCACACAGTGCACATCTTTTGCATGAGTGCACAGGTTCTGACTTTCCTTCCTCCCTCCTGGGTCTCTGGGATCTGTCTCTCCTGTCCTCCGCCGAGGTCCTTTGAGCGGCGCCGCCATCGTGGGGTTGAAACGGCGGCTAAAGCGTCTTCGGTCTCACCGCCTCGTCCCAGCTCAACGGTCTCCTGGTGGGTCTTGTCCTTTTCTCAGCGGTTGCAATATTCCTGTCCTCGCCCTCTGCATGATTTCAACCCGTTTAAGGACGGAGCCTTGGGCCGGCAGCGTTTCCCTGCGCCGTCCATGCACAGCAGCATACACTAGGATATAAGCATGTTGCCTCGGAGACGGGACCTGTACTTTTAATGGCTTTTTAAAGAGTAGTTGAAGCCTCGGCACGGCGCGTCGCCAGCGCGTTCTGCTCTGGCAGGCCCGCTGGCAGGTCCAGAAACTTCAGTTCAAGTACTGTAGCACCAATAACGTACGTCTAATATTTGTGTACTTGCGACCGCGCGGTCGTTCTTTTCACAGAAACAGAGGAGATTGTCAGGTCCACGTTTCAAAACTAGCGGTCCCGAAATTTCAGTATGCAACAATTTAAAAAAAAAAGATGATGTTTTCCTTATATTTGTGTTGTTTGTTGTTTTTTTTTTTAATAATAGGAACTTAAGATTTGTGAGAAAAATAACAGTAAGGTAAAGAAAAAGATGTTAGGACGAAACTCGACAGAGCGAGCGCACTTTAAAAAGCAAATGTGAGGTGCCCGAGGCGGTCCGAGACCCCGCGTTTCGGATTCCGAAGGGCAAAGCTGGAGTCGGCGGGTTTCCGGCGGTGCTAAAGGTTTCTTTTAACGTCTCTCTCAGGGTTTTCAGACGTGGTCATTTCAAAGGCCGGTGCTTGTTATGCAGTACGGCTCATACATTTCGGCACTGGTGGTTTTCCAAAAGCCCCCTCAGTCTCAAGATGCGCTGCATTCCGTTTAGGTCCATTTGACTTCACCGGTGTCTTTTGCATTTGAATTTTTTTTTTTCTTTTTACCCGATAAGCATATCTACATCTCTGTGACTCTTTACTTACACTCTTTGATTCACTCTGGCCCTAATTCATTGATTTGATTGTGCTGCTTCCAATTTTCAAGAGTGACATGAAGATTTAAAGATTTTTACACTCTCTAGTCAGTTCCCATAACCCCCCACCAGGGGGCAGCATACACCCACTGTCCGGTGACGGACTCCATACCTGAATCTGAATGACTTGGGCAGTGTTTGTGAGGTTTTGCACTATTCAAAGTCTTGTAAAAAAAAATTTGTATTGTTATTGTCGTTAATTCTGCTATTGTCCTATATTTATTTGCATTTTGTGTAATTCAAAGTCATCTCTGTGAGATGACTTTGCTATTGTTCAAAATAAATCCAACGTTGAAATAAGTTTGGCGACATGGAGTTTTTTGTTTAAAATGAAAACTTTTGCATTTTTATACCATTAGACAGAGAAAACTACTAAAAAAACAACTGGTGTCGGCCGACATGCGCTTGTAGTTTGACCTTTACTGTGGCGTAACGGCGCCATCTAGCGTACAGTTTCTTAATTACACACGTGGGCAAAATTCCTTCACTATTTAACATTTTTTTTCTTCTTGGCTGTTCCTCTAGGGGAAAAAAAATATCTTTAAAAAAACAAACAAACCCGGAATAGTTTTCATGTTCTGGAGGGAAAACAAACACTCAGCTGCGATTTCTGTTTATTTAGGACGCCTTCCGTTTTTGGTTCAGCTGTCTGGGCTGTTTGCAGGAGCGGGTTCTGCTGTCGTCCTCTGGTAGGCACACAGCTGGAAAACACCTGCGGGACAGGTCAACCGGTCAACCGGAGGAAGAAACGTCCAGCTGACAACCAAGATCCAAGGCTGGGTTTTTGCGCACCCGCGAACATCCGGTACTTAAACGCAGCATTTTGTGAGGGAAAAAAAAAAAAAATAAATTACCTGCTGCAAAAGCCAAAATGATGGCCACCCAACCAATAATGTAGGACCAAGAAAAGCGCCAGTCCAGGAAGCGTTTTCCGAAAAAAGTGACGGTCACTCCGGTGTAGATGGCCAGTGCCAGCAGAGCGAGAAACCCTGGAGAGAAGAAAGCATCATCAGTGATCAGAATAATGACGACGGCGGCCCGGCCCGGCCCAGCCCGGCCCAGCCACCCGCAGGTGTGTTACCTGACAGGAGCAGGGCCACGCCCCCCGTGCGGACCCTCCTGTTCCTGGTGCCGTTGGTGAAGGCGCTCAGGCCGAGCACCACGCCCGCGAAGCAGCTCAGCACCGCCAGCAGCATGAAGGCCCGCGTGGCGTCCCAGAAGGCTGGACACGACCAAGACACACACACACACACACACACACACACACACGGCCGGACTCACTGAACGCGTTCCTACTCAGTGCGCATGCGCACAGGTGCCTGCTTCAATCAAATTTAGGGTCGAATCTTTTTCTGGGGGTGTTATTTTCTGCTAGAAGCCGTCGTTTCCGCACTCACCCACAGTGATGGTGTGAGCGTGGCATTTGTGGTTGATGCAGAACCTCCAGAGCCCCTGGTTGGCGGAGCTGCCCGAGTACCGGTACTGCATCCAGAAGTCCGTTGCCGTGGAGACGATGAGAAGCACCAGGGCAGCCACGCCGCAGAGGGTGCCCCCTCCTGCCAAAGTGTAGAGCATGATGGAGAAGCCGTGGGAAGACGGGTCCTCCTGAGCATTCAGCAACTGGTCGGGACACAAGACGGTTCCTATTCACCAAATGGATCAATTGATCATCATTGATCACCAATAAAACACTGATCAGGATGCATCAGCAGACAAAGTCCAACTGGTTCTTGCTTTTAGCTTTTACAGAGATGGAATCTTTCTCAAAATTCAGTTAAAAAAGGACCAAATATCTATAACAACATCTCTTCTGGGTGTTTTGTGGTCAGTGGAAATCCATCAGAATGAGCCGTCTCCATGAGGCGAGGCAGCGGCCAGGCGGTGTTCTCATCCAGACCATAATAAGTTTGCTCATCAGGCAGATCGGAGCTTTTGTTCGGCCCTAAATCCCCCCTCTGAGCCACAGCCGAAGCCTCCACCGCCGGCCAGCCGAGCTGTCAGCAGTGCTGCTGTCACGGTGCCAGTCGGCCATTCGGGCCCAGTCCTCTCGGCTTTTAAATATTCCAAAATACATGAAAATAAATAAATAATAGCAATAATAATGAACAAATAACTTAAAAAAAATCGAATTGCTCCCGATCCTTCTGCTTCCTCCCCAAAGCACTTTGTTATCCATCGTTACAAACACAATAAAAAGCTCACTTTGCCTCATCTGTGTGTGTGTGTGTGAGTGTGTGTGAGTGTGTGTGTGTTTCTGCTACCTGTGGGTCGGCTGCTGTCTGCGGGGCTCTGCTGGCTCTACCAGTTCTGCTGTCCCTTTTAAGCCCCCCAACTCCTGACCCCCCATTGTTCCCATCACAAAAGAGGGAAAGATCCAGCGCGGCGTGCCGCTCATCCTAAATCCCCACGCCCTCATCCCTCCATTACCCACCGTCGGGTTTTTCCAGCTCCGACACTTTGTGCCCATGAGATTTGTTCAGGGCCTTTCGCTCTGGCAGCCGGGCAAGACGTCACGTTCAGTTCAGAAGGGAGCTTCGTTTGGTGCACACGATGACGCCAAACCTGGGCCGGTTTTAACAGCAACTGCATCACACCCCAAGGTGGCCCAGTGTGTGTGTGTGTGTGTGTGTAAATGATGCTCTTTGGGCCACTGCTTTTTAACTATATTCTTAATGGGGACCTGCCTCTTTGGTGCCCCGTACGTGACTGTATACAGATTTTTGTCCCTATTATACCAGAAAACCACACACACACACACACACACTGGACACAGCCTTATAATGCATTGTGGGTTTTTTTTTTAATAATTGTAAATATGTGTGGATTGAACAATTCTCTTTCCATTTTTTGTATTCCTAAAAAGCAGCTGACTTCTAGACACCGTAACAAAACAGATCACTGTGGTTCTTTTCATTCCTCGCGTCGACACTGGCTCATCAATAAATCTCAGCAAGAAAAAATAAAAGAACCTGTGTGCTGCTCTTCTCCTAAGACGACAACGTGATTGTGCGACACACGCTTCCTGTGGGCCAGTATGTCTCATTGTGCATCAGTAGTTTTCTTATTTAATTGTCCTCATTTTACCAGCTGATGTAGGAGATGAAAAGCCCTCCAGCCCAAAGGCTGCTTTCTGAGTTCACGAGGTCAAAAAAAGCCAAACGGCCGGGCTGTGGGACTTGAAGTGAAGGAAATATACCAAAAATAAAGTGCAGGCAGTTAATGCATCCAGAAATTCTGTATAAATGCTAAAAAAAAGGCACATTATGACACGAAAACTCCAAACTCGGCTGCTTTTAACAGCAACGAAGCTTTGTGAATTCAGTTCTTTCCCATTGACGTTCATACCAACTAAAATCAAAATATCAAGAAAATAAAACTACCAATGTCCATGAAGTGTGCTTGCAGTGAACCTAGTTGTGGCCTCCTGGACAGCTGACAGTCCTATTTATTATCTTATCCCAACTAATCTCCAAGATCTATTTACGAAAGCCTAAATAATAAACAGGCACTGAGAAAGATGAATGCTAAACTTGAACGTTTTTTCTTTTTGAATATTTGGAAGTGTGAGCATCGGTCTGCACTGGTGCGACTCACAAACACACCAATTAGCTGCAGCTCTGAAGCTGCAGACAGTTGAGGACAAAAACACCAGCCGCCCCACTGCAACAGAGAAAGTCTCCCTTCAGCGCCCCCCGGTGGCCGGTCGGCGTAAGCGCACAAGCGCCACCTCCTCAAACGTTTCCTAGGTTACGTGGACGGCTCTAATGGCAGTCATGCAGATGCTACTGTGGCCCAGAAACCTAACTAAAATCCCAGACCAGCGTTTTCTGAGCACAGAGAGAAGAAATTATTTGTGTTTTTTTTTTTTTTGGCTCCTGTGCTTCTCCCTGCCCTTGTTCCAAACCAGCCTTGCTGCAGATGCCGGGCTCAAGGCCCTGGGCCCCAGAGGATGACCGTTCGATCGGCAGAAGAGGACAGGAAGGTCTGGTCGTGGGGGTGCCATCGACACTGGATCACTTTATCCCAGTGCTCTCCTGCCACCATCTGGGGGAGGGGCTTTGTGAGGTCACCTGAGGGTAAAAATAGGCATATTTCCACAGGTTTCTTTGCTGTCATCATCATCAGATGTTTGTTTTTGTTACCCTGAAGGTCGCTGACGACGATCTTGTTGTCGTATGAGCCGGTGAGGAGGTGATGGGCTCCGGGGGAGAAGCGCACCGATCGAACGTCGCTACCGTGGGGCCGGTACGTCTGCACGATGCGGCCTCCTTTAATGTCGTAGAGCATGCAGGTGCTGTCCTCCTGACCCGTGGCCAGCAGGCGGCCGCTGGGGTCCACTGCCACAGAGGCCACCGCGCTCCCTGCTTGAGAGGGGCCAGAAAATGTGTGTGTGTGTGTGTGGGGAGGAAATGGAGCAGATGGAAGCACCGAACCAGGGGCCCAGGCTCGCTCTCTCACCTGAGCCGTGCAGAGAGGTGCCCACCACCCGGACGCAGCTGGGCACTCGCAGGTCCCAGAAGCGGACCGTCTTGTCCTGGGAGCCGGAGGCGATCATCCAGCCTCCCCAGGTGAACAGGGTGAGGATGTGGCCTGTCGGAAGGCGGGTGGTTAACGAGGCCGGTCCTCCCCGAGGACGGGCGCTCCGGTCGTACCCGTGTGTCCGCTCAGGGCGTGAAGCCCCTGCCCGCGCTGGCAGTCGGTGGTGTAGATGTTGCAGTCTCCGGCCCCCGCGCTGATCAAGACGGAGCCCCCGCTCTCGGGGCCCTCCATGAAGGCCAGGTCCCTGATGGTGCCGTCATGCATGCTGAACTCCAGGTCCGGCCCTTGGATCAGAGGACACAGTAAAAACCGGCCAGAACAAGTCTGCCCTGTTCGTGCGGAGCGCTGGAGCTGGAGAAAGAGAGAAGAAGAAGAGGCGCGCGGTACCCGTGGCGTTGCAGGTGTCGGCGCTGAAAGGCAGGACTTTGACAAACTTGTCGTTGGAGCCGGTGGCCAGCAGCTGCCCGCAGTGGCTCCAGGCCACGCAGTAGATGGAGCCCTTGTGGTGCTTGTTCCTCCGGAAGCGGACGGCCGGCTGTTTGACGGCACCGGGAGTGCTGCGTGGACCCGAAACAGGCGGGGTGAGAAAGGCCAACGTGCGTGTGTGTGTGTGTGTCACAGAAACAGACCTGGGGCTGAGCGTCTCCGGGTAGGCGCACACTCTCAGGGTTTTGGAGTTGGAACCGACGGCGTAAAGCGCTCCGGAGGGATGGAAGGCCACGGCGCGCACCGCCTGCGTGTCCTCCAGCTGGTGCACCCTCGCAAACGGGGCTCTGGACTTTCCCGACTGAACAGAAATCAGTCAAAAAAAAAATAGATGTAGACATAAAACGGGTCAAAAGGTGTTTTATGTAAAACACAAGTGACAAACAAACAGACCAGTTGGGAGTTTCTGGTGACCGAGGAGCCAGGATCCTCTTGGGCTTGTGACCGAGACCCTCTGACCACGTCAGCGCTAATGAAAACACACCCACACACACACATGTGAGTGATGGTGAGTAAAAGAAACCTCAGTGCTACACACCTCTGGTTGGCAGGGACCGGGGACTCGCTGAGGGCGGGTGGCTCAGGACAGGCGGCCTTGACGGGGGCGCTGCTGGCCGCACCGCCCGCTTTCTCTCTTGGTGCTCCGGTTTCCGAAGTGTAGCAGGTATCGGCTGTCCCGGGACCCGGGGCGCCGGTGTCGACGGCCCGAGCCAGCTGCGCCACCCCCTGGTCTCCTCTGTGGTCGAAGCCCACGTTCATCTCCTCCAGCTTCTGGATGGATCTGACGGAGCACCTGGGTCAGCAGGTCAGCGGGCGGGGTTTCCCCTCGCCCAGCCTGGGGTCTCCTCACCTGCTGAGGAAGGTCTCGGTCAGGTTGTTCTGGGTTTCCTCCTGCGGCTTCACCCCTCCCTCCAGCAGCATCTGCTGGTAAAGCTGCTTCTGCTGCTGCTTCTGCTCCAGGTGCTGCTGCACCCGGAGGCGCTGCCGGTGGTACTCCTGGATGTGCTCCGTGGGGTCCAGACGCTGGATGCACGAAGAGGATGGCAAACAGGATCAACAGACCCGCCTGGCTGAGACAACCGCAACCGCTCCTGTGCAACTGTTTCACTTTTTTAAATATATATATTTGATTCAGCGGATTCAACATGATTGGTTCATTCCTAGTAGGAGTCCACGCCAGGAAAGACGACAACTGCTCCGGGTTTTCTCTCCTCCCAGGCGGAAAACGGCTTTTACCAGGGAGTTTTTTACCTGGTGGGTCAAAAAAACCCGGTTGGATTAGGGTGTCTATGTCCCTGGTCTGCGCACACACACACACACACACCTAAACAGACTCGTCCCTCCACAATTCTTCACCTTCCAAGGCCAGCAACTCCATCATCCAGCCCATAAAAACTTTTCAAGGACCACGTTAGATCAGCAGGTCCATGTCTTCCTGACCCTTGCCATTCTCTTCTGGTTCCCAACTCTATCTGTTCTCTCTCTTACACACACACACACACACACACACACACAGAGGCTAGATGGGTTTCGGGATGCATAAAACTGAGTGATGACGGGAGCAGCGGGCCATCCCGAGTGTGACCGCACATCAAAAGAGATTATCTGTCTGCAGCGGCCGTGACCCCGCAGCTCCTCCGACTGGGAGGGACGACAAAACGGCGCCCAGGGGCCAACGGACAGGTGTGGTGAAGATCACGGAAAGGATTTATACAGCAGTGATGTAGAGAGGCCATGGTTAGAGAGTTCATGGGGAGTCTAGTCCAATCTTTTACAATATATAGTGACTATCTATTTGTTATATATTTTTAAATTAAAAACACGTTTCTTTTATTTATCTACCTCCCCTCATATACCTCATTTGTTTCTGTGCTGCTGGGAGGGCCGCCATCTTTTCCAGGGGTCAAAGGTGTGCGTGTGGCGTTGGGTCTGGCCAGAACTTGTGGGTGCTTCCTATGAACAATAAAACTGCATCACGACATAATTGATGCGACACAACTTGTGATAAAGTTATAAAGCAAAACTTGATATAGCGTGTTTACTGTGGGAAAACACCGTTTCTAGGCTCCGATTCGATCTTAGAGCAGGAGGCAGATCGTTCTGCGTCAGTTGCACACGCTCGTTTCATCCAGCAGGTGGCGCCAGAGCGCCTCTGGGCCGGTTATAAAAGACGTTTTAATGTTTTAGAAAAATTAAACATTCTGATCCACTCTGATGAGTCTTTTAGAACAAATACTACATTTTACTGGTCCTTTTTTTTTTTTTTTTTACCTTAATACCATTTTAATATATCCGTTTTGGAGTCATACGTGTGGATGTAGCGATAAAAAAAACCCTAAACTTTTTAACGTTGTTTCGCGAAAAACCTAAAATCTGCACTCGGGCTTTTGCTCTCACCTCTCAGGTGAATCCTCCTGCTCGTGCATGTTGTTTTCCACCAGACTCCGACTGAGCGCGGCCTTCGCGCCGGCCTCCATCGTCCTCTTATCCTGGGCCGCCAGCCCGTGGGACAGGCCGTCCAGAGCCGGGTTGAGGGACCGGGACATGTAGGTGTCGGCTGAGTGGGGCCTCTGGTACGGCGAGGCGGGACAGGGCGACAGCCGCTTGATCAGGGGGGTGAGGAGGTCGGCGTGGCCGGCTTTGCTGGGCTTCACCAGGCGCTCCACGTGGATGCTGAGGGTCTTCTGCTGGAACGCGCAGGTGAAGGCGCCCAGGGAGAGGTTCTGCAGCCAGGAGAGCAGCGACAGGTCCAGCTCGTCGCAGCCGTTCCCACACAGCAGATCCACGCCCAGCAGCACCTCGCTCTCCGTGATCTCCTCGCCCGTCGCTTTGCTCTAGAGGAGAAGAAGAAGAGGAGGGCCTTCAGCCTGGACCAGGCGTGTGAGCTTTCGGGGTTTCTACCTGGCAGAATTCTACGCAGCACTCGTAGAGGATCCCCTTGACCAGCAGCTGGAAGAGGCGGTTCCCGCTGGCCCTGAAGCCCGCCTCGCTCAGCTTTCTGTCCGCGGGGATGAACTCGGCCACCATGGAGCAGGCCTCCTCGAAGCAGTGGACCCGAGCCGTGCTGGGGTTCCAGTCCTTGAACTCGGCGTGGTGGCTGAGCCGGGGCAGCGTCAGGAGGAGGCACAGCTTGCTGTAGTCCTCCTTGCTCGGGCAGAACTCCTCCAGGCCGTGGAGGCATTTCACGGCCTCCTGCATGGACAGCTCCAGCTGCGGGGGCGGCGGAAGGTCGGAGGTTAGAGCGAGGCTGCAGCTCAAGGTCGCGTCGCCATGAAGGTGCGTTCACGTACGTTCTGAGGGTCTTCAGCTGCAGACATGGCGTTATTCACACACAGAGCTTCCAGGAACTTCTGCTTCAGGATGATATAGTGGAACCTGGAGACAGACATTTGTACACCGATACCTGATGGACACGTCCTTCCGTCTTGACGTTTCTCACCTTTTCTTCTCAAACTTCTCCATTCCTTCCAGAGGCTGGATGAACTGCATCACCTCGTCCCACTCGCCGTCCAGGATGAGCTGCCTAAGGTCAGATAAGACCAGGTCAGTCACGTGAGGAGGGACACCTTCAGATCTCAGGCCTCCTCCTCCTCCTCCTCCTCCTCTACCTGAGGAAGAGCATGTCGTCAGAGTAGAGTCCGTTGATGATGCCGCTCTCCTTCTCCAGCGCCAGCATGCTGATGTGCAGCTTCCTGGAGTTCAGGAAGTCCAGCACCACCTTGATCACCTCGGCCTCCTTGATACTGATGGTCTCCTCCGCTGTCATGGCTACAGATGCGGCTGGAGAAGCGTCATTTACCGGGATCAGCAACACAGCTCAACCTGAACCTGGAGGATTTTATTCTACCCGGATATTTAGTCTTTCACTTAAAGATGTAATTATATTAATGATCAAATTGAGTTTTCTTGATTAAAAAAAATAAAGGTTCTTCTATAATCTGGAACTGTAGTATAACATGTTATAGGGAAGCGCTGCTGCACATTCATATTAAAGCATATATTATTTATTTATAGCAGAATTTCAGTCAATCGCAGCCTCACGACATGGAAGATCTCGTGTTTGCATCGTTCACCGAGGTGTGTGTGTGTGTGTGTGTCGGTGCTGGAGGCAGAGCAGCCGGTGACACCGCCCTGTTCCACCCGACATCCGTCCCTGCTCCCCGCCCGAGACAGCAGCAGGTCTGCGGCCCACACCTGACAACCACAGGGGGAGCAGGACACGGACGGACACACACACACACGCACACACACAAAAAAAAACACACACACACACACACACACACACGAGCTGCAACCGCATCCCAAGACGCGCAAACGCGCCGCCGTGACGCAACGCCATCTCACCTGTCAGTCCAACGCCGCCTCACCACGTCTGCGCCCCCCGAGTGGACAGTATCCGTCTGGAGCAGCCTGTGGGTTTGGTTCTGCGTGGAAATGCCGGCCTGGGTCTGCAGCACGAAGGTCGTTCGAGCTTCCTCTCGTGTACACAGATCGCCGTTGCCATGCGGACGCGCGCCAATCAAGCGCAGCGATGACGCACCGTGGACACACCTACGGCTCAGCGATGAGAGAAACAACCCAGGGAAAAGTTAGATCAGAAAGGCAAAAACCGCGGCATCGAGGATATATTTGTGTAGGGTTTTTTTTTATTTTTAATTTTAGCATAACATTTAAAATTTAAAGAAAAAAATAACTGATGAGCTAAAGTTTAATTTAATCCAGAATTTCACTCACTGGACAGCAGGGGGCGCTGTAGCTCACCTGATACGTGCATGTTTCGGTATATTTCTGGACTGTGTAGAATCTGCTGTTTTCTAATCTTGGTCCCAGATGTTCAGGAATACAACCTCCACTCACAGTGAGGAGCAAATTAGACTGATCTGTCTTTAAGCTGTGGGAGGAAACCAGAGAAAACACACAGACCGCAGGAACACCAGCGCAAAACCCTAAATTGTACCAACCTACAGCTGCCCAGACTGTAAAAACCAGCCCCTGGGATTACAGGGATTCTCCACTGGTCAGGTCAGTCAGACGATCTCCACCTCATCCAGTTTCCCTGCAGACAGATCCACAAACAGGAGAGGGCTGTCAGGAGCGTCCGGGGCCGCTGACTGACAAAGATTCTCAATCAAATACAGTATGAGGGATGAGGCCATGCGGAGTTTTATTAAATGCAAAAGGAGAAAAACGGATAAAACATTTTCCTACAGGTTCATTAGTAAGTTGAATGACAGCTTTTAACAGGCAGAACAGACAGCAGGTCACATGAACACGCTGTACAAGATCACTGCAGGTCAAAAAATCACATCACTTGGTCCAAGAAAAGCCAGATTTAGGTAGACGGAGCATCTGTAAGTGCCCTCAATAAAACAAACAAACAAACAAAACCCCCCACACTTTTTCACTTTGTCTTACAGTTTAAACATGTACAAAGTCTCTTTTGGTCTTAAATACCCCCCCACCCTCCCCAGGTGAAATCCAAAGCACCGCGCTGGCAGATATCTGTAGTCGTACCTGCAAATAGCTTTGATTTGACACATTCGGTAGCGAAAAAAAGGACACGGCGCTGACGCCCATAAGACCCTGTGGCGAGTCTCTACCCGTACTCAGGACAGAAAGAATCATCTCTGGCCTATACACAACAAACACGCTGATAATACCTCACACTGGCCCCAGAGTGGCCATGTTCGTTCATACTTGGTTGACCTAAATGATGTATATGCACCCCTGACCTGTTTTGGCATATTTCTTTACCAAAAACAATTTCGAGCATTTTATATGCAGATTTTTAGGTGACATTTGACTGGTGTATCTAATTACTATGTAATACTGTAAAAAAAAATGAAGGGTTCTTTTTAATATACTTATTTCTTTTAAAAGTTCTTAGAGACTGTGTAACTAGATTCCAGTAATGTGATTGATTCCTTAATGGCAGCATCAGCAACTAAAAGGGAGAAATGATTAGAGCTGCTGACTTTGTTCATTGGAGACATTTTCCAGATCGATTTAAAACTTTGTTCTCACACAGGCTGAGAACTTACAAAAAAAACCAAAACAAAACCAAAAAAACCCACTGCATTCTTCGAAAAAGCTCTAAAAAAGCTACAACTGCTTTGCTTTGTTGAGCTAAACACCAGTTCTATGGCTAACTAGCTGTATGCTACTTGACTTTTGGCCCTTTGTTGTTTCATGTACCTAATATACAGAGTGATTTACTTCCAGGTAAGGAAAAAAATGTGTTCTTTTATATACAAAAACCTCAATCTGCCCACACAGCTTTACAATCATCTCATTGCGCACACACACGCCAAAAGCCAACGCGTGTAAGGCCACGCTATGCAAACGCACACCGATCTGTACACGAATTAAAAACATTCAGTGCTCGAGTGTACCCAGGTAAAAGAAAAAAAACCTGCCCTAGCATTCATACTGTCTCTTTTTTGACTTTTGGCACAGATAAGTTACAAAATAAAGACTCGCACATGGCTTCACAACCCGTCTCACGAGGAGAAATTACATCATTATTAGTGACATACATTCCAGTTATTCCTAGTGTTTCATTTAAGAGAAAACTAACAGACGGGAACGCAGCGGGGGCAGGAAACACAAAGAAGACAAAAAGGCATTCAATCTAACTTGCAGGTGCTTGAATCCTCATGGATATGTACAATGAAGTGCAAATTGAAATGGTACGTTCCGCTAAAAGAGGCGATGAGGCGACGTGGTGGAGCGAGGGCTGTCAGGTCTGGACAGGCACTACTTTTTTCGGGGTTGCTGGCTTCTTGGTTTGCCAGAGGTGGTTGTGGATGGTGACCGCGTCCACGCTGGCTGACATGGTCTTGGCTGGTATCTGGCTGAACTGCTTCTTGTCTGAGTTGTACTTGTAGAGGCCGTCGATCATCCTGCGCGTGATGCTCTTGGGGCCGATGCCCGCCAGCCTGTTGATCTCCTCCGTCTCGGGGCAGTAGGTGTAGATGGAGCGGAACTGACAGCCGGCGTCTCGGAACAAAACCAAGAAGTTGTTGGCCTCGGATTTCTCCATTTGCTGTTGAAGTCGTGAAAACTCATCAGTAAGTGCAACGGTTTGGGTCACAATTGCTAATGCTTTGATTAGCGTATAGATGAGGACTATAGACAAGCTTGAATGGTAAAATATTTTGGACTGAAACATAAAAAAAACTATGAAGGAGGAGAGGCAAAACTCCGGATTTGTCATCCCAGATTAAAATAATCTCCAACACTCCACGTCTCACCTCCAGGATCTTGTTCTTCTGGCCCTCGTTCACTTTTCCTGCCAGGCAGCAGTGAGCCAGGGCATTCTGGATGATGTGCTTGTTAGATTTGGCGCTCGGTTCCTTGTACAGCCTCGGTCCTGATTTAAGAACAAAAGACAACATGCCACGGTGACACCATCGCTGTGGCATCTTCCCCGCTTATGTCATACATTCGATCTGTCATCAATCATATGCAGCATCTCTATTCCCTCCATTTTCCCCACCGTCCTCCTTCACACCGTGTTTCTCCTCACTACCCTGGGTACAGCAAGCTTCGCCATCCTACCGGTATATTCTGTGTTAGATGTAACCGAGGACGTGGTGGACGCGTTCTCCCAGTCCTTCTCTCCGTTTCTGCTGCTGGAGCGACTCGGAGACAGGAAGCCGTCTGCAGAATCTGGCCTGGAACGCACACGTGCACAGTTAAAAATGAGCAATGCCCCCCCAAAAAAATCGAAAGTATTCTCTGAGCAGGAGTAGGAAGGTGTACCACCATGAAGAAGAAGGAAAAAAGAGAGCGTCGTCACAAATATTAGACTTCATCTGATATTTGACAACGCTGCAGAGTGAATCGCATGCACTATTTTAGTATTTGGTGTCAATTTCACAGTTTATGTTGTGAAGCAGCAAAGCTCACAAGCGCAGGCAGCGTGTGAAGCGGCTATAAAGCAGGACCATTTTAGTGCACCATGTCACTGGCCTGTGTCTTGACTGGCGCTGCATTTATTTCTAAATAAAGACAACTGTAAAGATTCAATATGAAAATATATCCCGAATCTCTACAACACACTCTGCTGGGACCAAGAAAAATGAAACCAGGGAAAAAAAACAGCCAGGTGAAGGTGGACAAAGCAGTGAGAGAGCCACAGCTTTGTGGTGATTATGTTGCTAAAAGCAGAAAATATACTGGTTTTGGTTTTTCCTTTAAAATGCTTGTCAGTCCTTGAAAAGAAGGCAAGGTGGGGACTGGGGTCAGTGCCAGGCTGGCCTTAGCGGGGAGTGCTTTAAGGTTCAGTAGCCAAGCAGCAACAAACCTCCTCCTCCTTCCCCGCTTAGGGGAGTTCAGAAAGTAGAAGAGACTGCCTGAAGCTAAGCTAACACTTCTGACATGTGTGCAACAGCAGGAAGAGACATAAGAGAGAAACGATAGAGGACTGGGGTTAGGCACGAGAAAAGAAAAGGATTAAATAGCAATTTTAAACCTAACATTTGTAATTATTGACTAGATGACTTCGACTAATAGCGATATGTAGCAAAAATCTAATGCCAACGTCTCCTTTTTTGCAAGGCTAAGAGGACCTTACCTTGGTGATCTCTTCTCAGAGTGAACACTGTCGCTGTCTCCCAGGTTGAGGGAAGCGAGAGACAAGCTGCAGACTGAAAAGACAGGTTGTTGTTGGTCACACTGACATCGTGAAAAACATCAGTAGTGTCTCTAAAAGTAACAGAAGCCTGCAGATAGGCACCTTAAACATCTGCAGAGCAGCATTGCATTGCTTCTATCCTAGCATTCACAGAGTGGAAGCAGCCTAGTGGTGACGGATGGGATGGCCTTGTCGGCCATCTCCTTGGTTACCTGTAGCAGCTCTGACGGGAGTTTTAGGAGAGTCCAGGCTGTCGCGATGGATGGACTTGGGGCGACCCCGTCGCTGTTTGCCTCCGCCAGAGGCTCGCGGTTTGATGACGGTGTCCATGTCCTCCATTAGTTTCAGCTGCTTCCTCCTGAGGTACTCCTGCTTGATGAACTCACGTCTGGCCTTGTCTTCCTCCTTCCTGATTCGCTCCTCCTCCGCTTTCAATCTGTAAGGACCAAGACTGAATTGAGAAATGGTTCTTGTTTTTTTTTTAAACAGTATCAATGAGAGCGCTCCTGCTATTGCTTTAACTATCAATAAATAAACCAGGAAGATTGTTTTTCTGATATTAATAGAAATAAAAGAAAACTACGTGTCTTAAATATGTTAGATCAACTTGGGTATATTCAGATCGCAAAAAACAATCAGCTCAAAGCAGGATAACGAGTTTGTCTTTAATGGGGGGTGTTTTAAATAGAAAGTGTTCCTGTCATACCGCGCCTCCTCCTTCTTCTGCTCCAGCTCTGCCTCCAGCTGCAGCTTCTTTTGCAGACTCTCCTTTTCCCTCCTCATCCTTTTCTCTAGCAGCGCAGCCCTCTTCTGAGCCATGTTCTCTTCGGCCTTTCCATCCTCCTGAAACAGAAAAAAAACAGTCATCTCACTCTGGGGTGCTCCAAGAAACTGCTTCCATCAAGCTCATCTCACCAGACCTCATGGCCAGAAGGTGCTAGTAAATATCCTGCAGACGGGGCTGCTGTTTTCAGCACAAACGGCGGTTATTTACTTTCGTTTTATGTGAATCACAGTTGTTCATCTCTCAGCACCCACTCCTGGAGTCTATTTAAATGTCCCCAGCATATTTCCACAGCTGTGCCTGAATTATTCACAGGAGCCCCAGTTTTATGACCTACATCCAGCCCAGGCTGCAGCTAGCGAGCAGCAAGCTAACAAGGCTCTTTAACTAAAGAAAAGCAGATTTTAACCAGATCGTGTCCTTGAACCAAAGGATGGACCCACATCTGTGTCAAACACTAAAATTCTATGTTCTGTAACCTTTTCATGAAGGTTTAACCTTGTTTTTCCAGTTCTTTCAGCCCACCTTAAAAAAGAAGCCGCGACACATCTTCTGATCACAGTCTGAGCCTTCTGGGGTGTCCTGCTGCATCTCCAACCCATCTTCCAGGGTCAGATCCTCCAGCGGCTTCACAACTGACAGAGGAACCTCAATCAGGCTGCTCTTCGCCTGACCCGAGGCCTCAGGCTGGGGCGGGATCTCTGTAGGCGCCACTGTGAAGGTCTCAGTCACTGGGTGGGACAAGACCTCGGGAAACGACGACTCCACGGTGGGTTGGAGATCTGAGGCCGACGTGTTGGTGATCTCGGGTTGGCCGTCTGCGTCCTGGGTTCGGCCCTCTCTGTCCTGCAAGATGGGGGAAGTGGAGGGTGGGCCGGCGACACGTGTGCTGGCTGCCTCCCTCTCGAGGGGAAGGAGTGAATCATTGTTTTTATCTCTATCTGTGGCTTCTGGTGCCAGATTTGGGGCTGGTTTTTCCTCCATGTACACCAAAGCGCAGGCTAGAGGCTGGCTGGGAGAAAACCGCCGAAGCCTGGGGATGCTATCTACAGACTGAGGGGCCGTCAGGACCCGATTGTACGGGGCCAGCTTGAGCTCGCTGGGCCGAGCGGTGCGAGGGTTCCGCGAGTGGAAAGAGGCCGATTTGCGTTTGATGCTGGTTGGTGAGCGGTGGGAGGGGAGAGGGGAGTCGGCGGGCGAAGAGGGCCCGGAGGATCGCGTGACGGCGCCCGCTCTGCCGTGTCTCTGAGGCGACGGGTTTGTGTGCGGTGCCGGGATGACCCACGCCTGCTGGTGCTGTTGCTCTCTCATGGCCATGATTACGTCCTGCTGCTGTGAGAGCCGCTGCATCTCGGCCTGAAGGAAGGCCAAGGAATGGTTCAGCTTCTCGATGGAGCGCGTGTACTCGGTGAGATCCAGCTCGGTCAGCTGGGCAGGCTGCTGCTGATGCTGATGCTGATGCTGCTGCTGTTGCTGCTGCTGCTGCTGCTGCTGCTGCTGCCGCCGCCGCTGCCCGCTCTCCTCTCCTACCCCAGGTGATTTGCTCCAGCAGCCTGTGCTGCTTTGCTCCGCTCCATCAGGTGTGTCTGCTTTGCTCCTCCCAAATTTTAAGATGGGACTGGCCGCCTTGCCTTCCCCCTCAGACTTCCCTCCTTCTTCTCCACTAGAAGCCCCGTCGCCTTTCCTCTTGACCACACTGAGGAACACAGAGTGGCCCATCTTCTGCCGATGCCTGGTAAAAGCGGCCTCCACCTTCTTCTTCTGTGCTTCAATGGCCTTACGTTTCTCTTCCAGCCTCATCCTTAGCTGCACCATTTCTGTGGCCATGGCCTGAGCGGGATCGTTGGGTGGAAGGTGACCCTGCGAGGGTGCCGCCTGCTGACGGACGGGGCTGTGCTCAGGGGTCGGAGCCCAGGAGACGGACAATGGGACACCAAAATCAGATCCCTCTGGAGTGGTCTTGAGAGAGCTGCTGCTGCACCTCCCAGAATCTGGGGTGTGCTTCTTCAACTTCTGTTCGGCAAAATTGGTCATTTTCAGTCCTGACGGGGATTTGCTGAGACTGTTTGCACAGGGACTGGGGGAGTCCAAGTCAAGGTCCATGTTGACAGAGCAGTCTTTCAGAGAGGAGTCCTCGTCCAACATATCTTCTGTTCTGATATGGATGCCTGTATCCACTTCAGTGGTGTCTGTGGTGCTCAGAGGCCCCTTTGAGTCTGATTCTGAAACGGGCTCCAAGCCGCTGGCCCCTTGGTCCTGACTGTGCAGAAAGAACCCATTCTGGATTCCCTCCGCCACAGGTCGAGTAGGATTGTGGATGATTTGGAGGGCCTCCTCCATGGATGGAGTCGTTACCGTGAAACTCCCGTGTCCGTTGGGGTAGACAGACTTGGGTTCCACACCAGCCAGGCTGTCCGGGCAGCCTTCCTCCACAATGCCAACGACTTTAGTGCCGTTAACCGGCTGGAAGGACAGGTTTCGTTTCATTCCCCGAGGCAGGTGCTGGACCTTGAATCCAGAACCATCATCAGTGCTGACAGATCTAATCATGCCACGCGTGGAGGAGAGAGGAACAGAAGTAGAGCTGTCCTTGTCAAAGGGGATGTCGAAGGACACTCCATAAGGCCCGGACCTAAAAACAATCAGAACCTTACTATAAGGAAGGATTCTGATCAGCCAAACAAAGCAGAACTTCTGCACAACCTGCCAGTTACGAACCTTTTCTCCTTGGGCCAAGTGCCGAGGTTGCCCTCAACAAAGGACATTGACGTTGACCTTTTGATCTCTCCTAAATAAATTAAAAAGATGTAAAAAAAAAGGTGTTATGGTGCCATCCACAATATTTATATGAGTGCATGTAGCACAACAATGAAAGTAATTTTAGCATCCAAAATATACAAAATAATAATATATGATAAAATTACCCGAGTTTCGTGGTTGGGGTCGTAGTGGCAAACTAGACAACAACAAAAAAAAGATATAAACATAAACCAATAAATACACCAAAATATTTGCATTTACATGTCTCCTTTTCATTCTGATTTTCCAGATATATTTTTTATATTACATTTTATACTGTATATATTTGTATGAAATACAAACATTGTACCTTGGTCTTTCTGGACTTGGAGGTCTTTCCATGAAGCTTCTCTTGGTTGCCTTGGAAATAGGAATGACGGGTATATTCTTCAACAAGGACGAAGGCTCTGAGGCACAGCAGAGGAAAAACAATTCATCAATTAATTAATCACCAATTACCATTAATTATTTACCATTAATGCCTCAAACAAATGCTGTGGATTTAGGACTTGCCTGCAGATTCGTTGCTTAACAGTCTTGGTTTCACAAAAGACGGCTTGACCACCTCAAACCACCAGAAGAGTTCTGCCATGAAAACCAGGTAATTATTCTGTGGAGACATTATAGTTGAACCATGATTATTTTCCGTTCTTACCCACTGACACTGTGTGATGGTGATGGTACAGAACCTTCACAATCTACATTAATTACCACAACTGTACGCTTCGCCAGCAGGAGACGCTGACTGCCTCATAGTTTTCCAAAATTAGTTCTAAAGAACTTGTCCCAGTATAATAGCTGATGTAAATAATAAGAATCATATTTTAAAAAGGATCAATTTTTCATTTCTTTTATTGACACAAAAATATCTGTCAACCATCGCATCAAATCTGGCAGTTTTTGCAGAGGCCGTGCGGACCAGGCTGACGCATGCACAAGTGCTCACACACGCGTTTGCAAAATTCAGTGCAGCACAGGCAGAAACAACCTTGAAGTAAGCCCTCCCTCCTCATGCTCAGTCTGTGGTCTCCAGACAAAGACAATGCAGCATGGCTCAGCTCTAAAGGCACGTTATTCGAGCCATCAGCATTATTTCAGTCTGCAAGGTACATGCACACGAACCCACGCACACGAACACGTGCATGGACACACACACACTGGTGAAGGTGAAGGAGATCTTTGGAGAACACATTTAATCTTTTTAGATATCTCTAAATCTTATAAATGAATTAGAATGGAACACACCATTTTTAGGATATAAAGAATTCTTTATCCAGCTATAATGGATATAATAACATAAAACCCAAGATAAACAAGGTAAGACATAAAACCAAAAGAGAGGGGAAAAAAAAAATCTATTTATGCTTGTCTGGATGAGTGTGGTGGCAGAACGCCCAGTTTGACCCCTCTCTTCCATCTGTCCTTCTTTCTACTACTGACACACCAGGTGTGAGTGTTATCGCTTAATCCCACCAGTCAGTATCCACCTCAAACACACACACACAGGTCCTCCAACAACCAACTGTCACACCACACCATGTCCTGAATGGACTGGCGTTGTTCCCTCTGTCAGTCTGTCTGGACAGAGATTTCCATTTCAGAGTGTTTGTCACTTTCGGATTGAAAGACGACTGGTGTGGAAATTATATGAGACTCGAAGACACTTGACTAAAGAATGTAGGTCCTGCAGCCAGACAGCCAGACAGATGGACTCTGGTGTCTTGATTTACTGCCAAATGTATCAGGCTGCCATTAGTTGCCACATGCTTTCATATAGCAAGAAAAAAAAACAGTCTAATTCTGCCCAGTTTTAACACAGAAACATAGAATTCTATTTGGTTTTTTTTATTACATTTTCAGTTATTATTTACTGTAAAAGTGACTGCAGATTACTTCAATAAATTACTAAAAAAATACAATTAGTTAATGGACCTTTAAGCCATCTTTAAACAGGAAGCTGGAGAGCTTCCTTAAGGGAAAATAATGTTTGGTTTCATTTCTGTTTGAGAGTCACTGAGAGGCATGCAGACATGCTGAAAACTGAATAAATGAAGAAGTCAAAACTGGGAGTAGATCAAAATGATTTACTAGTCTGCTGTTCATAAGGGGAAGATGAGCTGATCTACCGGTACTCAGCTGATAATGGTTCATGGGTGGGGGGAGGGGTTCCTGCAGGAACCTACCGAACACAAAATGAACAGTGAACTGTTCTCACTAAACAAAGGGATGAGCTTCTTTAGCCATTTCACACCACTTTAGGATCCTAAATAACAAACAGGAAAACCTGGTATTATAGCTTTTAATTAAGTCCTGTAGCTCTGCACATAGTGTGTGTGTGAGTGTGTGTTAGTGTCTTTAGAGCTCTTCGGCTGTTATCATTTTCTCTCTCATTAACACCTCTCTTGCCTCCTTCCTCCCTGTGAAATGTCTCAGCTCGTGCTGCTTATTAAGGTCTCCATTAGTATGACAAGCCACGATGTGCAGCTACTGAGGGCGTGACAGACGGGAAACTGGGACAAGGTGACTCAATCTGACTGGTGCCGCGTGCAGTCCTAGCTGCATCGCTGCTTCGGGGCTGCAGCGTTCCTGCAGGGATGTAGTCTCTGTGTCAGGAGAGTTCTGCTCCTGGCCGCTTCAGTCAACTGCTACGGGTTTGCTTAACACCAAGTTTTGGGCAACTTCAAGGCCGAGAGCGATAACACAACATCCTTGTAGACCCACGTCGCCGTGGATGTAGACAGCACGTTTGTGTTTGAGAGGATGTTCGCACAGCTTGTCCTTTCAGTGATCCGTGTCCTCTGTGTGCTGACAACAATAGTGCAAATTGAAACTGTTGGTGGAACAGACATCCAGAAAGCGTAGGAGGTGCAACTTAAAGACACGGCTACTTTGCTGAATCTGAGCTATCTGGGGGCAGCTATTTAGTTAGAAGAGTCAGCAAGCAAAGAATCAAGATGAAAGAAATAATCAAAGAAGAGGAGGGTGAGGAATACATGAAATACAACGGGGATGATGTAGTACCTTGATGGTGGACGAGGCGTAGAGCATGTCCTCCAGGGTGAAGTGGCAGCAGTCGTTCAGGTTGTCTTTACAGAATTCCTGAATGAGCTGTAGGTTGTAAAGTCGATCAGCCAGCGTCATGGTCTCCTTCAGACACACATCTGGGTGGGAAAACGGAGCCATCGGATGGAAAGGTTAGACTGGCGTGGGTGGAAAGGGTTTGACTTGTCTTTAGCCTGCTGCTGATCACAAAGCTCTGAGCTGCCGAAGGTGTTTCGATGCTGCCGGCCTCTGGCTGCAGCTCCCTGAGAATATATGATCTTTTGATCTGGTGACGCCGTCAGCTCAGTTGAGTGGCTCTCTGTGTGGGTATGCATTGTGTGTTTATGTGAGATCCATTATTGATTGATGTGATTATGTTTGACTGCATCATGTTTGTAGTTGACCTTTAACCCTCTAAATGAACCTTAATCGACTGGTAATACCAATATACTGATTGCAGAAACATTTGTAACGGCTCAGGCTGTTCACTCTTTTTCCTGGTCCATGCAGTCTTTCTGTCTGACATTTTCATCATCTGTGTCAAATAATCCTATTAGCTGCTCCAGTATTTAAAGTAACTGTTCTCTCCTCCTTTGCCAGATTACCTCAGCTCTTTTTTTGTCCATCTCTTCACTGTCTTCTGTTTCAATATACTTTTGGGTCACATATCCTTTGATTTTTTAATTTGGAGCCTTTTTTAAATGCTTACTTCCACACTGCTTGTGAATTTTCCTCAATTTTTTTCCACACTAAGCATCAAAATACATGTAACAAAGAGAGCCTTACCACACTCAGTGTACTTTCATGTTTTCCTGCAAAACCTCCAGACACAACTCCTGCTGCAGCCCAAACCAGGAATAAGCTCCTTACCGCTCAGTTGCAGCAGCTGAGGGCAGTAGAAGTGCAGCAGCGCAGCCAAGGCTGAGCCATCTGAGCTGTCCTTGAGCAGGTTGTCCACAGGGGGGATCCAGGGCACCGGCTGGGCCGAGGCCTGCTCCTTCCTGTATCGCGCCTGCGTTACACAAAGTACACAGCTGTAGTGTGTTGTCTAATCTCACCCCAAATACAGTTTAGGGACCTGGCGACATGATCGTGCATGTGTGGTGGTGGCCCCAACACAACAACAGTGTTGTCTCTGCCATACTTGGTGGTTAAATACACACTGGGTATCTGTATGAAGCTGCTGTGATTCTTCTAAACACACAAGTAGGTGTTGCTGTTGGCCTTTTCTTAAGTATTTAAAATAATAGCAATACGTTGCCCACATAAACAACCTACAGTTGCTTTCCTAAAAGCCCTCTTTTACAGTGAAACAAACACTGCATCCTTGAACCAATTACAAAAGCTGTGAAATAAATTCCAAATGAATGTTTGTTCTTCATAACCCCTCAGGATTTGTTCAGTTTTTTCTACAACAACGCATAATTCCTTTGACAAAGCTCAACTCAGAAACCAGAATCTGAATTTAATGACATGCAATAATAGTGTCTGCATATCACAGATATGACTTCATTTAACCTGTGAATAAATGCTCGGGAATAAAAAAAAAGCATAGTTGATATACTTGCACTGCATAATAATAACAGTAATACTGATTTTTATTTGGTGATTGACAATAATCAAAACTTGGGAAATGAAGTTGTTTAGGTGGCAGTGATGCAAACCTGAGAAAATGATGATGATAAGCACAAACAATTGGAAATGAGTAGGAAGAGTGGATAGACAAAAAAGCATGACGCTCATCAGTGGACTTACAGGCACAAGCTTCATGTACCACTTGGTTGGAGACTGCAACAACACACAAAAATACAACAACAAAGGCACACCTGTTAGAGGGATTTGTTAGTAATGCGATTAGTAATAAAAAGAGAGAAATGACAGCTTTAAAGAAGAGAACCTGGGTTACTGAGTGTGTACAAGAGGCAACCCACGGAGACAAAAAGCAGAGGAATTATGCTTAACCCGTTCAGACCGGCAGCTCTGCCGGATCCACCTGAAGAAGCCACGCGCTTTGTGTTCTGCATTTAGATCCTTAAAACAAACCCCCCAAAACACTAAAAAGGGCAAGGCATGAACGTAGACAAACGAAGCTTTAAACTGTAATAATTCTGTATCATGTGACCAAAATAAGTAATCAGGGAGAACAAGAGTTAATGGTTATTTGCTCTTGACACTTTTAAAAAAGGCCTGGAAAAGCAATCAAATTGGTTAATAATTAAGCTTATTAAGCACAATTATACAAGGTTTACTTGCATTTTCTTTAAAATGCTATGCAAGAAAAAGACTGCGGTCAAGCAAAATCCCAACGGCTTTAGGGGAACTGTTGTATTCTTATATTTAACAAAAGCTTTAGCAGCAAAAAAACTAAATGAAAAATTTGAGCACTAACAACATTTAACTTTATATTGTTTCCTTTTAATGTGATTTTTCATGTCGCTGTTTTTTTTCAAGGTCATGTTTATGTATTTTCTATTGTTTTGACAATCAAAGGACAAAAGCTGAGCACTAACTCAATAATGGGTCAAACTGATCTTTATATAACCGCAATTTTTATCTGATACCCTGATGCCCCAGTTTACTAATAAGGTAGAAGAGATAAAGGGATGCTGCCAAACTGTGCACTAACAAATACGCCCCAAAATTCTGAAATAACCACCAGACAATGATGGCACCTTTGTGGTGCTCCATCTCCCATCCCCTCTCACGCCTCGCAGTTCAGTGGGTTATTATAAAAGGGCGTAAATGCCGTCTGTGAGCGTGCTGTGTTGTTCTCTTTCAAAGCAGCTCGTCTCTCTGACGACATGACTCACAGCCGCAGTCATACTGCGAAAGCAGAGGGGAGGAAGATCCGGGGAAATGTGGAGCAAAGAGGGAGAAACGGAGGCCGGATGACGCTGCCAAACATGACCCCGATGAACGTGTTTTTCCACTACGCACAAACGCTACTTTACCTTTAAATTGCCTCACCAGACCCTGTCAAAGTGGAAAACAAAACAATAGTCTGGCCTGGTCATCACTTTGGAAACACTGTTTCTGCTCAGCATTTAGTGCTGAAATTAAGTGATGTCAATTGTTTAGAACACAACTTTCAGTGTGTCGTTGTGCAAGCAATGCTGTGTCTGCACAATGACTAGTCTGATCAGCATCAAGTCTGCACAAGTCTGAATAGACCCAGCGAAAGAGAGAAGGGGGTGGGTGAGAGAGGGTGAGAGAGAGAGAGAGAGAGGGAGAGAGAGGGAGAGAGAGAGGTGTATAAACTGTCCTTAAACTCAGGGAGGCAAAAGCTTACCACAGGTATTAATTTAGCTACCCACACAATGCCAAAAACACACAGTGTTGCCTGACAAAACCTGCTGCAGACTGAAAAGCCAGGAGAGAACAGCTTTAAAATGTGGGAAGTGAATGCATCAGCTAATCCATAAACCCATAAGCATCCCCCGTCCCATTAGTGTTTCGTTGCTGCTCACTGACTGCAAAACCTCAACGCCAAAACGCCCATGAAGCCACTTCAAGTGACAGAAATAAAAAACCGGTGCCCAACACACTGTTTCAGTCACTATAGAAGCTGGAAAGTTGGTTGCATAACATATAGAGGCCGTGGGCTGATCCTGGCAGGTGACCTTCACACAAAATTACTGCTGCTCTAATTCAACAACAACACAATTCTGTGTCCATTATGTCACTAAACAAAACACAGGAAACCTAAAAAAGAAAATATCTCTGTTTTTATGAGCTCTAACTTTGGTGAATAACTCACAGAAAAGTCACGTTTTTTACAAACTCTGTTAACTCAGCTCCTTTTATGTTTTGAGGTTTTAAGCACGCATAGTCCAAACCATTTGTTGAGAGTTTACAAGAAAGGAAAAGAACGCTACGCACCCGGGGACTCCCAGCAGGCTCGGCGCTCTGTGCTTCTCTTTTCTGCTCCTGAGTCACGATTTCTTTGAGGTACTCATTCACCTGCAGTTGAGGGGACAAAGAGGATTAAAAAGTGAGCAGCAACAACCACCAAAGTTTCAATTAAAATGATCCAAAGTGTGTTTTCATAGAAATTAGTGTGATACCCTGGAGACAGATTCAAGCATTTGTTGTCATTACAATAAGTAATATTTTTTTTGTACTGTAGGTTCAACAGGTAGGAAACCGAGACACACCCTGTTGATCCAGGTGGTAACCGCGTCTTCTGTGTCATATGGGGTTTCCTCTTCCGTGTTCCCGGATGAATACTGATGGATGCAGGCCATCACCTTCTCCACGCTCACTGTCTCCACCGTGTAGGCCATCATCAGCGTGTCAATCATGGCCAGGTGAGCACTCTGCATGGGAAAAAACAAAGAGCAGGGGGTGAAAACAGGTAGTCCTGAGGTGAGTCTTGAATCTCCTGAACCAGAACTCTGACCCCTTGAAAGAATGCTTGTCGGTCGATGTTGCCCTGGAAACAAGTGTGTTGATCCCTGATTACGGGACCTCTTTTTTTTAAGCAACTTCTAACCTTTAAGCCCAAACTAGGCCGACCTCTTTCCTGAAAAGCGTGCGTAAATAGATGGAATGGCATTTTAAGTGGCTGCTCTCATGAATGTGGTGACTCACTGGTTTATTTGAGGTAAAGATGTAAAGAACACAGCTAAGTTCAAAGGGTTTGTGATGCTGGAGAAGCCAACCAGCTGAAGCTATCCCAGTGTCTGAGATGTCTGCCAGATGGAAGGAGAGAAGGACTGGAACTCCCCAGTGCATTAAGAAAACTCTCTGTTGTTAAAGACACAAGTGCGAACAAACATTCTCTTACTGAATCAACTCGAGTCAGCTCCCTCTAAAGCTACGAACCCATGTGTGTTTACTGTCTGAGATTGCATTAGCCTAATGTGCAACTCTGATCCGGCAACGCAGCCACAAACCATCCCATTTAATAATACGCTGCCTACATGATTCCCATCGGCCGTTATTTAATCTGTCTGCATGCGGCATGACGTTACCCCACAGACACAGACACAAACCATCACCGAGGGTCCAGTATCATCCCTCAGAGGTCTGTTTTCTCTGCAGAGGTCTGTTTTCTCCCCTCCCCTGAGCAATTTGAAGATATTGATTTGTATCTGCATACGGAGGAGGTAAACTGACAAGGAAAACTAAGCTTGTTTTTGACACACAGCTGCAGTCTTCAATTATACTTAATGATACCAGAACCTGTCTGTGACTTAGAACCACAGCAAGGTTCATGTTAGAGGGAAAAAAATAAAACTGCATCAATAACAGATGCATATAAAGGAAACAGCTTTGAATACAGAAGCCGGAAGAGCTATTAAGTAGGTTCCTAATGTATGGAAATCTAGGAGTAGAAAAGAGAGGAAGAGACCTCTGCAGAGCAATAAGATGCCGACCAATAATGGGAACCGGATTAGGAAGCAGCAGAGATGATACTTCACTGGCTGGATCAGCAGACATGTTCCAGATGAACATTTGCCTCATTATTACTGTGTTTCTGAACACATCCATACCTTGGAGCTGTGTTTTCTGCTGCTGAGCAGCTGCACTGGAGCACACAGAGATTAAACAAATGGCTCGGAGTAACCGTTGACACTTCAGTTGCTCTTCTTGTGTTTTGCTTCTGGAGGATTTGAGGCTTTGGCCCACGGTTTTTCACCAAAGATCGCACATACACGATGAAAATTACACCCGAGACTAGAAATTTTTGCCTCCACTTGGAGGACTAATTTGTCCAAATTTACTGCCCATTCTGGAGACACAAATAAGTGCGTGTGCACATCCAAAAGCACATTTCTTTTTTCTTTTTTTTGCTTTCTCATCTGAGCTGATTACATCCATAAATCCTGTGTTCATTTCTCTGGAGGCAAGAAGATGCTCCTTTCACGGCCAATATCCTGATCTTATTGTGTTGCTACATTGATGTCTCACTGTATTTCCACCCAGGGATTCAGAATATAATTTCATTTTTACTGCAGCCACTTGGTGGGAGAGGAAAGAAGAAAATCCACCGTGGCGGCCCGATTTACCATCGCACAAAGGCAGAGCAAAGCTTCAGTTTTATAACAGATTCCACCTTAGTGTCATCCAGTAAGTCACTGCGTTGGGAAAAAGCCACATCTCTGTTGTACAAGCTCTGAGCTGCTGTTGCGATATGATCCAGGTATGGCAGATATGTACAGATCACATGTTACTCCAGTCAGCTGGTGACAACAATGCTAACCTAACCACAACGGAAAAACCTTTAAATGGCTAAGTAGGCTGTGGTTGATCATTCATTTGTTCTTATTAACGTGTATAGCTGTGATAATGATCTTCTAGGTTTGTAAGTAAATATTTCAGAAATCACTTAGATTTAAAGTAAAACTAAAGAAATAACCAGTTTTTAGCACTGCAACTCCTCTGTCCAGGCCCTTGAGCCTCTATACTGAGACATATGTCTAAAAATGGGTGGTTTCTGGCTTCTTACTTCACGCCAACTCGACTGGACATGGAAAAGCTCTCAGCTCGTCATGGCTTTTTGGAAAGTCACTGCCAGTACCAAGTAAAAGCAAATAAATCAGTGCTTGTAAAGGATCTTCTTGAGCTTATTCAGATGAAATTTCAAAAAGAAAAAATTGGTACAACAAAACTTCAACTGTGAGGTCTGGTATCGGATGTAGGAATGGGCTTTTTTAGCACAATACCGCCTCCTGTTCAGACGCTAAAAAACCCAACATAGCAATTTTATAGAAACCTCAAAGCCAACAGAGCAGTGACTATAAGCCACCCTGGGAATTTGACTTGAAACTCGCACCCTTTCGAGCTACAACCTTGACTGCACAATATCAGCAAAATGAAATCTACAAAGCTGTTAAAGTCCTTTTACATTTATATTATAAGTTCACAAGACAACATCTTTACCTCTGTACTCCTATGTCACACACGCATTGGACAATAATATATGAAAAGTGTTGCAGGGTAATACAGTCCTCCAGAATGACTGGGCCTATGTAAGCATGTTTTTGCCTGTGCTCACGTCTCAAAATGACAAATGTGCTGTTGGTCCAGGAACGACAGCAGTGTGGCAACATGTGCTGTTCACACGTGGTAGTGTTTGGAGGTTATTCAAAAAAGCTGCAACAAAACAAAACAATCATCCTGAATCTTCCATCGTGAAGAGCCCGCTGACCTTCCTAGAGCAAAAAACAGAAGCATTTGGATGGATTTCTCCTCCACTCTTTAAATATGGGACCAATGACAGGTTAAGGGTAAAAATGCAAATTTGTTTGGGTGAATCTGCTATTTTTTAATTTTCTTGTTAATTTTCCTGGCTTTATTCTGTCATTCCCCTAGTGTCTGTGTGCACACGGGTCCTGGTGCTGCAGAGGCACAGAAATGCTGCCTGGCCCGTTTGTGTGAATCCAGCATTTCAGCATTCTCTCGTCCTCTTCCTCGGAGCGAGCCGTGTTTCCTGCTGCACATACAGGCTGCATAAACACACATTCACGCACGCACACCATAGAACCATGTAACCATAGTAACAAGCTCCATGCTCAATAGAGTTGTGATGGAGATAGCAGAAGGTGGAAGTATATTTATGTCATAGTGTAAATAAGTTTAAATACACTTGGGAATAGGGGAATAAACCAGACAGAGTTTTTTGTTACATGAGTGAGTATAAAGTTTTTGAAGCGACATTCAACAAAAACTAGGTGTAGTAATTATTGGGTGTGCCTATTTTTCACTCCGGTCCTGTCTAAAAACATTCTCTAACATAAACCTGTTTGTTTCGTGTCTTTATGACAGAACAGACCTGAACACAGAAACCAAAAAAACAGCATACACAGTATAATAACACAGAGACCTATAGATTTTTATCTTATACATAAAAAAATTATTAGAAAAAAACCCCTATGTTCTTAATGTACATGCCTGTACTATCGTGGCATTACAGAAAAAAAAAATCATTCAAGATATATTCTTTATATTCTCTATAGTCTTTTTTTCTATTTTAGATCACTCAATCAGTATCCATGGCAACAGTGAACACCAAGGATCACTGTGACTTCACAGACATTTAATTATGTCCTTGCGTGGTATGGAGCGTGACATTAATAGCACTATCGTGCAGAGAAACTTTTAAAAAAATGAAATTGGTGAAATTCATTTTCATGGGGGATTCGGCTGTTTCCTTCAAATTGGTCTTTCGCACGATTTTCACTGAACCGCCACAACTAGGGGGAGAAAAAAACGAATGGGTGTCATCAACTAATGCAGCGCGGCTTTGTCTGGATTGTTGGAATAACAGTTTTAGCTCCTTGGCCCAGCTCCACACCCCTCTTCAGCTCGCCAGAGCAGCGTGATGCTGATGCCGAACGTGTGTGGGCAGGCGAGTGGGTGGCGAGCGTGATTCTGCTCCCGCGGTTCGTCACATGGTTCAAAAAATAACAACGTGAGGTGGCAGAACGGTGACAGAGGCGGGGGGGGGGGATGGCAGTTTGAAGCATCTCTGCTGATGTGCTCTGTTTTGACAGGTGTCAGACATAATGTGAGCAGCGCTGAAGCCGACACCGACTGGCCGGACGCAGCTCCCCCGAACGCCCTTCAAAGTTGCTCATTCTGAAAGTTCTGATGACCCAAGCTCAAATGCCGCTTAGCGGAAACTGACAGGCGGCATTAGAAGTTGCTGGCGTTCCCGTCAGGAGCAGCTTACAGCTAAAATGCTCTGAGCCTCCAAAAAGTCGTTGGAGCAGATCATCAGGTTTACAAGTATTCCTACAGAATTTTATCATGGAATATCTTTTCTTCTTCTTGCAGGCCCTCCAAAACTCATCCATCGGCACCTGCAAACCCTTCAGCTTGAAGCTGCAGTTTCTGAATTATAGATGACGACCCATCTGATGCGTCACTCTAAGATGCACCTGCTGATCCGCTTCAAATTCTTCGAGTGTGAGGGTGGCGAGGGTGAAGGTCAGCGCTAGGAACATGAATGTTTTATCGCTTCCACACCAAAATAGCGCAGTGATGGAGGATTTTCCAACACGGATGGAAATGGTGCGCCAGCTCTTTCACGGTGCTCAGAAGATCCATCCAGGACAATGGATTTCCGTCCACTGTGAAAGAGGCTGTGGGCAATGACCTGTAAGCAGGCATTCAGCAGGACGGACTGGTGCTGAGGGAGGGATACCACAGGATCATGTATTTTTAGAAACTGGGATGTGGGATGATTATCAGAGCTTATCCATTTAATTCTATCATTAATTAATACTTTTATCAATCTACAGAGAGTTAGGAGTTAAAGTGGACAGATAGCATAAGAAAAGAGTGGTGGTGTGAGATGAATATGTAAAAGAAGGGATTGAGGGATTTATGGATGAAAAATGGGTACACGCACACACACAGACACACACACACACACACACAGAAAAACCCTTTAGTCATAACTGTGCCAGCATGAAAGCAGAAATAAAGCCCTTACGCTAACAGAGGAACTAGCCGTGGCGGTGCACAGGAATCCTTCAGATTGATGGAAGGAATTCTATCTGCATCTGCAGCTTCTGTTGAAATTTATTTTCAACTGGTGCGAGAACATATGCTGCCTTTACGAGGCGGTGGGGTGGGGATGATACACAAAACTTTTATTTAACCAGTGAATTTGCATTGAAAGGGAATTAAAAGCAGCAAGCTCCTGCAAACAGACTGCAGGCACACTGTGAACTAATTGTAGTTCGATTGTACTTGCAGTGAAGCAATGCAGCCTCCTACTGAGACTTTGCCCAAATAACGAGGATCCCTCATTACGCCTGTAATGTCACGTCTGGAGCCCCACAAAGACAGATGAGCTGTAAAGATGGAGAGATGCCTGGAGGGCCAAGTCAACTTGTGCCGCCTCAGTTGGTGTGAAAAAGGTCAGCTCGCTGTACATTTTCAGTATTGACGCTTTAAAAGTTACAGTGATTGGAATAGACGTGATTTCATGCATCAGAAATGCCTCTAAATATTTAGAAATATCTCTCTTACCATTTGCAAGGGCCTTTTTCGTAGGTCCCTCTCCGTAACCAGTCTCTCCTGGTCGGTGACGTAAAGCCCGCGCTGGGCCAGCGCCTGGATGACGGCGTCGTGGCCCAGCAGGGGCTTGGCAGCGTCGCTCTTCAGGATGAGGCTGCCGGCCCTGCAGTAGAGGTCAGCAGAGAGCAGGAGGCTGGCCACGGGAGGCTTTAGGTGCTCCTGCTCATACTGGTCTGTGTAGAATGGCTCCTTTAGGTCTGCTGGGATGCAGTCTAGAGCACAAAGAGATTTCAGAGAATAGTTATCGTCTCATACGATTTCATCTAGATCTATTTCATACAGATACATCTGCTGAACACAAGTAAATACAACTAGCAAGCAAAATATGGCGACAGAAACATTTCAAAACAAACAGCTATCAAAACGAAACAGATTATTATGCAATTTTTTGTAATTGCCTGCTTTGAAAATATCTTGATGTGGTCACAGTATGTGTGGAGAGATCTCGGCGTTGCTATAGCAACTATAGCAGGGCAACCTGATCGATTCATCCAGTCTGTATCTGCAGCTTCGAGCTCCCTGGGAACACCCCTCAGAGAGGCAGCCTCATCAAAGACACAGAAACAGTGCTCGCGCGCGCGTGCGTGCGTGTGTGTGTGTGTGTGTGTATGTGTGTGTGTGTGTGAGTGAGAGAGACAGAGAAAGACAGACACACCTCAAGCAAAACCCTTACAAGTGTACGGTCCACAAATGATACAGGAACATGTTTTATTGTGGCCTTTTCCCCGTGCCCTTTTGTTGAGTTAGCCTGCATTCCCACCCGTCATTGGACGACCAGCCAACACAGAACATCATCCAGGATAAAATCAATGCTTGTCTGTCTGAATTACCAACACAATCCCAAACCATGTGCTGCTGCCGGTGTCAGACACTCCAAACTCCTCATTGTGTCCACATTTCCAAAACAGTAAAAGGTGGCATGTGACGACGCTGGTGAACATTGTTCATCCACCTCCACTACTCAATCGCCTGCTTACTAATCCGATCAGCAAAGTCATTTATGGATGCTCTCCTCGTTATTATAGAGCAGAAATGCAGAGGCAGAATCCTTGCTTTTGTGCTTTCTTATGGTATAATTAGTTCCAAGTAAAATCCAAGTCATCACAGAGTGCTGTGGCATAAACAGATAAATAACCCCATAATTATATATGTTTGATTAAAGTAGTTTATATTCCGTGCTATTCAAACACGGCAGTTTCTCTGAATTCTCTTGTGAATGGTGCATATAAACCAGCTCACAGTCCAGTCAGCAGTGCGGCCTAACAGCAGCAGATGACCTGCAGCATAGGCTGCACAGATTTGATGCTCTCCTGCATTGATGTAATGAGGCAAGCGCACGTGAGGCATTCAGAACAGCGTGGGCAAGGAATCTAGAGATCTGGAAATGAGCCTGCCGCTCTAGCTCTTCCTCTCTGGAGGACTGTATTTTTGGAATCAGCACATGTTAGTCCTGACTGACAACACACAAAGGATCTGGGGATTATCTTATATCTTCTAGACTCTTACAACCCGAGGAAAAAAAATACAGCATTCTATATTTTATGCCAACGGTTCTGTTTTGATTTTATTCAAAGAATTCCAATGTGGGATTTGTTTTCAGCTATATTTCAGCGTGCAGCAATGGCTTCATCGGGCTAAACTGAATTTGCTGTAGATGTAAACGTATTACAGCTCACTTACAGATGTTCTCCATTCATCAGAACCTGCTTGTGAGATCATATACACAATGGCTGGCTCCACAAGGTGTTTCTTTGTGAGATGCATGTGGATAGCCCCACCATCTGTCTTACGCTCTGTCTACTGGCCTGACATTTTGTTCTAACTGTGCAGCCTGAAAATGTGGGAGTGAGTCAGAGGTGCCTTTCTCGATTACTTCCATACAATCAAACACTCATGGGAAAGAGCCTCACTTTGGTAAAACACATCAATTGAAATTAAACTTTATTAAGGGTTTTCATAAGCGAACCATCTGACTCCTGTTTACTGCAAGGCTTTCACACTGATCAAGATTGGAAATCAATATAATTAGGTCACAAAATTCAATAGTGACATCAGTGAAGCAAGGCCCGACTTCCGAATGCTGGTGTTTTCTGGATTTATTATCAATGAAATGAAGCTCATACCTCCATCTAATTACAGTTATGGTACATTTTTAAGATAACATCACAAAATCGTGATAGCTAAAATAGGTTCACCTGTAATGCCTCTCTACTGGGAAAACAAATGCTAATCAATGCACGGTATCTTTAAATCTACTGCAAACAAAAAGACCTGGAAAATTCGCAGGATCTTGCTATAATTTTCGACTTAGAGGTGTTTGTATTGTGTCAATTAAGTCATGTGGCGATCAGGTGGCTGCAGATTGTGTGTTGTTGATGAAAAGTCAAGCATCGTGCAGAGATGGAGTAGGATACATCACGTACCTGTCCCATAAGCTTTGGCCACCAGCCACGTCAGGCTGCAGGAGATTTTGGCTCTTGAAAAGTCGTAGTGCTCAAAGGACTTAGTTGATGGAGCAACAAAGGTTTTCCTAACATCCCTGACGTCCTGAACTTCGCCCATATTTCCTCCCTGAATCCTGTCTTTTTTAACCCTAGGAAGCAGCAACACAACGGGGAAGCATCCCACTACTGGAATTCCGCGGAAAAAGCACAACGATTGGAAATATATTGGAATACGGTCTTCCCGATGACTATTTACAGCTTCTCCCAGTCATGAAATCCAGGTCTTGCAGTGATAGTCCGTCTTTTTTGGTCTCGTTGACACAATGAACGGCTAGTCCTGCTGTTTTTCATCCATTCTGCGTTTGAAGTGTGCCTCGCTGGACCCGGTTAGGAACGTTTTCTTCGGCTCGAGAAGACATAAACTACTCCTGAGCTGGAGTGGAAGCAGAATTACTCCCATAATTTAGCTTCAGTGGAGACGAAACGGCTCCTTCTTTTCACAGCCAGGCATTCGCGTTGAATTCTTGGTGTATTTACCATTCTCTCCCACCTCCTGGAGCCGTCGTGCGGTTTTCCTGCAGCACTGTAAGAGCCCCGCATGCGCCGTAGATGCATTTATGTGCTACTGGGGAAGTCAATGCTCTTCTTAATAAGTTTACTGGATTGGCATTTAAAGCTACTGTTTGATTATGTTTCCGGTTATAGTATGCAAGTTTCGGATTTTTTTTTTAAATGATTGAGTTATCTCCACAACATGACTATTCAAGTCTTATTTTTTAATATTGTTGTCAATATTACAACTAATGATTTGATGACGTGTCTGAGATTTCCTCAAGAGCCTGAATGCACACGGACAGTGAAATAGTAATAAAAAAACCCCCCAGAAAGCTAGATAAATTTGTCGAGGTTTATTTGCAAAAAATCGAAAGTAATTTAGTGTGTTTCTTTGTGTAAGCATGTAAACAATGACGAAGCAGATAACCACATTGGGGAGACTGAAGCATACAGCACCACAGTAGTAGGCTATGAGCAAAATACAGTTCCCGGTGGGCAGATGAATGTGACGTCATTTTCCTGCGCCAGTCATTGTTTTGAATCGTTGGAAAATGTTGCGAGGAGGTAATACTGTTCACTTTTATGCCACAGTTAGTTAATGCGTCGTTTATTTTTAGTCATTTGTGGTTCATTTAAAGCCGATCTGTAGTGTCTGTCAAATAATACAAGAAGGACCGCGTGGTAGCGGTTCCGAATTCCATAGATGTACTCTTGGTTGTTATTAGCTTAAAATGTTTATGCCAAGAGCCCTAAAAGTCAGGAGACCTGTGGAGAGCACAAGTCAGGCCAAGAAGAGTAAAGTGGACCAGAACGAGAGTAAAGATGAGGAGAGTTCAGTCCTGCCCGTTCAAAATGAGGATACGCATGAAAAATTGAAAAAGCTAGATGATACAACGCATCCGGATGAAAACACCAAAACGCAGGACGAACAGATAAAAACACTCAGCGACGTCCCATCCCAAAACTCAAACTTAAGTGAATTGTGAAGAGGAGGAGGAGGATGAGGAGGAAGAAGAACCGGTTAAATCTTTTAAAAAGCTGCAGAGGTGGCCAGAGCCGGGGGAGCCCGTCTGTGTGATGTGCGGTCGCTATGGCGAGTACATTTGTGACAGCACCGACAACGATGTTTGCAGTCTTGAGTGCAAAGCTAGTCATTTATTCCACATGGGCATGGGAACAGGGGGAGATGTGTTTAACAGTAAGGACAATAAGGATGATAAAAGGACGCAACAACCGGCAGCACATAGTCGTCAGCTTGGTGGCGGTGAGATAGAATATTCCTACAGGGAAGATCAGTTCATATCCGGGCTTACAGGTGAGCAGGTACAAAGAATTAAGCAAGAGCTTGGTATCGAAACCCAAGGAAGCGATGTCATCAGGCCCGTTATTGAGTTTGAACACTGCGGCTTCCCTGCCACGCTGAGTAGCAACCTGAAAAAGGCTGGCTACGAGGCACCCACACCTGTCCAGATGCAGATGGTGCCCGTCGGCCTCACGGGCAGGGATGTAATTGCCAGCGCTGACACCGGATCAGGGAAAACTATAGCCTTCCTGCTGCCAGTGGTCACGAGGGCACTGAAGGTACAGTAGCAGAGACCGTCTGCAGTGCCTACACATCGTCTGAGTTTTCAGGATATTGATGATTTATTCTTTTGTTCTGTTTGTTTCTTTTAGAAGAAAGCCCAGAGTACAGCGGGTCCTGTGGCCCTCATACTGACACCCACCAGGGAGTTGGCCATTCAGATAGAGAGACAGGCCAAGGAGGTGGTGATGGGTCTGCCTAACATGAGAACCGCGCTGCTGGTCGGGGGCATGCCCCTTCCTCCACAGCTCCACCGTCTGAAGCAAATCATCAAAGTACAGTCTCATTCTTCCATTATTTAAACCCTCATCATTTTAGGTGATCACATTCTGCTTCTCTTAATCCCTTGCAGATCATCATCGCCACCCCGGGCCGACTCCTTGAGATCTTAAAGCAGAAGGCGGTGCAGCTGGACAAAGTGAAGGTGGTGGTCATTGACGAGGTAGCACAGACAGGATTCCTTGTGAAATGTTTGTCATCAGTGCATTTTAAAGGCAAAGTCGTACTTTAAAAACCATTCGGTGCCGACACTTGGGGGTGTGGTATGCCTTGTAGGTCGACACCATGTTGAAAATGGGCTTCCAGCAGCAGGTGCTGGAGGTTTTGGAGCAGGTTCCTGAAGAACGGCAGACGCTGCTGGTGTCTGCAACCATCCCTGCGGGGACTGAGGAGCTCGCTGCACGACTGGTTCGCGACCCCGTCCGCATCGTTATCGGAGAGAAGAATCAGCCCTGTGTGAACGTGAGGCAGATCCTGCTGTGGGTGGAGGAACCCTCCAAGAAGAGGAAACTGTTTGACATTTTGAATGTAGGTTTCTTTCATTTCTTTGTGGGTTTTTTTTATATATATATAGTTTAGCTGATACAAGGCTCCCAAGGCTCATATTTATAAAGGGAGTCTTTCATCTAAAATGTTGTTTTTCTCACAATGGTACTAACTCGAGGTTCCAATAAATAAGGGTTTAGACTTTGGAATTATTTTTCTTAAGACTCCAGTCTCAACTGAACTATATTTAGCTGGTTATTGCTGCAGCGCTGGCCCCTGTCTGGAGGAAATGGGTGGGCCCTAAGCCGTGGCCCCACTCCAGGAATCCTAGCATCGGACTGTACCCTTTATACAGGAAAGGAATGACTGTTTTAGAATATATATAAATAATTACTACAAATCCTCTACATTTAGGGGCCTAGTAAATAAAAAAATGCTTGTTATAATGTAAAAATAAAATGAAATCCCATCTTGCAGTGGTGATGTTTGTTTTTTCAGGACAGTAAGCTGTACCAGCCTCCGGTGGTTGTGTTCGTCGACTGTAAACTGGGCGCTGATCTGCTGTGCGAGGCGGTCGCCAAGGTGACAGACCTCAAAACTGTGGCAATCCACTCTGACAAGAGCCAGCGGGAACGCAACCGCATCCTCAGGGTGAGGACAATTTGAATGTAGATTTCATCTGCAAAAGGGAACCAGTTGCTTCACCAAGACAGCAAAGACAATAAAAAGACCCCAAAATCCAATGAATTCCAAAAGACAAGATGTATACAACCGTAAATAGGCCTCAACCTTAATAATAATGTATCAATTGTCCAAAAAAATTATGGTTTTATACTCATGGACATTAGATGATTTTGTACATTTGTAAGGAGTGACCAAGAGTTTGTTTGCAGGGTCTTCTGGATGGAGAATTTGAAGTTGTGATCAGTACTGGAGTGCTGGGAAGAGGACTCGACCTTGTCAATGTCAGACTTGTGGTGAACTTTGACATGCCAAACACGATGGATGAGTATGTCCATCAGGTCAGTAGTGAGAGAGTGCGCTTGTCATTGAAACTAAGTCTAGGGTCTAGTTTAGGGTCAAAAAAGTGACTATAAGTTGTGCATTATTGTTCCCTATCTAGGTGGGCAGGGCTGGTCGGCTGGGACACAGAGGAACGGCCATCACCTTTCTGAATAACAACAACAAGAGGCTCTTCTTGGAGGTGGTGAATAGGGTCAAACCTACCGGGTCCATCCTGCCACCTCAGCTCCTGAACTCACCGCACCTCCATGAGCAGCAAAGGAGGCAAAAACAGAAAGCCAAGCATGGATTCGATGATGTGCTGGTCACTAAAAACAGTCTGTTAGATATCATAAGAAAACACGACCGTCACAAAAAATGAGGTATTTAAAAACACACCTGCACTGGTAGGGGCATTTTGGATTCATTATAAACATTAAAGTTGTGGTAGATACATTTTTGTAAATTCTGAATAAATGATTTGTGTTATACACAACGAAATGGATGAACTATCATGTGCTGAGGGATGAATAATATAACTACTGTATCATCCTTTGTTAATGGTAATTTTGCTTTTGGCCTATTCGAATGCTGTATAGGTTATCTTGTGTTGTACTGCCACCTAGCGTTTGCGTTTGGGTATAGCGCTACTGTGTCATGACGTCAATAAAGTATGTAACGATTGGCTGGAATTCAACCAATGAGCTGTCAGAATTAGATTCAGTTTGAAATTGAAGCGGGCAATTGCGGAAGAGAAGGGACAAAAACAAACCAACTTTGTTAGCAAGAGGCGAAGCCATTTGATTCGTAAAGACATCGTTTTTAACTGATTTTACGGGCTATGCAGCCGCACGTTTGAACATGATTCACGCAGTGACTGTTAAGTGCTATAAAACGTGATTTTTTTTTTCTTTTTTCATTTTTTAATGTAGCTTACTTTTTTTAGTACTTGTTTTTAAGCCGTCAATATGTCCATTTTTAGCGTACACGCGAGAAAGCACACGGCGTATTACGACCATCTAATGTCATCGTCCAGAACACCGAGCAAGGAGCGCCAGACGGAGCTAAAATCCACAGATCGACCTCCCGGTAAAGCTGAGCGGACGTCCGGGGAAACAGCAAGTAGGATCTCTGATAAAAGCCAACAGGTAAACCGGGCCTATGTCGTCACCGCCGCCTCTAAAGCGTTAGCGGGCAGCAGACTCCCTACCGTGGCCGACTGACTCTGCAGAGGAGGTCAAGAAGAAATACCGGAGCCGAGGCAACCGAGAAGACGATGACGGACAGCAGCCATAACGCCACAGCGGCTCCGGAGAAGAGGTTAACTTTACAGCGCAGATCCAAGGCATCAGCAGTGGATAAGAGAGTGTTTCATGGCCTGCAGCAAGCCCACAAGGTACTCGGTGAACCAAACGGCAGAGAACCCGTTCTATTCAGGTCTGCAAGTTTAAAAGAAACTCGGAAAGACTTCGAAAACAGGGGCAGAGTCGCGCACACGCCCGCTGTCTTAGGCAGGCAGCTTGAGGAGCAGGCCCACACCTTCAAAACCCCAACCAAAAAGACCCCGTTTGAGAGGATCGCTGCAAAAAGAGACGTATTTGAGAAGTTATCCAGGAAAGATGACCCTAAACCTGGAAACGTGGAGAGGCCCAAACCCAGGGCGCAGCCGGCCGAAGACGCACCTGTCCCGGCTCCTAGAGTCGGCAAGGCGCCTCCAGGCGCGCAGAAGCCTCAAGCTGCTCCGTCCGTGAGCAGGATCTGCCCCCAGAAGGGAGACGCGACCCAGACCAGTGCTTCTGCTGCGGCCTCAGCTGGAACGTCTCCAGAACTGAGCCAGTCCAGACCCAGCGAGGCCCTGAAGAAACAGGATTCATTCAAAATGGAGAACAGCGCGGTGACCGTTGCAGTGCGTGCGCGGCCTTTCAATGCCAGGTTTGTGATGATCCAAGTCACAAAGATGTAATTATCTATCTGCATGAAAATAAAAACAAGTACATCTTCTGTTTTTTTTTAAGGGAGAAGACAGAGAAAGCGGTACAGGTCATCTTCATGAACCATCAGGAGACTGTGGTTCAACACCCAGACTCCAAGCAGAGCCACTCGTTCACCTACGATTTCTCCTTCTGCTCGGTGGATGAGGCGGATCAGCAGTTTGCCAGCCAGCAGACGGTGTACGAGACGCTGGCCAGGCCCCTGCTGCTGAGGGCCTTCGAAGGCTTCAACACCTGCCTGTTTGCCTACGGACAAACGGGGTCGGGGAAGTCCTACACGTGCGTGTTTGCAGCTCACATTCGTTTGGCGTCATGGTTTTTAAAGCTGTCTGTCTAGGTTTTGGTTAAAATGATTTTTGAATAGGATGATGGGGTTTAGAGGAGAGGAGGGCGTCATACCACGCTTTTCTGAGGAGCTTTTTTCTCGACTGGCCTCAATGAAAAATGAAAAGGTGAGATCTTGTATATATTATATTATCTCATGTATATCATAAATATTGTAAACAATCCAGGAAATAAAATGCATGCAAATGGATTTTGTCTCCCATTTGAGAGATGTGCTGATCTGTTCGGGTGGATGTATCTCAGGGCAAATGCCATGTGGAGATGAGCTACTTTGAAGTGTATAATGAGAAGATCCATGACCTTCTGGTGACCAGAGATGAGCCAAACCAACGAAAAATGCCCGTAAGTACTTTGCAATTGACTAAAAAAATTCTTGCTGATTCTTAAAAATGTGTTGTATTTGCGTCTGTAGCATAGAGACAATCAGATTTTAATCCAATGCAAGAAATGCAATTGTGATTCATGTATTGATAGGGAGTATTTTGTATGAGTAAAGGCTTAAGCATGACACAACATTGTAAAATCTTGTTTCTCCAGCTCAGGGTGAGGGAGCACCCAGTCCACGGCCCCTATGTCGCCGACCTGTCCGCGTAAGAAATTCAAATCTTTTTTCTTTGCTGCTGTACTTCATTAAAAACTCGCTCTTCACTCCATCATTTCCAAATCACTCACCCTGAAATGTCTTTGCAGGAACATTGTCAGCTCCTATGGCGATATTCAGGTCGCGTAAAAGCTCTTAAAGGATCTTTTTTCTTTAAAAATGCTTCACTTTTTAGTTGAATGCCGATGAAAACAACCTTTGTCGCGATGTTGTTCGTTCAGGGGTGGCTGAATCTTGGCAACAAGCAGAGAGCTACAGCAGCCACAGGAATGAACGACAAGAGCTCCAGATCTCACTCTGTCTTCACCCTGGTTCTGACCCAGACGCAGGTGCGGGCTCTGAAACGACCCAAAGTGTTTTTCCCAGCGCCAAAATGATCCCAGCGGTGTTTTCGTTCGCCTGAATATATTCTTGTGTTTTGCAGACTGAGTTTGTGGAGGGCGAGGAGCACGAGCACAGCATCACCAGCAGGATTAACCTGGTGGACCTGGCGGGCAGCGAGCGCTCCAACTCGGCTCAGACAAGCGGAGACCGACTCAGGGTAGCCACAAGCAGCGGCGTTCTAGAACTTCTCTTTGAGCCAGCCTGTTGGGGTTTTTAATTTATTCTTTCGTTTTTACAGGAGGGTGCCAGTATCAACAAATCTCTGCTCACCCTCGGAAAAGTCATCTCTGCTTTGTCAGAGCAGGCGCTAACCAGAAAGAAGGTCTTCACCCCGTACAGAGAGTCCGTACTGACATGGTTAGAGAGCGGTTTTTTTAAGCGTCTTTCACGTAGACGTGTACAGCACAGACTTCCAAAGCCCAACCTTTCTGCCACAGGTTGCTGAAAGAGAGTCTGGGTGGTAATTCCAAAACAGCCATGATCGCCACTGTCAGCCCGGCAGGAAGCAACATCGAGGAAAGTCTGAGCACCCTCCGCTACGCCCAGCAGGCTCGCACCATAATTAACGTGGCAAAGGTCAATGAAGACACCAGTGCCAAGCTCATCAGAGGTCAGTAGAAAATCTTCCAGAGTGACCCAAACGCCAACGCTTAAACGGATCTGACATGACTAGATTTTAGTGGCTGCGTCTGTTTCTGGAAGTTGCTGCTCACTGATTGGATGTCAGTTGACTAAATTACTACAGATGCCCCATATGTGGATTTTTGGCCATAATTTACCGCTGAAGGAAACACTTGACAGAAATGAGTGTGTGGTTTTGTTTTTTTTTTTAAGAGTTGAAGGCTGAGGTTGAAAAGCTGCGGGCCGCCCAGATGAGCTCCCAGGGCGTCGAACCAGAGAGGGTCAGGCTGTTTCAGCAAGAGATCTCCACCCTCAGGAACAAACTCTGCCAGCAGGAGAGAGAGATGGCTGAGGCCAACCGGTCGGTAACTTTCTCATTGGCACAAGGTTGAGGCCAACCACACGAGTCTTGATCCTAATACTGCATCTGTGCACAGAGATGTTTAGAGTCCACTGAAGGTGTTATAAATATGACTACATGAATATGCTTCTTTCTGCCAGTGCATGGAGAGAGAAACTAGAGAATGCTGAAGTTCGCAAACAAGAGGAGACCAAGGAGCTGCAGGTAATGGTTCAAGCTTTCCTACTTCTATCAGGGTTTTACCAATAAGCATTTCAATAACTGCTCATCCTGTAAACCTGACGGCTGAAAGACTTTTGCTGCTGGTGTTCAGAAAGCAGGGGTGACCTTCAAAGTGGACAATCGTCTCCCCAACCTGGTCAACCTGAACGAGGATCCTCAGCTGTCCGAGATGCTTCTGTACATGATCAAAGAGGGCCGAACCACCGTGGGCAAGCTCAGGAGCGACTCCAGCCACGATATCCAGCTGACCGGAGCTCTCATTGGGGACCAGCACTGGTAGGAAAAAAAAACGGAACTTTATTACATTTCTGTAATAAAATATAACCTGTTTTTGCGGTCTTAGAGGCATGATTCCTTTTTTGTGTGTCCTTAGTGTTATAACTAACATCCAGGGTACTGTCACCATCGTCCCGATGGAAAACACCAAAACATTTGTCAACGGGGTCCTCATATCTGAATCTACCGTCCTTCATCATGTAAGTCAGACTGTTGATCCAGTTCGAGGTCCAGCATTTTACTCCAGAGTCTAAAAACAAACACTTGAATCAGTCGTGATCTCTTTGATGGTGTTTTCAGGGCGACAGGGTAATTCTAGGTGGGGACCACTACTTCCGCTTCAACCACCCTGCAGAGGTGCAGTCTGGGAAGCGGGTTTCATGTTGGACCGGCGCGGGCGAGGGCCAGAAAGACTTTGAGTTTGCAAAAAACGAGCTGTTGGCCGCTCAAAGGGCTCAGTGAGTACAAGAATTGACGTGAAATAACACGAGCATGTACTGTATCTGGAAATAACGAGTCATTTTGGTTTGTCCCAGACTGGAGGCAGAAATTGAAGAAGCCCATTTGAAGGCAAAAGAGGAGATGATGCAGGGAATTCAAATGGCAAAAGAGGTGGCTCAAAAAGAGCTGTCTGAGCAGAAAGCTCTTTATGAGGACAGGATTCAAGCCTTGGAGAATGAGCTGGTACGCTGACATTTTTCTTGTTGTAACAGAAGGCATATGTTTTCCTTTTCATTCCAGTACCTGCATAATTTCCCTTCATTTGCAAATTAAACTTTGTTATTATAACTTTTTGCAGATCCTTTTTGGCCGGTACTGGAAAAATGTTCCATCTGTTTTTAAAACATATAAACATCAGTAAACCATCCAGGCGCTCAGACAGCGTCACGTGTATTTAATTATCACAGGACGGCCAAATATTTGTTACCCGTACTAAGTAATTTCATTGTATCATGTCTTCAGAATGGAGAGATTGAGCGGAAGCGTCAGCAGGAGTGGGACCAACGGAGGGTGGCCAGCCAGATGGAAGAATTAAAAATAGCCAAGAGAGAGTTGGAACAGGAGGTGGACACTCATAAAACACGCCTCCGTCTGCACATAGAGGCTCAGGTATGCTGCAAGTGGCTTTGAACGTTAGTGGTTTTTTCTTCTGTTTTTATACCTTATAGAGCTCTCCTTGATGCAAATTGTAGTTAAAGTTAAATAACTTATTTGTATGCTACCAATCTTCTTTAGCTTTAACATAACTTCCTGTTAGTGTCGCCCCTTTTGGTTAACATTGTCCATATTTCCACGATACTCTTGCAGGCGATGGAGGAACATCGTGTGCGCCAAGTGAAGATTGTGGAGGCCCTGGAGGCAGAGAAGAAAAAGATTAGCAACGAGCTCGTGGAAATGCAAAGGAGACGAGCTGTGAGAGAAAATCAGCTTTCCCGAAATGGTCAGATATTTTTGTTTTTTGTTTTTGCTTTCAGCCTAATGACAATTTACCTGCAGATTCGGTTAATCTATTCCATCGATAGCCAACAGATTATGTACGGTATGATCTTTGTTTCTTTGAATCGCAGCGTCACCACAATGGGATACAATGAAGTTGTCTGTGATGATTGAAGAAGCCAATAAGATCAGTGCTAAACTGAGGAAACACACGGTCTTCAGCAGGCAAGTCAACACAAAAACAGTCACAAGCTGACAGAATAGAGTAGCGTGTTAGAAAGGTTAGATAATACAGCCTTTCAGTATTTTGCCTAAACCTGGATAATATTGTATATTTTCAAAGAAATATGTGCCATCTATAGCTTCGGAAAAGTCCGCGTGTAATCATCGTTTATCAAAACTCTCATTGATAATCAGGTGTTTTCTAATTTGAGCTCCTTCATTTGTAGACATGAGAGCTCTGAGGCTGAGAACCCAGGGCAGGAGGGTCCCCTACAGGTGCGTGTCCAGAACACAAAGCTGGGAATTTCAACGTTCTGGAGCCTGGACAAGTTCCAAAACAACATGGCTGCCATGAGGGAGCTCGAGCAGGTCTGCCTTACACAATGCATGTGTGCCAGAAAATGTTTGAAAAAATACTCATGCTTACTTCTTTTATCTAAAAATTTCATAGGAGGTGTTTAGATATGTTGAATTAATTAATCCATCTGCTTGGTAGCATACCTGCAGATGTCAGTTCCCCAGGGTTTCTGACTTCCTACTGCCCAGCAAAGAATTCTGACCGGGCATTTTTAACGGTACTTCTCTTTCCACAGGGGGAGTCTACTTCTAAAGATGACGACGTGTTTTACCACCCGGATGATGAGTGGGAGCAAGATATATCGGCGTCCTCTGCATCCTCCTCCTTCTCACGTCGCAGGTAATTACCCAACACATCGTTTCCAATTTACCAACCTCACTTTTTCCCCAGCATCTGATGCCTACAGTAGATTTCAAGGCCCTAACGGGTGTTTATGTTAAATGATTTGTGTGAAACTTAAATACCTCCAGAGATCTCACCGCCAGCGTTGCTCTGTGTGGACGTTGATGCCACAGCCCTCGTGCTTGGCTGAAGTCGCAGCCACACTCTTAATGCAAACCACATGGCAGGCATATGGTCGTATGTGGAAACTTCAGAAGTGTGTGAACAGAACATTAAGTCTTTTGCGAGTGTGAAACAGTTGGGAAGGCCGTGGTTATTCTCACAAAGGCTCATTCTTTCCACCAATGTGCTTTTCAACCGGACTCGTGTTGTTGATGTTCAACCTTCTCCTTTCAGTCATAAAGGGTTGATCAAGTAGGCGCGTCCATTTTTATTCTTTTATTTATTTTTTTATATATATTTTTTTCCTGCAATGAAGGCCAAAGAAACACCGTGGAGGACAGTCTGATCTGTTTTCTATAACCAACACAAACAAGCATTTCTGGTACACGCTGAGGCTCTGACAGCTTCTCAGCCATGTTCCTGGTGCTCCTGGCAGTGCCTGAACTACCTGTAAACTCAGCCAAACGCAACACGGCACACACTCTGGCTCTTTGAACCAAGGTCCCAGCCTAATGCTCACTGTTTGAGCTGTTTCCCAACTCCCCTCCATGTTCATAAAAATGAAAATCTCTTTTCTCTCTGAACTTGGCAACCAATTTAGTTCAAACACTGCAACACAAAATGACAAACTAAATTATGAAGATGCCAATAAAACACAAAGTATTGACATCCAAGTAGTTGTTTAGAGTGGAAGTAATAAAAGCCTTTTTTCTTATGACTTAGGTGAAGTGCTTTTGACATGAATAGCGCAAGATTACTTCCTAACTGATGTTAAATCCAGACGTTGCACCTAAAGCAGAGTGTAAAAATAGCTGTTTGATGATGTAATATCCTGCAAGTAGGATCATTTGTTTTTAACAGTCTCGAGATTCTGCTGGGCTGTTCTGATTAAAGGGGTGATTGTAAGGTGTGAATTCCTCTAAGAACATCGTATTCTGATGTCTTCAGGTCCATTAAAGGAAATTTTACTGGCAGTTTAATGTTTAACAGGCCACCAAGTGGTTCATTTAAACTATTATGGCAACAATCTCCAAAGAAGATTGTGGTCTTTAATAGAGTAATAAACTGCTTTTTACGCTAAAAACCCGCTGGAAAAAAAAAATAGCATCTAAACCCAAACAGGACTATTGATCTATGTATTAATTTCTGCATCAGGAGCAGGAGCTTGTTGAAGAGTAGGAGAATCTCGGGGCGTCTCTATGAAATCCGGGTCCATCCCATTCAGAGCCTCCACACTGCCTCCATGCAGTCTACTGGTAAGTTACTTCAAAAGATATTTTTCATCGTAGTTTAAGTCGCAGATACAATGGCCATTGCTCAACTGCTGCATATAGTCGTCCATACTCTTTGCATGGCCGTTCCAGGACTGATGGGTACGGTCTCGCCACCCTCCACCCACTCGGCCCGCCCAGACTCCGCCATGCCTGGCATCTGCAAGGAGCTGATCGGCCAATCAGTTGCCTGTTTGAGAAGCTTTCACGGGACAGAAGAAAGCATGGCTGACAGGCTGGTGTCTGATTTCAACCTGGTGTACGTAGCAGTCCAGTCGATAGCCGACCTGTACAACAGCCTGGACGATGACAGCCAGGACAATGGTGAGGTTCAACCGAAATTCAAATAGCTTGTTTTTGATTATCTGATAAAGAGCCTGCTGGTAATTGTGTTTGTTCTTTCCTCTATGTATCCTGCAGTGTTTGTGTGTAACACAGTGGCCCAGACTCAGCTGCTCAGGGCCACTGCAGCCATAGAGAGGACAGTTTTTGTGACAATGCACTGGTTGTCGAGCCTTAGGCCCACTTCCGGCCTCCTCTACACCATCACAGAGGAGCTCAAGAGCCAGGTTAAAAAGATGGGAGGATTCTTTCAGCTTCTCATACAGGTAGAAGACATTACCGCTGTATTAAAGGCCAAAAAATGGTATATATCTACAGTTCTGCACTAGTAAAATAACTGATTTTCAGTTTATCATATCATGACGGAGGGCTGCTAATCAAAATGCACGGCAATAATTGAAGGCACGTTGTGGCTCTGAGCTGTTTGAGCTCTAAGAGGAGGGAATTCTTAACCTTGAGCCCCAAACAGGACATGAATATATGGAAAATAACTTTAAATTCCTCACCAGCCTCAGCATCTTAACACATATTTTGCACAATCCCATTTTTTCCTTTTTAAAAATTCCTTTTCTGGCATTTTAATTTATTTACAATCCCTCCAGCCTACGCTGGTGGTTTTTCCTGGTTGCCACCATTGATTTACTGGTAAATTAATTTTAATTAAACTTGTTGGCGCTGATGGATTTCTTTCTTTCTTTTTTTTTTTTACCCCAGGGTTGTGAATCTGAGATCACGTCGATGGTAACAGAGGCGCAGAGGAAGAGCAGTCAGTGCATGGATGCTGCGTTGCTCGCACTTGGCCACCTGGCGGCTATGACGGGCGTGCGGTTGAACGCTGCGGAGCGAGGTGCCCAGGCTGCTGGCAAGGTAACATCACCATTAATACCGCAGCACATACGATTAATTTAAAAGCTCCCGGTGTCCACTGTGATCAATCCCCCGCCTAAGTCTCATAGTCCTGGAGAACAATATAACTACTGCTTAGATCGCAAAGAAGAGGAAGAAACAAAGGTTTAGTAGGATTGTAGGGTTGAAAGTAAAGTTTATGTTGTATGGTAGATCTACACCAAACACTTCAGCTCACCAAGACCTTTATGAAAATGAATCAAATACTTCATTTAACTGTATCTTTTTTATGTGGTTTGGTATACTGCGCATCCTGCTCAGCAATGACCCTTTAATCAATGAGTCTATTATGCTTTTTTTCTATCTCTCTCTATAGCAATCCACATTTGCGTGCCTGCTAAAGGGGACCGGTAAGGGCATTCACTCCCTCCTGGAAGAAAGTCTCGTCATCACGCGAGAAATGCTGAGAGAAGCTCAGCTGGCCTACCCCAGGAGCCCCGTAAGAGATCCCATCTTTGTATCGTACCTTAAATTGGGAGTCAACACTGATAATCCGTCTCTATGCAGCCCCTGCAGAGTCTAAAATCCAAAATGCTTGACTTGGCTCGTGCTTTACAGAGCTACATGCATCACCATATCACAGTGAGTATTTTTCAGATTTAGATTTATACTTGTATTTAATCTGCACATTTATGTCATTACTAGCGTGTGTTTGGCTACAGCGTGGATCAGGCCAGGCTCATGCTCCCCTGCTATTTTAAATCTTTAATGTATCACACTTCGGTGTTCCAGATGAGCGCTAGAAGCCACAGTAATCCCGTTAAAGATGCCACTCGGCCTTTATTGCTTCTGTAAAGCTCAATGTTCTGTAGGCTTATCTCTCTATACTCCTCTCTTGACAATCGTTCAGTGTAATGAATGGGTTGAGGGAAGTGACATCGCTCACAGCTAATGAGCTTGGCCGCCATTTTCTGCACCATGCAGAATGGGAGTTATTTTTTAAAACTACTCATGGAAACCGTTAATAGGGGGTTAGGTATTTTGCGGCTGGTTTAGAATGAGGTCAAAAGCAGCATCAATACGTGACTGAACCCAAAAAGGTGTGAGAGCAACCAGGAGGACGTGCTTTTCCTAAACAGGATGGAGAAATGGACCCAGAGGTGGAGGACCTGGGTGAGGACGGCTCAGCTTCACACTTGAGGAGCCTCGGGACAACAGCAACAAAGCTGTTCCAGTTGAATGAGGCCGTCCGACAGCTGCGATCCTGCCTCTCCGCCGCCCTTCAAGGTAATAATACATTTTTGTTTCATGGTGCTGCACAAAGATGCTTTTAGAAACAGCAAAAAGGGATGCCAAACTTCAGTAACGTTTGCTAAAAGTAGAATTTTTCCTTTTTTTTTTTTTTTAGGAAAAGTATCCAACCTGGCCCACGGCAGAGAGCTGATCTCCTCCTCAGCCAAGGCTGTTGATGAGCTGATCACTGGTCTCTCTACCGACGGATCGCTGACGCAGGCAACGCGGCTTCCCTGTCTGCAGAGCGTCTTAGCGGCCAGAGACGAGCTTCACTCGGCCCTGCGGTCTCTGTGCTCCTGGAACCAGGAAGCAGAGGACAGGAGCTCCGTTGGTTCCGATAAGAGTGTTGCAGAGAGTGCAGCTACTCACAGCGCCGTTCGTAACAGAGTCATGAGTAAGGTTGTGTACACTCTCCCTTCCGGTGTGTCTGAAGGCAGCACACAGTGGGTGTGAGGGCTGGTTTTACTACTTGGTTTTTTTCCTCAAATATTCTCCTTTTCTGCAGTTTTATGCATATTTTTTGGTAAACACCAATTCACAGTCTAAGGTCAACGTGCTTATTGTGTTATGTAGACACCGCAGTAGCTTCATCCACCTTTTTTAAATCAATATTTTATGATATGCAAAGGACATCCATACCGCAAGTGCAAAAAAACAAAAATATTATCTGGACACTTGAAGATGGCAGCAGTACTTCTGTTTTTTTGTTTGTTTGTTTGTTTTTTAAATCACTGCTGTCAAATCCTGTCAAGAGCACTGAATCTTAATTATAGAGACCCAACAGGTGTGGAATTTAAATGACTCATGGAACCAGGAATTGGAAAGGAAGAATGGCCCATACACACAAGAATTGCTTTAGAAGTTTTGCTGTGTTTGATTCAAATGCATGTTTTCAGCTCGCGTTTACACAGTGCTTGCTCTTTTGTATTTAACACACAATGCCACATTTGCACTGGGATGAAAAGTCTATTTTTATATTTTAGCATTTCTCCTTAGCGAGTCTCTATGGTGTTTTGGGAATGTTGTAGTTTGATATGTCAAAATAATATAGAAGCTTGTGTAATAAAATTTGTTGCTTGATTTAGAATAACTGCTGTATAAACCTCAGAATACATTTGAGAGTGTAAAAGTGTGTTCACAGAGGAGATGTAAATATGCGTCATTAGCAGTTGAGTTTAATTAGCCAACATTCTGGTATTTATGCTGGAAATGACCTCAGGCAGAAGGAATCCAACCGGTTTAATAGCCATCAACTCAGCTTAAACCCTACCCATTAGTTTTTCCCCCCGTATTTAAGCGTAGATGAAGTCACTTTGCAAGTGTGCAAGCCTTCAGCTTGACTAGACACCGTGAAAACCGCCAACAGGCCCCCGGAGATCCATGAAATCTGTTTTTTGGCGAGGTTCTGCGGCGTGCCAGAGGTTACACCCACTCCTCTCCGCAGCCTCTCTGCATCCTCCCCTTCTCGGGAGAAACCCCGGGTCTTTCTGTTCTTTACTGACGGAAAGATAGAACGTTCAACTCATGTTTAGAACTTTTTTTTTTTTGTAGAATTGATGTAAATGTACGCGTGGAATCACGTTTGCGCAGGAGCTGCAGCGACCAAGCGACTGGAGTGAGACGCGCAAAAAAGTTGTGCAGGTAAAAACAACCGCTTCCAAATTCTGTTTAAAGAACTGCTACAGTTGAAAATGCTTTGATTGCGTAAATGAATATATTGTTTTTCAGGATGCGCTGGTTGTTTCCAAATTTGGGGTTTTTTGTAAGTACTTTTTTTTAAGGCTGTGCTAGAGTTTACTCCCTCTCATTCATTAAATCTGTCCTTAATGAGCCTATACCAATCATAATGCAGACATTATTATTGATATGAATTTACAGGTAAACAAACGTCTGAGGGTTGCGTTCCATTTAGTGATGCAGCGCTGTTCTGGTACTTCCAACCACGGCGGTGTAGCGCCTTCGAGCTAAATGGAACACTGCTCCCATCGTCATCTTTAAATAATAAATATTTCCTTCCTGCCAGTTTTCCCCCGAAAAGTTACGTTATGAGTCATTACTTTATACTAAATTGAAATAATATTGGTGTTACCTACAGTTAGTAGTTTAAACGTGATAGCTGTGCCCTCCAAGTTAGGATCTACCCAAACATAGAGTTGGTTTACCTGTAAATTTCATGTTATTCAAAACATTTTGCCTGTTTATGTTACTCCTGCTTTTAATAAATAAATACAATGTACCTCATACTTTCAGTAATAAGATATCTTATCTTGACTTTATGTTTCAGATTTGTCTGCACAGCTTGATATCAGGTGAAATTTTCCATTTCCATTTATTTTCCAAGCCCAACCACTCCCAGGCTTAATTCTCTTTGGTCCTTTGATATGCCTCTGTACAAATTATTTAATCGCTAATTTTGCCTCTGTAGTTCCATGGGATGTTCTGCCAGTGCTTATTTGGTGTCATTTTAACAGCGGAAAACAGAGCCCACGATGAGTCCTATTATGAGTACGTGCCCGGTCGCCAGCCGTGGAAGTCTGCGTCTGAACTCTGCCGCCAGCGCTCTGGGGCTTTAGCCACCGTGTCCAGGCCGTCCGAGAAGCAAGAGCTAACCAGCTTTTTGAAATCCTTAAATATCAACCAGACCGTGTGGGTTGCCAAGAAAGCCTTGACACATTGGACAAGTGAGTTCACTCCTCTTTGTGAATGTTAATGCAAACACGTCAGTACCTTAGATCCATTGGATTTTACACTGTTGCATTAACGGTACATACTTAGCTATCTAACAGTGTTAATTAATATAAAACGACACAACAAACCCTGGTAATATTGAGTCAAAATGCAAATGTGTTTATTTGAATTTGTATCGTTAATTGAGCTTCTTTTTTCTTGCTGCAACGTTAGGTTCCTCTCAGACGCTGGTCCTGGAACTCACTGGGCGTTCGGACAGCTACCCCCGACTTGTCCCAAAGTTTCAGCTCATGGACTCGATGACTATTTGTGTCCGTCTCCGCTTTGATCCAAAGGGCCCGGGTGTTTCCACCATCTACTCTTACTCCAGCCCACACATCGGTGTGTTCCAGCTCCGTGCACAGCTGATCCAGGGAAAACTGGTTCAGTTTGCTCTGCTGGTCCACGGCATTCACAGTCGGTACGAGGACGGCTTTGCCCTGGACGGCTCTTGGCATTCTGTGTGTGTTACTTGGAGCCAGAATGGTGGACGGTGGGCTCTTTACACAGATGGCCTGGTGGTCTCCCGGGGTGACGGTATGAACAGTTCCAGCGGCGTTGGCCCAGATGATCTATTCATTATTGGGCAGCAGCACGACGCGTTCGGGGACTCTATTAGGAAGAATGAGTCATTCTCAGGGAATATCACAGAGCTGCACATATGGAATCGTGTGCTCAACAGCAGTGAAATCAGCACGATGGAAAAAACTTGCTTCCCCTTTTCTTCTGGGCTGGTGCTCAAGTGGAGCGAAGTAGTATTCGAAGAAGAGTCCTCCCTCATAAAAATGTGGATAGATAATCCATGCCAAGGTATGGTTGTCTGCGAGCACATGTTAGGAATAAGTTTATTTAATTGTGTTTTATTCAGCTCATGAAGGGGATTTTAGAAGGCACTATATCTAAAGTCTGATTCCTCTGTGAATTATAAACACAACCACAGAGATTCTCTGGTTACAGATAAAGTTAATGAACTGCGATACAGTTCACGATAGTACTGTAATTAATAGTTAATTACCAATAATATTATTAGCTGCTTGCTTTATAGGGAATGGTTGCTTCTTGGCAGAAGGCAGCGATCCATATGGGTCTTGCAAATGTTCCCGGGCTCACATCATTCCACATCCCACCCTCCGAAACAAGCTTCTCCCATTCTGACATCATGCCCTACGGGGAGCAATTACAGTGTGAAGCACTTGACATTTCTTGGAAGTGGAGACTTTTGCACTTGTGATTATTACTTGAATTTTTAAGACATGTCCAAAAGCCCATTAGCAACCACACACACACACACACACACACACACACACACACACACACTGCAGTTTAAATGCCCCAGAGTCACTTGATTCTGATGATGTCAGCAGCTGTTCAGGACAGGCTGGGCACAAAGTTTCCAGCTGATTGTTTTCTGAAGAAACTCATCTTGCCAATTTTTCCACCAGGAAACTTGACTGCCCCGTTGCATTCCTTCGTCGATTCCCTCCTGGAAAGAAACTCATCAGGAAATCAAACTTTCCCCTTTGAAACGTTGCGCAGTTCTCAGCCTGACGAGGAATGCGGCGTCTTCAACGCTGTTGTCGGGAAATGGGACCGAGATAAATGTGACTCACTGAGAGGGGCCGTCTGCCGGTTCAAGAAGAGTAATAAAAAGAAAAATATTTATCATTTAATTCATTTAAAGCCTGCGAAGGGTGTCGTTTAAATATTGCTGCTGACCTGTATTTTCTTGTTCTCAGCGGGTATGCAGGACTCTGCAACTTTCCCAACGACGCCGTTCTTCAGTCGACTGAACGAGGATCTTCAGACTAAATCTGTGAGTCAGACAGTTTGGTGCATCGACATTTTAGTCTAAATTTGAGAAACTTTAGAAAAAAAAATTGCACAAAATCCAAACATTTTCCAGAGACATTCTACCCTCGAGTTTATTTCGGTTGTCTACTTTGAGTTAGCGTTGGCTGCTTTCAAGGCAGAATTGACTCATTTTCACTTTGAGTCAGTATTTAGAGCTGGCTCCTGGTTCCAGGTTGTCTCATGGTTCACGCTCAAGTTAACTTCAACCTCAGGGAGCCTCGTTTAAAACACAGGGAAAAAAACATGAGAACAGCAGAAGACGACTGTTTTTTTTTCCTGAAAAATGATGATAATCCTTTTCTTTAAAATCAAGGAGATTTTATCATGTATTGTAGTAAAATGCCTTTTCGTTTTGAGGTGATGGAGGAGCTGAGCGCGAACATGTCGAGGGACAGAGACGTGACCTTGCTGCAGCCGCTGACCCAGACTCTTCTGCACATGATGGAGGCCGGTGACGCAAACGGTCTCACCTCTAGCGACGTCCTGTACCTCACCCAGATGGTTGAGAAGGATTGGACGCCCCTGATCGGTGCTGCCAACGCTAAAGCGGACGTTGGGGTGTCTATAGCTACCAACTATGTAAAGATGGCGAGTTTGATGCTGGAGCCCCTTTCAGTCAATCAATGGATGGACTCAGCAGAAGGGGTGAGAGATTTTATATCTATCATGGAAAACTGTCCTAATCACTGAAAGCTTTTGTCTGCTCCGATTTCCAGCTCACCCTGGGGCCGTTCACTGTGATCGAATTCCACACTGATTGTTGGATGTGGGGGAGATCTTGAACCTTTGGATGATGTCATTGGTGCGGAAAAACAGGGAGTAGTCCCCGGGTGTGTTGTCTGACGGTCGGACAAGGAAACTGCATACTTGACCAACTGGAAAAAAAAAAGGAGGCAGCAAAGGAGAAGCAAAATGTTAGTGCACAATTCAAGTTGTTCATAATTTACTTAAAGAAAAAGACAGATTAAGAAGAGGTGATCAGTCACTATTTCAGTGCCAGGAAAAAGGGGTCCTACCTGTCATCAGAAGGTTGTAGGCCTCTTTCTTGGTGATATGTCCGTGATACCAGCTGCACAAAAGATGGAACGACGCAGACATTTTATATTTATGAACGACTGAGGAAAACACTGAGTTTGCTGGACAAATGCTTACACTTTT
>CAAE01014604.1:0-68591 GCA_000180735.1 Tetraodon nigroviridis
CAGCTAATAAAATAACGGGTTCTGTGGAATCGTGCGAATGGTGGACGGGACCGATGGTGAGCGGCGAGGCACGACATTATGTGGTGGGGGGGCGGTGGGGGGGCGGTGCAAGGCATTATGGGTGTGAGAAACTTGAGGGCAGGAGAGGTTTCAGGGATCCACAGAAGCCATGCATCAGGAGTCAGCCACCATGCAGAGGGCAGCAGCACGCGTCAGAGCCAGACTGAGCCGAGGGGCCGCAGGCGGAGGCGTCTCCGCCCTGAGCTGCCCCCGCGGGGGCAGGGGCTGGGGGGAGGGGGGCGGTGAGGCTTCAACGCGGCAACTCCTGCTTACCCTGTGTCCACCTGACACAAAGAATCATACTGAACCACGCGGCTCATACGGCTGCAGATGAGACAACGAGAGCAGTCGGGAAATCAGACAAAACAGCTCAGCCTGCGTGTCTGGAGGTTTGAGTCAGCCACCGGCCTCCCACGTCCTGGCCGGGGAGAGCCGGGCTGGTTGGAGGTGGCCTACCTGTGGACATGCTTTCCCCAGGAGACAAGCCGTCCAGCAGGCCCGTCGAGTGGTCCAGAGGCTGCGGACTGGTGCCGGGTGTGGGGGGGGGCTGGGGAGGGGGTAGGTTGGGCCTCTGCCTGGGAGGCTTGGGGACCGGCCTGGCCTTGGTGAGAGTCCCGGCCAGCGAGGGCGGAGAAGAGAGGGACGGGGTGGTGGCCATCTGGACCACCTGGCCGGGGGAGCCGATGGTGGCGTACCCCTGCGGGTAGCCAAAACCGTACCGAGACGGGGTGCTGGGAGGAGTGCGAGACAGGCTGACGGGAGACCGCTGGCCGGTCGACTGGTCAGACATGGCTCCCGTGGGGCAGTATGGACCTTTCGGGGGTGTGGGAGCCAACTTCTTCGCTGCACTACACCGAAAAGAATACAAAAGGCTGTTGTTTGGTCTGCCTGCAGTATCAGAGCTTTTCTTAAAGACAGGACAACGTCATTAGGAAGCATTTCACATTTAATCACAGACTATGTGCTAGAATGAAGGCGAAAAAGTAATTAGATGAATATGATGAGCTAGAAACCGAATGGGAAAAGCAAAGTCTGGAATACCGCTCACTAAGACACTGGATATGATAACATCCAGACTGAAATTTGATTTGAGATTTGAATGAGAATTTGATTAAGTTAAACATATGTTCTCTAATGAAGTAATCAGCAAATATTTCTGTAGATTAGAGTCTGTAATTATAGCTCATTTTAAAGCCTGCACACTACTCACTGATTATGTTCCTGTTTGTTTAGAACAAGATGCTTTAATTGTAATCTTGCAGCCTTTATTTGACAATCATTTACCAGAACAATGAAGGCTGAGGGTAGGATAGCAGGAAGATAAAGGGCTGGAAGAAGAAGCGCTCTCCTCCTACCTCTCCTCAGGGTGTGGGGACTGTGCTCGGAGTGTCCGCTAGGGGGCGGCGTTCCCTGGATTCCCTTCTGTCCAATCACCGGGGACAGTTCCTTGTTCTTCAGGGTACTGATGAGAGTAGAAAAACAAAAACCAGAAGAATCACAACCCTTCTCCTGCTCTCTTCAACAGCACGTCAACCTTATAAATCTCCTCGTAAACGCGCAGCCGCAGTTCAATGTCACATTGGGCGAGCGAGACGGATGGCGCCGATGGGATGAAGCAGCTGAACGGTCCCAAACAAACCCGATGGCTTAATGGATTCCTCTTACTTTCACGGCACAGCCAGAATGTGAATGAGCAGAGGCGCTGAAGGTGGCAGCGCGTGTCTCTGGGACGGATGTGTCGTTTATTGTCTTCGCTGCCTCCGACGCCACAGCGGTATCACCTCAGCCAGCATCGCCGTGACGTTTGATGTACATATTTTTTGTGCAATTTACCACTTAGTGGGCCCACTAGCATGACTCATTAAGGCATGCTTTCATAATGGCGCAGGAAGCTATGCGCCTCCTTTGTTGCCTGGCAACCATCTCCTACATATCCCACTAATAAGGACAGATGCATTCATGGCTGCTGAATTTAAGATTGATTTTATATTCCTGATGCAAATGCGGCCAAAGTGAGGCAATAAGGCAAAGAAGAGGGCGGTACTCTGACCACCCCCCCTTTCGCTTTTCCTCTATCATCCCTCTCTTCCTTCAGTCCGTTTGTGTGTGAGTGGTGCTGGAGGTTAAATCTGTATTTACCTAGTCGGCTTGGCTCCTCTCTCCCGGCTACAGGCACAGGCTGCCCACGGAGGGGGAGCAGAATAGGGGGGGATGTTGGGGGGTCTGGGGGAGCCCCGGGAAGAGGTCGTTGACGGAGTGAGGGAAAAGAGGGGGTTTGATATAGAGGGGGGAGCCGTTGGTGTCGGACTGGGACGCATGCGAGGCGTCGGCCAGAGAGGCCTGCTTGTGCAGGAGCAGGGAGCTGGGCTTGGGTTTGGGGAAGGAGTTGACATCGAGCTGCTGGGGGGACGGGCAAAGGGAGTGAAGGAAGGGGGGAGGACTGTAGCCGCTGCGCCGAGCGGGGGCAGGGCGGCCCCGGAGGCGCCGACTCCGGGCCGGGGGGCAACGGGACGCGCGGCCGGCGAAGAGGCTCGGGGGTAGACTTGAGGGTGAGGAAGTGAGTGGGAGGAGCAGGAGGAGGTAATGGAGGAGGAAGAGGAATAGGGGTAAGGTGGGGGAAACATCTCCTCCTCGGGGCCCGCCCATACGTAACAGGAGTCCGACCAGGTGGAGGAGGCATCGTCTGAGCTGCAATGATAAGAATACCAGAGTCTGGTGGGGCTGAGCTGGTCTCCAGAGCCTGAAAAGACGTTCACGTGGACGAAAGTATGATCAAAAAGAAGAGGGTCGGGGGGTCGGGGGGGTCGGGGGGTCAGGGGGTCAGCGACACGTGAAAGTTTGTGAACCCTCTCGCTCACTAGATCAACTGAACCCAACTCATCGACCTTGGTCTTTTACTCATTTACTGTTCTGATGTCTTAGCTCGTGGTCCAGCGGGAGGGAGGAAATCAGGAGTGTGGCAGCGACCGCGTCAGGAAGGAGGGTGTTTGACGCGGGTGAAAGAGGAGAATTGTATAACAAAGAAAGGAAAATTTAAAAAAATCAATCACCTCATCCATTGCAGAGCTTTGCCACAATGGAAGGTTAGGCTGGTGGCGATGGTCGGACTACAAGCGAGAAGGCGTCGTTGACATGCAGCAACCAAGCAAATCTGCACGTTTGTCATGAAAAACTCAAGAAACACAAGAAAATACGTTGAAGGAACAAAGGGTGGGACTTCACAGAGGGGAGGAGAAGCATCTGGGGACAGGAAAACCTGGTGCGAGGAGGCAGCTTTGTACTGGTGTTACTGGGAGCCAGAGTAAACAGGAAGTGAGGGAGGTGTGTGTTGGTATGGGGCACAAGGGGGCGGGAAGGGGGGGGCACAACAGCCTTACCTGGCTCGTTCACTGCTAGTGGGAGGAGGGGTGAGAGAGGGGGAGGCAGAGGATTCCCCAGGCTGCTCGGGGATGGGAGCGTCAATGGGCGGGGCATAAGGGTGCACGCTCGGCGGCGTGGACGAGCATTTACGCGTGGACGGGCCCCTGCGCGACACCCAAGCGGTATCCATGACCCTGACACCCATGCTGCAGTGGGACAAGATCACAGCCAATCAAATCAAGCCAGGGGGGCAATCATGTGGGCTGGTCAGGGGGAGGAGCTTCAGGTTCCCACACCACGAACGCATCGTCCGGGGTGCTGACGCCGAGGTTAGCTTCATAATCAGTGGACTGGAAATCAAAGTCTGAGTCACGACCCAAAGATCTCTACACACCAGTCACACACAGTTGGATGGATGGATGGATGGATGGATGGAGGTGGACCACATGCAACAACACAGCATCACTCCATCCCCACAAAGTAACCCCAACGACTCGGACTCAAGGGTGGAGATAACAGCAGCGTAGACGCAAGCTAGAATCCCGGCAACATCGGGAGATAAAAAAAGATTTAATATTAAACGTTATATTATTAGCATGCTTGCTAAAACCAAAAGCATCACTTTTATTCTAATCACCACAAGGATGTGATGTCACATGTCTGAGTTTTGGTTGGAAGAAAGAGGAAAGGTGCCGTAAGGAGATCTCAAATCGAAAGGTCATATAAAGAGAAGCTCCTTGAGTTTGTACATGGTCTGGAGGTAACAGGAAGACCATTGTTGCCGCTAACAGGCTCAACAAGTTCATCTGACACCTAAAACAACCGAGGATCTTCCTTCTGTGAACACAAAGGAAGACGTTGTTAACGACAGGAGACGGAGAGGAAGCGAAACGCCAACCGTCAAACGCAGGTGACAAATGACATTTCCTGGGAACGTGAAGATGAACAGATAAGATGAGAATCAGCGGAGGAAGAGGATAAATACTGTACCTTTGAATCTTCCTAATGCTGCACAATCAGAACAGAGACAAGAAGAGTGAGGACAGCAGAAAGAAGCATGGAAGACAGGAGTCTCCCCGAGCTCATTAACAGGATCATTATCAAGGCAGCAGAGGAATTTTGGCCGGATAAACTTTAGGGAGAACGGAGATGAAGGAGAAACGGGACGTGTGACCTGGCGGGAGGCTGTAAAGCACCGGACGCATGCTGGGCGCAACAAGGAAAGCGACACACGGGGTGGAATTACTTCAACCCTACACCCACAGAGGAAATTATCGCTCCATTTATGGCCTAATTAGGTCCAGTGTTCCCTAATGGATGCACGATTATCCCTGCAGTAATAAAAACAGAGCATTCGCGCTGCAAAAACGTACCAAAAACACACAAAAGAGATAGAAATTCTCATCAAACTCGGTCCACACACAACAGCCAGACAGGCCGGCAGCCTCATGGATCTTATTCACCTGCAGCAGTACTGGTGCTGTTAGTTCCTGGGCTTCACACACTGGGGATCCCATTAGCATGCTAATTAAATTAGCATATTACCACAAGAGGGAGGAGTACTCTTCATCCCATCAGCAGATTTCATTTTAAACACAACAGATAGATTTGGTGACTCAACATGCAGGTATTTGAAAATGTTACCCTTTATATTATTTCAATAATAACTTTAGCAGGCTGAAACCTGCGCTGAGGGACTGGTGTTTGTCTGGCCCAGGCCAAGCTTTTCCCCCGTTATCTCAACCATCACACACTGCAGTTATTGTGTTCCTGCCTTACGTTCAAGCTTGCATGAACTCCTCTCGCTGGCCTGATAACAGTGTGTGTCCTTCAGTGGTTTTTCCTAAGGGTGCAGAAATTACGGTTTGACAGAATGTTTTATTTCCCACCGGAGCGCAGATCCTATCAAATTTTAATGTCTCGACATAAAAAAACGAAAACAAAGGCCCGTGCGCACAAAGAAAGTCTTTGCTACATAAAAAAGTGAACTAAGGACATTTATGCTGTTGAACAGCCTTTGTATTCTGACCAGGAGCTGCTTCAACGCTCAGACACACTTGTTCCTGGTCTAATTAGCTGGGCTGCTTGTATTCCCAGGCCTGCGGAGCTCAGACCCCCCACGGGGCTGGACAGGAGAAAGGGGGAAGGAGAGAAAACCACTGGTTGTGGCCAATACTCCAACGCTCAAAAGACAGAATTCCTAATTTCCCAAACTGAATAACATCTCTGCCTGTATTTTATACTCGGGCTTTGCTGCATAAAAAGCCCGAAGCTGCAGGAACGGCCCCAGAAACAAGTCTTTGCACCGAGGCTGGGGCTAACGCCAAACTTGAGTAATCGGTGGGGAATTCTCCACTGACGACCTCGTCAAGAGGAAGTCGTGCAGAATTCACGCATCCGTGAGCACTCCTCCTCTGGAAACAAATTTCCAGACTTGTCAGTCCAGCTGTCGGAAGTGGGCTGCGCTGAAACGGGCTGGAAGGTTTGAGAAAACCGCTGATTCAAACGCAGCAAAGCGACAAGACAGCGTGGAGACGAAAACCCTTAACTGTGCTAGAAAAGGGTTCGAATTGGACTAAATGGACCCATTTCAGTGGACTAAACGGACTATTCTAAAAACTCTACGTCAATCTTGTTGTCTGGATGTCAGGAGCAAAGAGACGCACCCGTCCTTCTTGTAGAACTCCAGCATCATGTTGTCCGTGGCGACGCTGAGGGGCCGCCGACTCTGGTCGCTCTGTCTGCGGTCCACCTGATCCATGTCTGGGGAGGGCACGAGGCTGTAGTTGGCGTTGTGGTTGGTGTGAACGGGGCTTCCGTAGTTGCCTGTGACGTTGAACTCGATTTCTAAGGAAGCCGCAACAACAAAAAAGCGTTAGTCCGACGTCTGGGGCTGTCCTTGGTGGGGTTTCCTGGCTCCTCACCTCCGGGGAAGAACCAGTCGGCGTGCTGGATGATGGGCTCGATGATGCCGACGATCTGCAGGGACACGGTGGTCATCATCTCTGTGATGTTGCTGCAGCAGACAAGAGGTGGAATTTGTTAGCGTGGAAGAGCAGCCGTCGTTAAAGTGGCGATGACCAGGGTTTTATACTGGTAAAGAAGCAATAAATAAAAAGACATTTCTAAAATACCGGTTATTAAAAGTATGACTCTGGTTTTATTTTTAATACTAATGAAAATGGTTTGTGAAAACAGTTCATGAACCAAACAAGTGGTGGCAAAAGCTGCACAAAAGCTGCGGTCAAAGTTAATTTGAGACAAATGAGCTACAGATTATGCACAACCCACCAGGAGGATTTGCATTCATTTAGACAGAGAATCCATTCAATCCTTGTAGCATTTAGCTGCATATTTAACACAGCGTAAATGTCACAGGACATCTGGAGTCATTAAAGTGGACGTGGACCAAATACCAAAGGCTGCAACTACATTTACTTTATTGTGTATTTTTTCCCAGTTTTCTTCAGCGTTTTGTTGATTAGGGCTGTGATATTTGTAAGAGTGCTTGAACGCAAGTTTTTAGATTCCAAATGATCATTTAAAGGACATGAATATAGCCAGATGTGTGATCATGTTGTTGTACGCGCTGTAGCGGTGTGTGTGTGTGTGTGTGTGTGTGTGTGTGTGTGTGTGTGTGTGTTTACCCTTCGTTGTTCATCCACAGCAGGTTTGGTCCGAGGACAATGGCGATGTTTCCAGGCGTCATTTTGTTCACATCCTGATGTTCAGTCAGTTTGGAGAGAAACTTGATCAAATACCTGTGGGAACAAAGCACCGGATCCTTCAGTTTGGATCTGCAGTGCCAAACCGATGCCGCATCCAGAGTAGCTGGAAAACGAGGAGTCTGACTGCAGCTGCTCCTGACTTAGATACGTTTGATATGACGGGAAAATGGGGAAGAACAAATTTAGCAGCAGCTCTGCTGGAGGTTAAATTGAAATGTGGGAACAGAGAAAACACTGAGACTGTAGCTCCCCCAGCCCGGTTTCGTAGATGAGGTCTGTTTCCAACAATGGATGACCGGAGCTGGTTTCTGCCGCGCACGGCTGTGGGCTTGGAGGAAAATGGGCCAGTGTGTTTCTGCGCCGCCCAGAGCAGCTGAGCTGATGATTCATCCTGAGCGGAATGATCATGGGACGGCCCGACAGGTCTGTTCAGGGAAACGCGTGGAAAAACGCTCCCTGCGCGGCCTTTCGGACTCAGCGGTGACACCGAGGACATGTTTGGTTTCGTTCAGAGCAGCCAGGAGGAAAAGACGAAGATCAGACCTCATTGCAGCGTTTCTGTCAACCCACAGCAATCATTTCAGCACCATCCATCTTTAAACGTCCAGAGAGCACAGACGCGGTTCCTGTCACTCACTTAAAGTTGTTGTTGTTTGCTGGCGGCAGCTTCTCGCAGGCGCTGTGCAGAGCTTGCAGCCTCCTGTCTTGATCTTGAATGCTGCAGAACGGCACACCGAACACACCAAGTCTAAGCACAACCACGTATCCGACCCAGAAATCCCGCCCCGTCCCGTCCCCCGGGGGTACAGACTTGGAGGCCTGGATCCAGTCGTTGTACAGCTCGTACGTCATCAGCGGCTCCGGCAGCTCCCGCAGGTACGACTTGAGCGCACCTGAAGCAGAGGGAACCAGAAACAGGTGTGTGACGGCTGACTGGGCTTCTGCCCGACCCGTCCTCTCCAGGCCCCGGGCCCGCCGGCTCCATTTCCCAGGGGAGTGTGTGGCACGGACGATGAACCATCCTGGAGTTTTAGCCGACAGCCTGCAAGTGTGCGCGTGCGCCCTGATGCCGCCTAAACGAGCCTAGATTCACTCGACTGTGCAGAATCCAGCGTATTTAGACTAATGGAAGAAGAAGACGTGGCGACCGCCGTCACCCTGTGGGACAAGCCAGCAAATTAGATTGGCTGTTAGTGCTAACCCGGTGGAAAAGGGCATCATCAGAGAGGAATCCAGCCTCTATCAGGACTCAGCTCTGTCCACACGCTCCAGTGAACGCGGCTGACTGGCTGACTGGCTGACTGGCTGACTGCAGTTTTAGGTTTATTAAATAGGAAAAAAAACCCTCCTGATGGGAGAAAACAATCAGTTTTTCTTGTTGTTGTATCCAGTAGCTACAAAGCTCGTTCAGGAAACAATTAAACCTTGCATTTACTTGATGGTGTGCTCTAACTGGGTCACTGGGTCAGCGTCAGCAGGTAGGAGAGAACGAGCATCATGCACGACTGTCTAAACGGGGTGTGAGCGGAAGCCGACAACGCCTCCCCAAAGGCTCTGAAGTGGTATCGGTGTCGCTGCCCAGAGAACGGCTTCTTCCCCAGCAGCAAGGAGACTAAACGGCTGAAGGCTTTTCTGTTCAGCGGACCTAAATGCGTCCAGTCTGCTCCCCTGTCAAACCTTTGTAAAAAGAGGAGCTCAGTGAAAATTCTCTGACAGCTTTTACCCATCTGGACGTCAATACTGTGGCAGTTTCAGGTATGTTTGACTGAAAACATGAAAACCTATTGTAGTTTTCTTTCTTTCGTTAAAAAAATCTGCAAGTCTTAATCGTTAAACTGTTCTAAAACAGTCAGATCTGATCACGGAAAATAGGCGAGAATATAAAGGCAGGATAAAAGGGTGGATGCTCTATTGTCTCGCGGATGATTCAAAAGCAAACCGGTGACAGCGGCACAAAGACACCACGAAAGCAGCTCCTGAATACGAACCAGCATTCTGGATTTCAGTTATATTTAGAAGTTCTCATCAAACCTCTGAGTAGACATCAGAGGAATCTGAGCGAAAATAATAGACGCAAAATAATTCCTCTGCTTTGTCCCTTAGAAAGCTCCAGCCTCCATCTGAGCAGAAATTAAAGATTCTTAAAAAGGATGAGAATTCTCTGCTTTAGTTTGCAAGTGAAACTAATTTGCAGGAATAACTGGATTCAACAATCAGGGTTGATGGCATCTCAAATACAAGGCTCTTTCTTTAGAAGAGAGCGCTGTTTATCAGACGTCAGCAACAGGCACCAAAGACACGTAGCCATGACGACAACGCAAAACCCACCCGGAGTGAGAGGTCTTTATTTTTCCACCGAGGTGATCAGACTGTCATGGTAACAGCTTGGAGCTGATCGGAGGTCTCACCTGCGATGGCGTGAGGGTCCGCCGAGTACTCCTGGACGTCCAGCACCCCGCAGTCCAGTGACGCTTTCAGCTTCTTCAGCTTGGAGGCGGAAGGAGCGACTCGGAATAAACCCTGGGATAAGAACCGGCAGAGGAGAAACGGCGAGTGAGAGAAAGGGTTTGAAAGGCCGGCAGTTCAGCCCCAACGGACACCAGGGAATCGAATTGTATAAAAACAGCAAAAGAAAAAACATTTACTGCCCATTAAAAGTGTGTAACATTGTGACAGCTGGTATTCTACAGGTTGGCCATGCAGTAAAACTTTTCTGCTGCACAGTTTACGAGAAGTTCACTCCAACTTGTAGTTCCTGTGTAGGAGCGAGCTGCTGAATTTCCCTGGGACTGTGTTCCCTCTGCGTGTGTGACGTGGAAGCGGACGGATGTGATGCGTTTGCTGGCTCTGACCTCCTCCTGCATGCCACATTCCAGCAGCATGGTGACGCAGGCCTCGATGGAAAAGGCAATATCTCTCCCACTGAGCTCTAAGTGCTCCTCCAAAGGTTTCCCGTAGCACGGTTTCTCCACCCAGCTCTCTGTGAAGCACACACACCCACACACACACACACACACACACACACACACACACACCTGTCAGTGAATACAAGTGTTCCATCTTCTCTGGGGTCGCAGGTGGAACCAGTTCCTGTTGGGATGTGCGGGAAAATGCGTGGAAACCTCACCCTGGTGCGCTTTGATCTGCGGCAGCATGCTTTGAAGAAGCTCCAGCGACTTTCTGTGGTACTCGGCCTGGACTTCTATCAGCTACCCAGGACGGACGGACAGAGTGAGAGACAGTCGGCCGTGGAAAATCACACAAAAAGGGTCTTCTTCCCTTCTCCTGTACTGACCGTCTGAAAGTAGCTTGCATAGTCAATTTCTTTGGCCACAAAACTGTACATGTCTGCTGACAACTGGTCCTGGTGGGGGACAAGGTTATTTTAGACAGAAAGGACAAGAAAAGAGCAGAGCCGACCTTTGACCGTAAAGGCAGAGATGCAGAGATGCCAAGTGCTGTGTAAAAACCCTTTCTTTAATTATTACAACAACGATGATTCAACCAGCCGCTAATGGTGCCCCTTTTAACAAAGGCTAATGTCAATTAAACGCATCCCTAACTTGGCTAGGAGGTGAATGCTACTGATGTTTCATCTAGAGAGCACCGCCGCGTCGGGGCTAATGTGACGTGATGGGAGCTGAGGACTGACTCGACAGATCTCCATGCGGTTGGCTGCCTCCTCCATCTCCTCCCTGAGGTGGTCGGCCTTGGCTCCGGTCGGCTGCAGGTTGCTGGAAAGTCCCGAGGACTTGGTGGACTGAAAGTACCTGCAGATGACACGGCAGCCGCCATGAGCACGCCCTCCCCCTGTGGCTGGGTCAATAGAATTAGCTGCATTCAGGTGTGGAGCCGGAGAGATGGATGGAAGCAGAGAGTTTGTCTCCCACTGAGACCAGAGATGAAACAATTGCATTCTTCTGAATTCTAATCTGTCCCCTTGAAGCTAAATCTGGCTGCTAAAGTGACTGATGCAAACAAGGAGACGGTTTTGTGACTCCGGTGGATCATTTGCGGCTGCGTTCTCTCATTTATTCCACTTCCAGCTCTCCCTGTCAGACTCCGCCGTCTCTTCCGCTCTGAAACGTTCCGCGTTATCTCTCAACGGAGATAATATGTCGCGAGAAGAGCTCAGCACACAGAAGCATGATGGGAAAAATTGCTATCAATTTGGGTCACTAAGGAAAGAGCGAAAAACTGAAGCCTTTTCTCCCATTTTGGCGCTCTTAGACGAAAAACCACGGCAGAGACCTCTAAAGCCGGGTAATCACCTGACAGCGCTCCAGACTAAACACGGGCGACTCAACTCTTCCTCCTGTTGTTTATGAAGCTGCTTGTTCGGTTCAACCGTCAATCAAACGTTTCCTGCCATTTTTTAGACTATAAAAAGGTGAAAGTGTTGAGTAACTCTGGTGTTAAAACCATATTTAACTCCTCTGCTTGCCTTGTTTGGATCCAAATCTGTAATTACTGGCATTTACAGATGCATTTTTGTTTTGTTTTTTTTTTAATTAAAGCTTCAAGCATAAAGAAGCAGCACTGTATGATAATACTAAAACAATAAAAGCAGCAACGTGTGTGTGTGTGTGTGTGTGTGTTAACGTGCTAGAGGATGTGTTACCCTAAATACACAGTAGGTTATTTTGAGCAGATATAGGGAGGTTTTCACACAGTGTGAGGAGTGCTGGCAGGTCCACACACACACACACACACACACACACACATTTTCACAAATTCACTGTGTGCAATCTAATCCAGGTGACATTCAGTGGGAAGCCTCAGGACCCGTCTATTCACAGGAGATAAAGTTTCTGCAATCCACAGTCCACACAAGAAAGTCCCAGAGAGAGAGAGAGAGAGAGAGAGAGAGAGAGAGAGAGAGAGAGAGAGAGAGAGAGAGAGAGAGAGAGAGAGAGAGAGAGTGACTCAGCGTGTGCGGGGAGAATCCATGTGCAGGACCAGCTTGGCTAAATGTTTCCTTTGTTTCTGGATGTTTGGGATTTCCACCTGAGAGAGGACGGTACCTTTTTTCATCGAACAAACAAATGAACACACAGCCACAGAGAGCCACGACCGGCGAGTCTGTTTCCTCCAGCCGGTCCTGCGACGGGCGCTCCCGCCTGGGCTCACCTCGGACAGGTCGTACAGAGGCTCCACCACGTCCCGCTCGATGGTCATCTCGAACAGGATGAGCTCCTGGGCCAGTTTGTGCTGCGTCTCGCCGCAGAGCTTCAGCATCTTTCTGCAGGAGAGGACGCAAACAGGAAGCAGCGCGGCCCGTCGTCGTTGCTCTGCCTTTAAATACCTGGTGTGTGTGTGTGTGTGTGTGTGTGTGTGGACTCACCCTAGTAGAGACTCGTCTCCGAGCACGGCGGCCCCCTCCACCATGCATTGTGCTAACGTCGTGAGGGGAAGCTTCTTCTGCGCACAACCAAACACACAGAAAAGCTCTGTGTCAGAAACGCCCAAACACACCCACAAATAAACCAAACAGCAGCTTCCACACTCGTTTAGCCACGAGGTTTGGGTTTGTGACCGCTTCCAGCCACCACTTCGATCTGGAGTGGGGGTTTCAGGGGACAGATGCGCTCGGGTGGATTCCACGGTCATGTGATCAAGCGAGTGGGGTGGTTGCTGGTGCTCACCGAGGGGGACCTGACAGACTTCTTGTCCACATCCACGCTCTGCTGGCCCTGCAGGCAGGCCGTTAGCTTCTTGTGTGTGCTGTGGGAAACCTGCTTGACCAGCTCGAGACGCTTTTCCACCTGGCAGAGAGAAAAGATGCAGCAGGTCAGGCGAAACCCCCCCGACCATCTCTGCTGGAGGTCGTAGGTCACGATGACAACAGGAGGGGCCCGGAGCCAAAAATCTGTGTGTGCGTCTGTCTAAACACACGTCAGCTGATGGGCGAACGTCGTTCCGCCTCAGAAACGAGGCGGAAGCTGCTCTGGGGAACATTTCTCCCCCGGATCATTAGAGCAAATCCACAAATCACCAACACGGTCCCAGAGGACATTATCCGAGTCGTAATATATTTGCTTTTGGAGTTTGAGTTTCGTTTTCTTCTTGATGACATCCTGGTCCCACATAACCCTGTTGTCTTTTTTTAACAGCTGAGACGACAGAAGAGGCAGCCGCTGATCATTCACGTCAGCCACGAGCAGAGTTGCCTCATAATAATGAACACCGTCTTCCTCAAAGGCAAACGCCGGCCCAAGTTTCCCCTCCTCTTATCTGATCTTGTGTTCCACAACCACAAGAGCTTCTTTGTCCTCGACAAGAGCGCGCCGCTGCAGCTCCTGAACCAGTTTTCCTGGGTGACGACCGGAGTTTTCTGAATGTCGGCCCTCTGATCATCGACTAACAAACACCAGTAAAACAAGGATGAAGACACATTCAATGGTGCCGTACCTGCAGAAGATCTTCACTTAACACTTCTGTCTTTTCAGCCCTGAAAGAGAAGAAGGAACCCCGGCTGTTAGTCTGAACGTTGAGTCTGAAACCGGCGAGAGGTGGGGACCCGTGCTGGACGGGGCCCCGGTCCCTTTAGAGCCAGGGGACTCGACTGGGTGCTGCGTGAGCACGCTGCCGGCTCCACACACCCCGCTCCATCAAAAAAACTCCATTTTCTCGACGTCCGAGGCAGTAATACATGATATTACAGTCACAGCCTGGAGCTTCTAAACATTTTCAATCTGTCAGATTGAATCTGGGACAGAATAAAGAGCGGAGACGGAAGTTGGCGAAAAATAGTCAAACATCCGGCCGAGGACAGTCCAAAACAGGGAAAATATTCAGATAAACCGATGATAAAGAAGGAAATGTGACCAGATTAAATGTCACTGAATGAACTGATGACTGACCTTCAGATTATCTTTACACCAAAATGTCGCCAGCCAAAGACGCGTTTTATTTCACAACATCTGAAAATGATAAATCGCTAATAATTCAGGTAAAACTAGTGCATTCATCCGCAGGCTAAAGAGCAGAAATTGTCATTAAATCATGAAAAAAATGAATTGGTTTTTACCATTTTTCCAGTGTCAAAAGGTCAAACGGCAGATGTGAATAAAGCAGCACCGAGCAAACGGCACAGAATCAAAACATCAGACACGTGAAGCTACGGCTCAGTTTGCACGTCAGGATGAAGATTCCGTCACACGGATTATAATCTATGGTACAGTGAAAACAAAGCCATAGATTATAATCCCGCCTGGTGTATAAAACGCAGCAGTGTTAAACAGAGGGCTGCTGAAGCTGTACAGCCTGGTGGGAACCATGCAGCTCAACCACACTTTAGCTCATTTCATGACACGATTAGAACAATTTGCTGATAAATACGCTTTAAATATTCGGGAGTACATTAGAGAATAAAAGCTGCTAAATCCTAATCAGATTTGCTTCATGAGCCAGTTTATAATCCCCAGAGACACTAATTTATCCAAAGACGACACCAAACACGGAAGAGCGTTTAAATTAAATAACCAAATTATTGTCACAGGCAGTTTATGAAGCATTCCACCCCACAGACGCTGATCTACGCTAACGATCAGTCTTTTTGAGAACCCCCCTCTCTCTCTCCCTCTCTCTCTCTCTCTCTCTCTCTCTCTCTCTCTCTCCCTCTCTCCCTCTCTCTCCCTCTCCCTCGGACTTACAGGACCGAGCCGCTCCCGCGCGAGCGTCTGCTCCTGTTGACGTGCAGCTTTTTCCTCCACATCCCCCCCGGTGACAGGAGGAGAAAGAAGAAGCCCGTTTCCAGGCAGGGGCCGGTGGACAGTGCAGGAGGGAGAGAGTCGGGAGGAGGAGAGACGAGCGAGGCTGGGAGCGGGAGGGTGAGCTGGTGGAGGAGGAGGGCCGCCCCAGCCTGGGACCGGCCTATCTGGTCCTTGACTTTCACCACAGCGCTTCTCACACCTGTTCCCTTTTTTTAATCTTCACTTCCACCACAGGCCTCCAGACGTTCCTTTCTTCGTCTGTGTTTTTTCCCAGTGACCCGGATTCGGCGTAGCTGTGACTGAGTCACGGAGAAGTCCTCCATGACATCCCCACAACCGGAATTCCAGCATTTTTCAACACGAACGAAAGGTTCCAGACTGACAGAATCTGTGTACCTGATTATCTGGGGTTGAGGAGGCGTGACCGTGTGTTTGGAGTGACGCTGTTTCTCTGTGACTTGACCATTATCACCCAGGGTTAAAACAGAATCAGTCACTCCTCCTTTCCTCTCCGTGGGCCCGGCTGGTTCCACAGTGGGTTCATCCCTGTGATTACGATCCCACTGAGCATCAAAAACACACCGGAAGGGGGCAGACCCACTCGTTCACACACACCTGCTACATACGATGAGTGCAGGGTTCCTTTGCAACCACGTGACAAAGAACTAAAGCGCCTGTAGTCGGATCAGCTGACTCCGATCCTGTCATGTCCTCCATTACCAGCAGGAGGCAAGATACCATCACGCTTGGCCACGCTTCTCCCCGGACATAAACCTTAGGTCACATTATCGGTACAGCTCTAACGGCAGCAAAAACATCTCTTATTCAGTTTAAAATAAAAAAACAAAGTCTTTCTTCTAACTTGGGTCACTGCTGCTGCTGCGTACAAAGGGTGTGCCATTTGGCCTCTGAGACCCCGCCCTGATGACCCCACCCTGGTGACCCCACCCTGGAGACCCCACCCTGGTGACCCCACCCTGGTGACCCCACCCTGGAGACCCCACCCTGGTGACCCCACCCTGGAGACTCTAATATTTATTACCTGTTTTGCTGACTGGAGCAGTGCGACTTTCCCGCTGTGGGATAAATAAACATATATTCTAATCTATTTGATGTAAATGTGGTTCCAGCCAGAAGATGGCTTGAACACCCCTCCGCTCTGCTGCGTCTCTCTGCAGCGTTCGCTAACGCGCTGACACGCCGGGGCGTTGCTTCCTGAAGCAGCGCCAGGCTCCTCTGCAGCATCAGCCTCTGTCGTCACAGCTGGGATTCCCAAAGAGGAAGAGAGAAGAGGCCGAGGCAGAGCGAGAGAGGACGGACGCAGACTCTGTCGGGATAAGGTCGGAAATGCTGGGAACGACCATCAGAAGGAGGAAAAAGATCCTTCTTCTTGAATAGGAAGGAGCTTTTCTAGTTTCAACGCAGCTCTTCTGGCAGAGTTCCACCCTGCTTATTTCAAAGGCAACAAAAACACTGCAGAGATTCTTATATTCCACTTCCACTGCAAAAATGTATCAAACAAACAAATAAAGGCAAATATACTATAATATATATATACAGTATACAGCAAATATATATACAGTAGAAGTAAGTATTCAGCAGCAAAGCTTTAATCTGGATTAGAGGACCGAAAGAGAATAAAACTGAGGAGGTTAGAGAACTCCTCCTGCTCTTCCTCTCCGTCCTTGATGATGGCGGCAGCGACAATCTTGTTAGCTCCATCCAAACAAACGACAGGATAAACCTGCTTTTAGGTGTTTGGGATACGGCTCCAGACGGATGATTTAATCCAGACTTTCTGGACTTTCGTAGGCTGAAATTTAGAATATCGGGTGAGAAAATAGTACAAGGACAAAGAAATCCTTGAGGAGGAGCGTTCCAGGTGAAGTCATATTACCCAGCATGCCTCTCTCTGTCACTAACTGGTGGGAAATGGGAAGGGGGGTGTTGGCGTTGCTATGGCAGCAGCAGGAAGGGGGGGAAAGTGGATGCGCTGGAGATAAATGAAGCTCCGGAGGAAAGCGGCGCCACTCCTCCGACAGAAGCCTGAGGAGTGGCGCCGGTGGTGGCGTTTTCATCTGTCACCGCGGCACCAGCGCCAGGATAAGATCTAACGGCGCACACACAACGCCACAACCGCCACACACACTCCCAACCTGCGCAGGCTTCAAGGTCATGTGGCGACAGCTGGAGTAAGGGAAGCGTCGTCAACCTTTAAGCATCATGGCCGCTCTGAGTCCAGCGTAAAGCTGCAAGTCTGCAGGAGAGGAGCGCCTTCTCCGCCACCTTTATTTAGAGACTCTGCTATTTTCAGACATTTGATCAATGCGGGATATAAAACACCTAATGCACGGCAGCTGCTTGACGGCAGCCCCTCCTGGGTGTGACGGCGTTCTTCCTCAGAGTTTAAAGGAAGCAGCCCAATCAGTGGTCCAGTGTGGCTCCCGCCCGCCTCTCCGGGAGGGGACCTCTGTCGGGCTCTGAAAATAGCTCCGTTTTGTCGGTAACTTGTTGTAAACTCACACAAAACAAATCCACTATGTGGTTTTCTAATGCGAGAGAAAATCTGGGTGCCAGTTTGGGTGCTGTGGTATCAGTGCAGAGCACCCGCTGCATCACAAACAGCTGCAACCCAACGCGGAGCGATAACAAAACATCGCCCCCGGCTGAGGCCTTGGCCAAAATCAAAATGCTGCTCACGGTTCCCGAAGTTGGGAGCGCCCAGGTCTGGCTCCCTCTCCGTGAGGAGCTCTAAATCCCACAGCTTTTCTCTCACAGTGAAACGCTCCGACTCGTTCCAAATTCTGGGAGAGCACGTCACCGGCGTGGGCCCCACAATGGAGAAGGAAGGAGAGGAGGGCCTGGCAGGAGAACGTCCTCCACAGGAGCTCACGCGCCTCTTAAAGGCTCATTTCCACCCTCCGGGGCCGCCGCTGCCCAAAAGTGGAGCGCCTCTCACCGCAGGGGCAGATGAAGGAAATATGACTGCAGAGCGGAAAAAGATGGATTTATCTCCCCATCGACAGACCTGGGACACAAACGAGCATCACCCAGTGGGTGGGACCGCCGGCTCTGCTTCTTATTTCTCTGCAGGAAAACTCACTTTTAGTAGCAGGAAAACTGCAGTTCCTCAACATTCTAATGTATTTTAAAGGAATAAAACGGGGTTTTTTTTACAAAAATAAGCCAAAATGGCTTTCCCGCTTGGTCCACAGGAACCTTCGTATGACGAGACGCAGGAACCTTCCTGAGAGTCGGCGTCACGCTGATGCAGCCATGCAGCTCCGACTAAAACTTTAATGCTTCGACAGTATCAATATTTCAATAGGAGCTAAAAATAAAGTTCTCCTAGTGTTTGTTCGGGCCGGCAGGACTTTTATCAACACTTACTTTTATGATTAATTAATCTGGAAACGGTGTGTTCCTCCTTCTTCCTTCCACCCCGCCATCGTCTAGAGCCCCACGAGGATGACCGGACCCCACAGAGTGATTAAAAACCCCACATCTGCAGGGGAGCAGATTGGATGTATAGTTTCTGGGGCTGCGGATAAAACCGCCGCCAGGCCGCCAGCCAGCAGGCAGCTCATGCCCATACGTGTTTACAAACGGAAAAATGAACATCTGCTCGGACGGCTGTGCGTGGTCCGGCTGCAGATGTGCGGTGTTTTTCCAGCCTCCTCCCCAACACCAGCGGCGCCTCTCATCCCCAGCCTGCCGTTGCCGGGGCGACGCGCGGCGTTCTGGCGTTCTCATCACAGGCGGTCGTTTGCTGCTTAAGTCAAAGCCTCAGTTTTGCTATTTTATTAGGGAAAACTCCTTCTCCTGGTCCCCACCTCATACGTTCCCACCCCACCATCAGGAAAATGAAACAAGGAAGTTGTTTCCTAACTTATTAACCTGCCAATCCGACATAAATATGCGTAAAGAAGGAGACAGGTACAGTAACACGGGACCGTAGCAACCAGGCAACCGCAGCGCGAATCCAGACGTGACAGCAGCTCTGAAGTCACCGTCTGCTGGTGTTCATTAGTCCAACAGCTGTTCCCAGCTCCGACGCCGGGCTGGACTCTGAAATATTAAGTAGTAAGATCTGGGAGTCCAAAAGGGGTCCTAATCAGTCAGAACTCCAGCGGAGAACGGTTTCTAGGACAGCTGCCACCGTTGTTGTAAAAGCTGAGACGGTGACGCAGCAGCGTCGTTCCTCAGAGCCAGCGTTCATTTACCTCGTGCATCCTGGCAACGCAGCGCGACCGGAGCGCCTTCTAAAAGGCGTGCTGATCGTTGGGTCGTTTTAAAACACAGCGGCGGCCTTTAGGCTGCACAGGGATCTCCTCCTCGGACAAAAGTGAGCGAGAGTAACTTAGATCTGGGAGCTACACTGGCAATTCAGCCAGTAAATCCACCCTTCGGTGCATTTCCATGCATTTTTCACTGTTGCCCACTTTGAGATAAATGACAAACAAATGCCATGATGTCCGCTGGTGCAAAAGCTTTGGAAAAAGCTTTGATACGACTATCCAAACACACACACACACACACACACAGAGGTGTGGTATAAATCAGCGTAGATGCTGAAAGTACACATTTTTGTGAAAGGCACGACGGCCCGTCAGCGCTGTGCTCGTGGTAATACATCACGCCAAGGTGTGTATGAAGTGTGTATTTGTGAGGCAGATGAGGGCAGAGCGAGCGAGGTTGTGTAGTCATCGTGTTGGGACCACGGTGGAGCAGCATTCCTGGGAGGAGGGAGGTGGCTTACAGTCCTGAAGAGGAGATAACTGAATGTTTGTGCACCCTCGATGTGAGTTGCCTGAGCCTGAGCTCAGACACAAAGGGAAAGCAAGCTGAGGACAAAAATGTTTAAGATGGTGCCAAAAACAGAGCAGAATTTCTTATTTTGGGGCAATGACTGTTTAAACTGCCCTTTTTCCTGAACAGAGAACCAACAATTCGCCTGAGTTGTAAAGAAAAACTTTTCCAGATGCTCCGTTGCCTCCGAGGTGAGTAAAACCTCCCGACGGCGAGGACCGAAGGCTTCTGTGCATCGGCTCTCTTTGTCCTTTCATCTTTGTCGCCTTAACTAATGAGCAGATTTCACAGATTAAACACTGCACGAGGAGGAGGAGGAGGAGGAGGAGGAGGAGGAAGAGGAGGAGGAGGAGGTTATTTCCCATATTTATTTACTCTGCGTGAATTTTCACACAATGGTGAAATAAAAGGGAGAAATTCCTCCTGGAAGCAGCACGCTGCCTTGGGCCGCCCGGCTTTCTTGGACCTGTTAGCATGAAGCGCACGTCCACGCGGCGCTAATAAAGCATAACCATCAAACCCAGCAAAGAGGAGATATTTCTGGCTCTCCCCGCAAGGCCTCGCTTCCTCCACGCGACCCACATTCCCCATTCTGTGAGAGTGAAATATTCATCGCTGTTATGGCAGCCAATCAGGATGGGGAACAGCGGCGTATGCTGCGCTTGGCAACGCCGCGCCAGGCAGCAGACAGGAAGCCGTGGGTCTGTCCTGTGTAATCTTTCTCAGCTACGAACCGCGTCAAACGCCCGTGCTCGCCGCTCCTCGCATTGGGAGCCAGGAAAAGGTCAGCCATGCGGGAGGAGGCCAGAGAGACGCAAATGGTGACGGGAGAGAGGGATCAGCCTTCCGTGCTAGTGCTCCGCTGGGCCGCGTTACACGCTTTCAAAATGTCAGCTGTGCGTTCAGAGGCTGTGCAGCGGGGTGACGGATGTCTCTGAAGGACAGGCCCTCCGGCAGGACACCCCGGACCCTCGTCCCAACACAAACGTGCTCGGCAGGAAGATGAGACGGCCGCTCAGGAGGTGAGGAGGCCGCCGCCGTCCCGCAACTCAGCACAAATGCAAACGCTGATGGGCGGAGACGGGCGGGAATAAAGGCTGCCTTGCAGTCTTGGGAGAAGGACCGTCAGGGCTGAGACAGCGACAGCACCCGCGTGCGCTCAGAGGAGCACCTGCGTCGGTGCCGTGCAGCATATGCTGCTCTCGCTGCAGGAAAACGTGACCACAACACAGCCAGAGCTGCAGAACAACGGCCTTTGGAGAGCCGGTCGGCGCGATGTAGCGGTTTTCACATTCCAAATTGGTGGTTTCGCTCTAGAAACCAGCAAAAGTGAAGGTGCCTGAACCATTAGCTTTGTTATGCTAACTTTAAGAAGATCCAGAACCGATTGGAACGTCAATAGTTGTTTAAGTGGTTGGTGGGTTTTGGTTTTGTTGCACCGCCGCAGCAATTTCACCTAAAAAGTGGAGCCGGAACAAGGAAATTCAAGCTCTTTTCCCTCCAACGGCATCGGCGACGGTTTGTTGATCGCCAACAGACACGTGATGATTCAGTGCACAACACAATCTCTTCCACAAGAGCTGCCACGCTGCACCGCAGGCCTAGATGTGCAGGAAAGCGTGTCCCAGCAGGCGCACGCCGCACACACTCCTGCTCGTCCTCCGCTGTCACCGAAATAATTCCAATTTTTACAATAGGAAGTGTCTCCGGGTGCTTTCCGGAGGCAGAAACCCAGAGCCAGACCCCTCGGGTCAGCACAGTGGCAAAGAAACACTCCCGTTTAACAGGAAGAAACCCTGAGCGGGACCGGGCTGACAAGAAGGAAGCGTCTTGCTGAAAGCTGGCTGGGTGAAGGAGGAGAAGCGGAGGGAGACAGGACAGAGGGAATGAAAGAGAGAGAGGGAAACAGATCTACCAACAAAGCAAACATAACACAGCACAGGCAGTAGATTTCTAAAAATAGACATTTTGAAACCGGTAATTGGAACCCTAGGACCGAGACACGACTTCCCATTTTCTGGAACGTCACCTGGAAAGTTTTCCGTCAGAAGTGACCTGTTCCGAGCCGAAGCCCCAACTGGTGCTGATAAATCCCACAGGCCGTGACTGACATTTCTCATTAAACGGCGCCGCCGCCGCTTCCGACAGGTGTGCCGCGCGCAGCGCCTCCATAATCCTCCCTAGACCACCGGCGGATGATGAGATGGGGGAGCCTTGCTGAGGGGGTCAGGGTCCATGCTCCACCTTCAGCCCACGTCCACCCAAAGACACGAGGGAGCCAGAGAGCTGCAGCTGATCACACTTTTCCATCTGATTTACCCTAATTGTTCATCGTGTAGAGCCAAAGTGCCTCGTTGCAATCTGTGCGCCTGCGACAAACACGTCATCATTTTCAGTCCATAAAGGCCATTAAAAACCTCAGGCTGCAGGCCACGGCTCTCGATCCAAGCATAGCATGGACTGAGAGGGGCTGCAGGAAGAAGCGGAAACGTGATCTTTTGCTGAAACTGGCAGGAATCTGCTTTATCTTCAGGGCTTTTGTCAAACACGTACTGGATCTGATGAGAGCAGGAAAACCCACTCAGCCAGTCGACAAACTGGGTCAGAGCTTTTGTAGGTCTGTCAGGAGGGCTGCAGGAACACACACACAAGGCATTATTTTAGGAACGTTTCTCCCTGTCGCTATCATCCCTCCGACATCTGAATCTATGGCCACAACCGGCGCCACCAGGGTCAGTCTCCATCAGCGGTGAGTGATGGTGTACACAGAAGGGCCTTGGGGCCAAATCCTGACACGCGGTGTCACTAAATCAGATCAGGCGCCGCCGGCGTGCCTGGAGAAGAGTCGCAGTGAGATGTGTGCAGCGACAAGACAGCTCTGTGCACCGTGGACAGCCTGTAAGCCACCAGCTACACGGATACCACACCTGGAAGAGCTCGGAAACGCAGGCGGAGCGTGTAGAAGGACCTCTAACCTCTCTTCTCTGTCAGGATTCCTCGAAAATATAAACATCTGCATTAGTCCCAGACCGCGAGAGGCCTGGACGATGCCTCCGCAGGCAGGGTTTTCCCAGGCAGCGGCTTCGGAATGAGGTTAGCGTCCTCTGACGGCTTTGGGACATTTGGAGGCCTCATTCCCAACACCAGCATCTCCAAACGGCAGCCAGTCCAATAACACGACTGGTTGACGTAGCTGCCGTCTTTATTTATTGTTCTTTATTTACACTTAGGTCGTTTTTCTTTATTTTGAAATTTATCCTGGAAGTACACTGGAAGTACCTGTTTTGAGCATCGGCCAAGCTTTTAAACGTGTGGAAATGCTCAAACCAGACTTTCCACATAGAAACACTTCTGCTGATCCCAGAAGCAGCATACACCCAGTCACTCTTACACACACACACACACACACACACACACACACACACACGTACAGAGTGATAACCTGTCAGTCAAACACACCACACAGCAAGGCTCCCCCGTCTGACGGCTACTGGGAGGAATCTTTGGTGTCTGGTCCTGCAGGAGCTCCCTCCATGGCTCCGCTGCTGGATCCCTGAGGTTTCGCTTCCAGAGGGATGCAGTTTGGACGGATCTGCCCCGATCTGGAGGTGTGAGGGCTTCGGGTGACCCAAGGCAGGCTGCGCTGAGGGCTTTTTGAACATCCGGTCGGCCCAACCTTAAAAGCTGAAGGCTACAATGCCGATACAAGGCAGACTTTGATCGTTTGAATATGCAAACGGTTTGTGTGCTTCCCTTCCATTAGGGCACACGGTGGAATCACTTTTGGAAGACTCAAAGGACCGAACAGACATTCTCCATTAGCAATTCCTAGAATTCCTACGCGACACCGCAAAACAAAATCAAGCTACTTCTCGCGCTCGGGGAGCTGGAGCTGTGGCTAAGAGCCCGAGACAGCGTCAAATTAGCTCCCGTGGCTCCGGCGGGAGCGGGACGCGTCCTGGCTGCCCCCCCCGCCGCGTGACAGCTCGTTACGGCGGCAACATCTTCATGTGCCGCTGAAACAAATAACACAAAGTGAAGTCACGGAGTCGACGCCATTGTTGTGAAGGACCTGAGATGAGCCATCGGATACAAGAAACAGCACACAGTTGTTCAGAAGTGGAAAATTCCAGCAAAAATAGGAAGGAAAAGGCCCCTGAAAGAATTTGTTAGCACGGAATGAGAACAGTTTGCTTTACTTACACGTGCACAAGGAAAGAACTACATTAATATGGACAACTGCTGAGTTTGGAGCCGAAACGCTCGGTTAGCAGATTAGCAGCTTTACTGCGGTTTACGAGGCTTTCAGACTGAAGACACGCGAGGGCCCCCGCAGAGACAAAAAAGACTGGTTTTTAACTGACAGCTGGCGCTCGTCTGCAATAGGTGGTCAGAAAAAACTGGCTAACATCTCTAAAAGCCTGACACGAATCCAGCAGAGTGCAGGCAGAATTAGCCCTCAGAAGCTAACATCAGGTCAACGTGTAAAGTGACGCTCACGAGCAAAACACCTGCGTCGTTATCGTCATCCAGGCGGCAACCAAACTGTTGCTATGGGACTGGTGGGCAGACGTGAGGCCTATTAGCGTGATCGATGGTGGAGAATCAGCAGGTTCTCAGCAAATGAGCTCAAACAAGCCGAGGAAAGAGAGCAGAAAAAGGATTCCTCCAATTTATCATCTCTAAGACGCGCCGCTCCTCCAAAATAATGTATATTTTATCTGACAAATTGAGCAGTCATGTTCTCAGACGCTTTGGTGAAATTGAAAAGATCATTGATTTCATTTTCTCATTAGGGCAGAAACACGCTGCAGAGGATAACGGCTAGCTTAGCTCCAAAGTGCAGCACAGGTCAAATTAATAACCACCACTCTAAAGCTCGTAGAATGTATTAAAATAAGGTACAAAACAACAGCAGCACATACAACACTATACACAAGTGGAAGCAAAACTATGATGCTTTTTATGAATATTCCAACTTCATTGGTTGAATACGTCTACAAGCGTAACAGGCGGGTGTTTGCTGACTGTTTGGGACACCTGAGCTGAGGGTTTGACTTGCCATTAAAGTTTAAACGTTTGGCAGGCGACAGGTAGAAGCTCCAAACGGCTGCCTTCATTCAGATTTAATCAGGCCATAATTCAACTGGAGCGTTTGTAGACGGTTACTGATAGTTGGGCCCCCATCCGCCATCATTAGGAAGGTGAGCTAACGCTACATTAGCCCAGAGAGCGTCATTAGACGCGAGGAAAGTCAAGTCGGTTGGTGTAGTACCAGTAATAACCACCAATTCTGTTTCAATTATCTGTTTGATTGGAAAAACGACGATAATGAAATTTCCACTTTGTGCTCCGTCGCTGGCGGAGTGGGAGGTGGAGGACGTGTGTGAAGACGGATGAGCTGAGGAGGAGGAGGGACAATCGCAACAATGGCGGGAAGAAAAAGCTGAGCCATCCAGGGTGGGAAATGGATGAACGGGACGCTTTCTGAGGAAGCCGGCTACGGAAGATAACGCGTCAATATGGAGGACGGCGTCTCGGCTCCATCAGGTGGGCGTGTGTGAGACCAAACTGTCCCCAACAGATTGGAAAGACGAGTGGAAGCGGATAAAATCAACCGTGTGACAAAACATCGGAGGAGGAAACCCCGATCCAACAAAAAGTCACGAGTTCCATCTATTTATCACAAGCTGTATCGGTTAAACTGGTCTCTGGCGGGCGGGTGGGCGGGCCGGGGGGGGAGGGGGGTGGGGTTCGGGCCGTGGAGGCACGGGCCAGGAAGGTGGGACCCCGTCTCAGCTGATCGAACAGCGCGGGGTGTTCCACACACACAGGAAAGGTGGAGCCGTAACGTCAGCCACAACAGAACGGGGGGACGGCGGTTGCCGTGGCCACGCGGGCGTAGCACAAGATGCCATCTGGTCACACACACACACACACACACACACACACACACACACACAGGTTTTTGTGCTGCCAGTCCAGCTTATTGCATGGTGCTATTTTCTATTAGACAAGACGCAGACAATTTTCAGTCATGATTGAAAAATGTCACAAAATGTCACCTGTGTCCAGTTAGCTTGGAAGCTAACTGGAGCTCAGAGCGACGTTCATGCAAAAACTCCTCCCCGTTGGCTCCCGGCACCACAAATGAGCACGGTCGTCACTGTGAATGCTAATTCAGCCCGATTCATGGATGCAGTTGCGAATGAACAGATATTCTGCACACATCGTTTTGTGTCAACAAAGAAATGCGTTATCTTTAAATGGTCCAACCGTCAAGAGGCTAAAACGGGAAGATCTGCATCATTTATTTTCTCCTCCGTGGATCCATTTTCTAGGAACGTGGCGTGCAAAGGCGAGGCAGAAGCTGTGTATTTACACACAACAAGACACCACAAAAGCCTCCCCGACGCTGGGTGTTGATGGGCTGTCAATGAGGTCACGCCAACAGAGCGTCTGGAGCGCTTCCAGTCAGGCTGGTGGGGACACACACCCTCGAGGACACAAAGTGGTGCAGCTACACGACACTTCACCAACGACTGAAATAATGCAACCATTTCCTGACGTCAAATCCTACTTGGAATGGTAAAAAATTCAGTTTGAAAACTGGAAAATGTGTTTTTAGCATATTTACATGCTCCAAAGTCCTTTGCTAATCAAACAGATGAGACGGACATGTGGTTCACCAAGTCTGGGAGCACGGACGGGGTTCGGCGCAGGGACACACACCCCCTCTTCACCTGGCCTGCTGTCACATAAAAGCCTAACCAGCCCGGCTGGTTCTGCAGGCTCTTCCTCATATTTTACCGAAGAGAGACAGTAGCATCGAGGTTCGGCCTCCGCAGCCCAAATGTACAGGTCACGTGTTTGTCCCCGTCAGTCAGAAAACTCATTACAGCCTGCAGCACGACAGGAAAACGAGGGTTTTTCGTTTTTAGCCGTTCAAAAAGGCAGATGTGCCGCATGGACGTGGCGCTGTGAGTCCGAGGCCTCTGCAGTGACAACAGGAAGGCGTAGCTAACCTCGTCAGGGCTCACCCTCCCGCTTTTCATCAAAACCTTCCCGCTTAAACTGACTCTAACATTTATCTGCAGCGAGCGCTGACAGGTTACAGAAATCTGCGGCGCAGGAGACAGCTCCCGCCCCCGTCACGGCCCCGCTCACAGGCCCATCCAGTCACAGTTTATGCAGCATTACGGAGGATTAATGGCGGCTGTTTCAGAGTTGACTCTGACTGTCTGAACCTCTGGTGACCTATATGCTTAACTGGAGCAGCACAGCGACCGGAGACGCCTCGCATGGAGCCGTGTTTGCGGATGCTGGCTGCACTTTTGATTGTGCAGGCTGCAAATTCATGAAGAATGATTCGGAAGATTCGAAAGAAACGACATAGACTTGTTTGTTTTGTTTAAGTACTTTACAAAACCCTTTGTCTGTGTTGCAGCTCCAGCCAGGTGGCGTTTGCTCCTGCAGGCGTGGGTGAACACGTCAGCCGGTACCTGTGCAGCCAGCAGCGCGGCGTCACATCAAAGGCTCTCCTCTCTAAACGGGACTAATTGCTCCTGCTGTTCTGCTTCTCACGGTACAGGTTAAACCTCATTAGCGGGATGTTGCACCTCGCTGAGCCGCAGCTCTGGGGCAGGGCGGACGAGCGCACGCAGGACGGGTTTCCAGCAACGACGCAAAGTCTGTTCTGCTGCAAGTTTGATCACAGCAACGAGGATCTTTTACTGCTCTATGCCTCAGCTCAAGGGATGTAAACGTCAGAGCGGCCATCAGCCTGGAGAAACAGGCGGGTCTGGGTGCGTTTACACCAGCAGAGCGTTGCTTTTATGGGAAAGCTGCCTCTTAAACTGTCCGTGACCACTACGGCTGACAGACCCAAGACGCTCGAGTCTCCTGGAACCAACCATCACATCGAGTGCTGCTGTGTTAGGGACCAAGTGTGTTTCTGCTTTTATTTTCAGCCTTTTAAAATAAAATACGACACATTTTCCTAAAGTGCAAGATTGGGACTGCTGCTCTTTAAAAGTCAGTGTCCGGAGAGACGCATGTACAGAGAGATAAGAGGAACAATATGAGGGGAAACTTCCAAATGGACGTGTGAAGCTAGCTCTCTTTTGCCATGGAAAACATCTGGTCACACCGATGGGAGCAGATGCGCTGAGCGATCAGATGGTGTTTGAATTTTACTGTCAGCAGCATAATTAAAGGCATTTTTACATGTTAAAAACTTTAACCATTCAGATTTCTGTGAAAACACCGGTCAGATTTGTCTTTTTATGCTTTTTTTTTTTTAATGCGTCATTTGTGTCTTTTTTGCGGGGTGACTCACACATATTTCCACAGCTTTGATTTACCTCCTCTAATTACTACTCAACCATACTGTGCTCGCGCGCGCGCGTCGTGTGTGTGTGTGGGCAGATTCCCCGTGATTAAAAGGACGGAGTGGACCCGTCTGCAGCCTTGGCCCCCCGGACTGGGGCCCCCTGCGGAGGCTGCAGCCGTGGGCTCCGTGGGTACCACGTCCGCTCCCACCTCATCTGTCCGCGGACACGCTCCTCCCGCTGAGCGGAATCAATCCACCCCAGCATCCACACACACACACACGCACACGCACACACACACCCCGACCGTGACCTACACACTGACACCTCAGTGGCTGCCAGTCGACGCACGACAGCCATCGTTTCGGCCGGAACTGGGCGTCTGCTCGCGGTCCGGGCGCTTACCTGCCCACGGTTTGGTTGGCCAGCTGTCTCATTCGGTTGAACTGCTTCTTCATCTTGTGTGTTTCTGTGGAACCAGCGGACGGTCGAGCCACTTCACGTATCTCATTGATAGAATCGAGTCCGATCTCCGCGCTGATCTACGGCAGGCGACGAGGCTCAGTCCATTAACGTCCCGTTTCTGGGAACTTTGAGGCTAAATCCTCCCCATTTCTGCCGATGGGGACGGCGTCTCGCTCCCAGCCGCTCCGTTCTGGTGCCTAAAAGATGCTGGACCGATTTCTCTCCTTCTCTCCCCTGAGACTGACAGCTCACGGACCACGTGACGTTTCCCACAGGTGCATCATGGGAAATGTAGTCAAGTCATTTCCACGACACGTTCCACGTTCCTTCCAGAGAAGACAATATGCAGATTACTGAGAATTTGGTGCTTTGTGATTACTTAAGAATAATTTGATCTTTTAAATAATTTAAGCCGTTACCAAAAAAAAAAAGTCTGCCTAATACAGTAGCCTTTTCCCAACTGTTATGCTAGGGAATTGCAACCGTCCTCTCATCTATTTTACCATTCACTCAAATCTGTAATATTTACTGTTTCTAAAACGACACGCAGGCTGTGCAGCCATAATAAACCGCCCATCTGGGGCTCCAGTTTGCCCGTACCGTGTTAAATACACACAAATAGTGTCATCTAGAGGCTGTAAACAGCAGTTACAGCAGGATAAGGGGCGTGGGGGGCAGTGAGCATCGGATCTCGTCAACGATCTCTTTTGCGTCTTGGTGAATTAATTTGTTATCTGAATTAATTGTCTGTGGTTTTGAAGAGATTGTAAAGAGGTTGATGGGGTTCCGAAAACTCTTACCAGTTGCCCTACACAAAACCTCAGGACCCTGGGGCAGATGTGCGGCCCGCTGGCTGTCCTAGTAAAGCTCCTTCTCCATTTGACTAAAGTAACCAGGGCGCAGTCAGAAGTCCAAAACATATTTGTCCTCGTGACGACACCCTATAAATTATAAATAATTTCAGAATTTAGCTATACGTAGCAATATTTTTGAAACTGAGAGTGCAGTTACACACCGGCGCCACAAGGGGCGCCGGTGTGCAAATGTTCAATGTTCACAAAAGCAGTCGAAGAAAAGGCGTTTCAGCGAGAGGAGTTACTAGTTGAATGACTTTAGAGTGAAATTTACAGCTTTACAGCTACTTTTGGCGATTACAACATACTTCACACACTTTGCCGCAGTGTCGTCTTGTTTGTTACCACAACGTAGCTGCCTGGCTAAGGAAAATGCGGGACCGAACTAAAGAATTAGGCAATGTGAGTAAAAAAAAGGAACGGCTAACTTTAGCACTAGCGCCATAGCCTGGTGAATTTTTAAAGTACTTATGCTGAGACTCGCGTTCATTTTGATGAGAGATCTTTGACAGCTCTGTTCATAAATACTCGTTGAGCGATAATATATACTCCAGGAAAAAAACCCTGGCAGTTTTCATGTGTAACAAACATGTTTCCAACATCGGTGGATTGAGAGGATGTGAACCTGAGGCCAGAGATCAGCCCGCGGCTCTTGTTGGTAGTAAACATGCAAAAGCACTTTTTAAAAAGTATAATAATCGTGTACTTTTACTTACCCCTGTAGAAGGCCGAGGCTACAGATGACGATGAGGAGGGCAAAGCTCTAATGACCTCCCCTGGATCCTCTTCAGCCAAAGAGGAGAAGGAGAATGAAGCCTTCTTTAGAAAGGTGAATGTCCTCAAATTAGATGTTGCCATTGTTAAACAAAGTCAAATTCGAAGCTATTGTGTACCTAATTATCAACCTGACATGTAAAGTTCATCTTAAGCTAATGGCCAGAGTAATGACGCATTATGGACCCTTTTTAAAACTGAAACTGGTTGCTAACAGCAGATTGTGCACTTGTGTGCATTTACCAACATTCCTATCTTTGTTCTAGGTGCAAGAAATCCACGAAGGGCTGAACGCCCTCAGACGGATGGTGTCTGACCTTGAAAACAAGCAGAAGACGGTGCTGGGCGTGGCGCTTCCAGAGGACGGTAGGTCGTGTCTGCCAACAGCTCTAGATTTCCACTCCGACGGCAGAACAATGTCCCAAAGGTGGCCAGGAAGAGCCTTCTGCACGCAGACCCAAACCTCTGCCTGTGCTGAATTTGTTGCTTTTCTCTGGAGGTATGAAAAGAGAGCTCCAGGTCCTCAGAGAGGAGATCAAAACTCTGGCCGGTCAGATCCAGAGAAAGCTAAAGGGTGAGTTTTCACACACTTTGTGTGTTTCTTTGTGGAGTTTCAATTCCTTCTCACTTATCAGTCATGTTTCACCAGGCATTGAATTTAAGAAGGGAGAGGAAGATGGAAAATATGTACCTATAAATATCCGGATGCAGCGGACGCAGGTTTGTCTGGAACAAAGACGATTCCACACACACAGCTAGATTTGCTTGACCTTGACTATGTCCCCCGTCCTCCAGCACGGTGTCCTGTCCAGAGAGTTTGTGGAGCTGATGGGCCACTGTAACACCATCCAGGCCCAGTACAGGGAGCGAAATGTGGAGCGAATACAGAGGCAGCTGAAAATCAGTGAGTAGCGGAGGCCCGCCGGTGGGCTCAGCCGCGGCTGGGCTGCTCCCCTAGATCACTGCAGCGTATTTAGAGGCCTCGTGTGTGTGTCCCCTGCCTCAGCCGGAACCAACGTGACCGACGAAGAGCTGGATGAGATGCTGGAGAGTGGCCAGACGGATGTGTTCACCCAGAACGTGAGTGTGCACACGCGGCGAAAGGAGGCCGCAAGGCAGGGCCGTCCAGTTCACCGCGTGGACAAAGACGCACAAATGTAGCAACTGTGAGAAAGAACGGAAGAGTTGTGCTTGGAAATGACAACACGCACAAACTGCCGACACATAAAACGCCAGGTGTGTTTGAGAGGGAGGCGTTTCCAGGGCTGGGACTGCTTTTCCAGGCAGCCGGTGTGCACAGGGTGTAGATGAGGTGACTCGGTCTATATTTCTGCAGCGTAATATAGCTGCCTTGAGTGTAGCAGAGGGCTGGAGTATGAAATGAGACACCCGGTCACCATGACAACCAGTGCAGCAGCCATCACCAGGTTGGAAGGAGGTCCCGTTCCAATTAAACTCGGCTGTTAATGCCACTGCCTGGAAATTAACCCTTTCCTGACAGGATCACCACTCCGTTGCTGAGCTCTTTTAATGACCACATCATTAAAAGAAGCATTTTAGTGTGTTTTTGTAATTCAGGCTTAATCCGAGAAAGGAATCTTGACAAAATGTAGGAATAATAAGTTTTGCATCTCTGTTGCGTGGTACCCAGATCCTGATTGATGCGAAAGCGACGAAACAGGCTCTCAATGAGATCGAGTCTCGGCATGACGAGATCCTGAAGCTGGAGAGGAGCATCAAGGACCTCCACGACATGTTCCTGTACCTCGCCATGGAAGTGGAAGCTCAGGTAAACCCAACGCCGATGAAAACGTGGGCCCGCTGAGGCGTTCCAAGACGCCGACGTGTGCTTTCTGGGCCTCCTGCAGGGTGAGATGGTCAACAGGATCGAAAACAACATCAACCAGTCATCCAACTATGTGGAGAAAGCCAAGGAGAACGTGGAGCAGGCCGTGACCTACCAGAAGAAAGCCCGCAAGGTATGGCGTGGCATCACTGCACATCATTTGTCTGAGACATCTTACACCCAGATTTAGATGGCTTGTTGATGCCTTTGTCTCCTAACATTAGATAATTTAATTAAAAAAAAAACCAAACGTACCTATTTCAGGTCTTAGCTTGCGTGCTAAATGGGATTTTGTTTGCAGAAGAAGCTTTGGATCGCCCTCTGTTTGGCTGTGCTCCTCGTCGTCATCGCCATCATCCTGGCCACCACGTTTGGCACCTGACACCAGGCAGGACACATGCGGGCGGAGCACAACGTGATCGTCATATTGCACATTCGTCTTTCGTAACCTTCATCATCTCCTAACGGACTTTTGTGTTGCATCCACCCGGCACAGCCCGGTCGGGCCCGGGTTGTTTTTTTTATGCTGCTGGTTTTGGCGGTGGTCGTTAACTGGGCCAATTAGTGACGTGCGGGGCCGCTGGCCCTCGCCCCTGAGACACAAGGAGGAATGCAGTATTGAAACTTGACGCTCAACCAAATGTTCTCAGGAAACCTTTGTTGCATTTTATCTGGATGAATTGGATATAACATTTTTAGGAGTAGGGCTGTCTTTAAAAGCGTCTATTAAACGAGACAGACTAATTGTACATAAAGTAGTTTGGTGTGCAGGTAAGCTGAAATGGCCTTTGTAACAGTTGTAAATACAGATGGGTTATTTTGTGTATCCACAGCCCCTTTAATTTTTAGAAAAGGCTTGCTTTTATTGTGTATTTATGCTTTGAAGAATGGTGCCTTCTCTTATATCCATGTCTGCAGCTCCAGTGGGGAATGCGACCTTGTGCGTTCACGTTGTTGCGGGGTGAATCGTGTCTATTGAATTTCCCCCGATAAATGGACTCGTGTGTTTTTCTGCCTTCCGTCACACTGTGACGCGCTCAAAGCCTGCACGGAAACCGCGTTGCAGCTGAAGCGAGTCTGTTCAAGGTTGTCACGAGTCTCCGTTGGAAACTCAGCCGCTGTAATGAACCATTTTTTCGTCACATTTTATTAGAGATTTGTTTTTAAAATAAACACTGCGATGTTGCTTCGGCTTGCGTTGAGTTGTTTGTGGACTCCGGAACACAGCGTAAGAGGCAGCTGGTTTTTGGTCTTTTTATTCAACTGTAATTGCTGTAGTTTTTCAAGTAAAACAATGTGGAATTACGAGGGATCAAAGGAATGCAAACAAAGAAAATTGGAAAAAAAAAAAGAAAAGAAAATAAGACCATCACCTTGAACTACGTAGCCGCCCATCCCCAAAGACCACCTTTGCTCAAAGCAGATTCAACCAGTCCAAAAGTGACAATTTAGTCCTGTGGAGCTTCCCCAGCAGTTTGATTTCTGTTTCCGTCTGTTTCAAAAGGCAATGGAGCGACGGTGGCAAATTTGGGTGAAACAAAACCAAAGTGGCTGCGCAGGTGCAGACGGTGCCTTTCCGATATCATTTCGGGGAGTGTCTTTAGTTTGGCTTTTCATAAATAAGAAGCTTCAAGTGCTTCACAAGGCAATGTGAGGTTCCAACCCACTCGGCCAAAGAGGCACTCTTCATGACATTAACCTGCCCTTCCGCTGTAAAGACTTGACTGTAACACACTGGGGAGATCTGGGTGGGGGGAAATAGCCCGTTTTTCACGTTTCCTGCTCCAGGTTTGTGGTGCGCAGCGAAGACGGAAGATTCGGTTAATACCGACTGATTTGGGTCAAATGCGACACCACCGTCAAGTCAAAGCACAGGGCCACATAATCCCACGATGTGCCAACGCTGGGTTTGGAAAAGAGTCCAATTAACAGAGGTGGACGTGGAAAACGAGAAATGAGAGGGCCCCAGTAAAGACAAGCTCCAGCGTAGTGCAGCAAGGATCACATTGAAACATCGGTTGTCCTCCTAATACCATGGAACAAATAATAAAATATGCATAACTTATCAACTGACTACAAAGAAAGAATAGCCAGGACAGCTGACAAAACGCTCAAAACCAGACGTTCTAAAACCTCCAACCGACGACAGAACTGCTCACTCAAAAGGTTCAACACCCTAACAAGAGGGTTCCCGATATTCCACGTGGACAGAAGATCTGAGCGTTCCGGGCCCCGATAATTACAGTACGTGATGTCAGCTGGATCAGACTCTGCCCTCCTCCCCTCCGAGTTCCAGTGGACGAGTGATCCACCAAAGCGTTTGTTAATGGAGGCTTAATGACGGCACCAGATACATATATATAGATTTTGTTTGTTTTTTTTCCTCCCCCCGACCTCCGGTCAGGCATCCCTGAGCCTTCCCCCAGCTGACGGCAGCGGAGCGGCGAGGGGACGAGCTCCTGTTTGAAGGAGGAGAAGGTCCCCCATCAGCCAGAAGGTCCCTGGTGTGTGCAGCACTCTGCAGAAGGTCATGACATGCTCTCACGTTAGCTCTGTGACACCCTTCCACGTCTCTCCCTGCCCTCATGTTTTGTTCAGGCGGTGCTGACCCGAAGAGGAGCGCGTGCTTTCCGCCGGCGACCGAGCGTGCGCCGCAGCCAGCGCCGCCACGCTGCGCAGCACCCTGTCGGGCGTCCCTTCGGTCCCGGAGCTGCTGGACACCTCCTGCGAGAGCCTTTGGGACCTCCGGTGGTCCAGCCTGCCCTCCCGCTGTCGGCCCTTCCGGGTCTGCGTTGAGCTGCGCTCGCTGCCGGACGACGCAGCCCGGGACTCGCGGTGTTCCGTGTTCTGGGAACTGATGCTGTGGGTGCGCTGGCTGCTGTTGCTGCTACTGCGGCTTCGGCTGCTGCGGCCGCCGTCGCCCTCGCCGTCGCTGCTCATGCTGCTGCAGGCGCTGTGGCCGCGCGAGGAGGAGTGGGTCTCCGCCTCTCCCTCCTTTGCTCCAAACGACTTTCTGCCCCTCCTCTCCTTCTCCTCTGGCTTGGCCCTCTTGTACTCCAGCTCCAGCGGGGGAACCAGAGACCCGGGGCACTGCCTGGTGGAGCGGGGTGCGGGGCGGCTCGTCGGGGCGGGTGCTGAGGGCTTGTTGCCATTGCTTTTACTGTTGTTTAGCGAGTTGGTCTGTGGGGTGGCGGGCGTACTTTTGCTTTTGGACTTTTGGTTCTTGTCAGAAGAAGAGCCGGGGGAGGTCCCAGCAGCCTTGGCCCCCGGGTCTTTCCGGAGGGTGTGGCCAGGCGTATCCACCCTGCCTTTCATCGCTTGCAGTTTGGCTGCGGCGTTGAGTGCAGAGCAGCGCTTCCCCAGGACCTCGGGCTCGGGAGGCACAGAGGCGGCGCTGTTTGTGGCTGCTCTGCTGCCTTGCGACACCTGAGGTCCTGCAGACTTCCGGGTGATCCTCACCGAAGAGGTGTCGCTGCCGGACTCGCCAGCGGTGGAAGCGTTGGACGCGTTCCTCTCGGAGCCGCCTTGCTTTCCTGGATGGCTGCTTCCCTTTTCCTCCTCCTGAGATTGTTGTCTGTGTTTGGAGGGGCGGGTCGCTAGGTGCTCCTTCCTGCCCTCACTGTCGTCAGAGTCTGAGGGGGAAGACGAGGACCGGGAGCGCCTCCTCCTCACCGGACCGGAGCAGCGTTCCTCTTGGCCGCCTTCTTCCGGGTCCTCCAAGCTCTCTTCTTTTCTCTCGTCCACCGCTTTCTCTGAGGTGACGTCTATCCGCCTCTTCTTGTTAGGAAGTCTGTGTTCATAAGTCTTTTTGTGGTGAGCCTGTCGGATGAGGGTAGATGTGGAGCACCCGGACGACGGCGAAGACGAGCATGTGGACTCCTGACTGCTCTGGCGGCTCAGGGGTCTTTTCAGAAACGGAGGTTTCTGATCTTCACTTTGCTCCGCTGAAGTCAGGACACACCGTGCTTCTCCTTCCTTTTCCTTATCCTCAGATAAACTCCCCACTCTTCTTCTTTTAGGCTGAGGCTTGCTTTTGTCATCTTCGTCACAGGGTTGTGTTGTGGTCTCCTCCGCGCCGATCTCCATTTCATTTTCCTGGCTGAGGCCAAGTTTAAAGGCTTCCTCTTCCTCAGGTAAAACACGGTGTTGGACGTCCATCTGGGCTGGGGTGGAAACCCCACTGGGTGGAGAACCTGGAGGAACTGAACGGGCCGACACAGGGGCGGCTTTGGTGGTGGACGGTTGGGCGTCAGCGTCTCCCACTGTGACGGATTCACCCCCCGGAGTTGCTGACACCGACTGCGGCATCTCGACAGCCTCTTCCACATCGGTGGAGGGAGTCTCTGAGTCGGTGGGTCGTTTGGAAGGTTCAGCAGTCGATGCCTCTGGGTCTGGTGCGGGTGATGTAGCCATAGTAACCGTCTCTTGTCTGCCTGTAGTACCGCAGTAAACCGCAGGAGCTCCGGGGACTGAATCAGCCGTCACTGGCGTCTCTGTCCCCACGTCCGCTGATACTGCCGAGTCTTCAGTGGAGACTTCAGGAGCTGTCACACTGGTCTTGGACGAGGCTGCGTCCGTAGGGGACGATGAGCTGGTTGAGGCCGTAGCGGCGTCAGACACGGTTGGACGTGCTGTGGGAGGGGGGCTGACGGAGGTTAGGGTGGACTGTGCTGGCGCCGTAGAAAGGCTGGCAGCTGGTGCACAGCTCAGAGGAGCTGGAGAGGAGGCGGGTGCCTGTTGCGGTGAAGCCGTCTCCTCACTGGCGTCTGCAGCGCGAGACCCTGGAGTCTCAGCAGAGGCAGGGGATGCTGCTGTAGACGGCACCCCGTCACCACTGTCAGCCGGGGCAGAGGTTACAGCAGACGGTTGCCGAAGGGCTTTATCGCTCGCGGTAACTGCTGATGGAATGCTTGGCTTTGATAATAACACCTCAGTAACGGCTGTGACTGATGTAACAGGAAGCGATGCTGAAACTGTCTCTGAAGCAGACGCAGATGTTGATGCGCAGGAGGCTGCTGGGGTGGCAGCGGTCGTGGCTTGGGTAGATTCTGCTGGCGTCACTGTTGCGAAAGCTGTTGGGTTTTGTTCAACAGGTGAAGAAGACGGGAGGATCGCAGGCGCCGATGTGACGGGGACAGCAGGAGGAATCGCAGCATTGCTGGGTACGAGAGACGTGGAAGCTTGGCTCTGATCTGTAGCTGCAACTGGAATATCTGATTCTGCGGTTATGCAGGAATTCTCCTCAGACTGTAGCATGGGAAAATCTTGGGATAAAGCTGGGACTGGTGTGGAGGTCTGATCCGGTGCTACAGTACTGGGAGCTGGATTTGGAGAAGGGGCTGAGATGTCGGGCTTAGTGTCCTCTTGCGTAGCCTCTGCAACCTGCAAGGCCTCGCCTGTGGCGACAGCGGGAGCCTCGGGCGTCTCTGATTTGTGAGGCGGAGGTGGCGTCGTTGGTGCTGGGCTAGAATGCGTTTTAGATGGAACGCTTTCTGGCAGGGGCGTGGAGCGAGGTCGGCCCCTCTTGCGCTTTGGGGTTTGAGCGGGGTTTATTTCCTCAGCTGGTTTCGCGGGTTGGGCCGGAGGGGTCACAGCTTTGTCAGAATTGATTACCGCAGGCGGGTTTTTAGGGGGCCTGCCCCTCTTCCTTTTCACAGGTGCCACAGGAGTATTCACACTGGAGTCGGTAGAGGGTGAAGTGTGGTCTTTTCCAGGCAGCATGTCCGTTTTTCTGGACTGGCTGCTCCCCCGTCCTCGACCTACGTGCTGCTGCTGCTGCTGCTGCTGCTGCTGCTGCTGCTGCTGCTGCTGCTGCTCCCCCAGCTGAGCAGCCATTCGGGATTCAGTTTCCAACCGCCGGCGAACAGGAAGATTTCTCAGCACTGGCATGTCAGGGGAAAGATGCGGAGGTGAGTATGGAGGATAACCTCTGACAGGCAGTAGCTGCACAGGCAAGCTTGGATTAGAGTCTTGGTCTTTAGAAGAGTTAACGGCCTCCCTGGTTTTCCTGTCAGCACTCGTGCTGTCTTTGTTTGATTCCTCCATCAATCCCGCTGTGTCTTCTCTCACAGGTGCTTCCTCTGTAGAAGCTTCCCCTCCCGTGCCGCTTCCTCGCCGCCTCCTTCTTCTGGGCTCTTTCTCCTCCACCACAGTGACTAGCCTCCCCGGAAGCTTCCTCAGGACTTTGGCTGAGGGGGAATCTTCAACTAAGCCCCGCAAGACTTCGCCATCAGCTGACTGGCGCTTACGAGGGGATCGGGAAGGCGGAGACATGGGACTGTGGTCATCATCCTTGGCGTGATTGTCCACTATACAGCTGGACTCTACCGACGACTCGGACACCCTCCTCTCCCTTTCCCTCCGTTCCTCCTCCCGGTCCATTACAGAATTTTTAGTGTCCACATCTCGAGAACTTTGATATTTCCCTACAGTGGGGGAGGAAAGCGGAGGGGAAGACATGGGACTGGTATTGGAGCGGTTTGTTAAAGTCTTAGATTTAGAGACGGGGTGATCACTGGAGGGAGATGAGACCGCAGCTGAAGATTTGGAAGAATCCTGGAGCCTGTTTGACAAAGAGGTTTTGTGTTGGTCTGTGCAGAACTGGGTGCTGGACATACTACTACTGTCTTTGGCAGCTCCTCTTCCTCTTAGCCCTAAGCGGAGTCTGTCAGGCACTTCTCTAGGTGTTGCTGGCTCGGGTTCAGTTTCCGGTGAAGCTCCTCGTAGACGTCCACTCATCCTGGTTGAGGTGACAATCTTGTTCTTGTCTTTGGGTTTACGGCCGCGTCTGGCTGGGGTTGGCTGCACAGGTTCCACAGATGCCGGAGGTGACAAAAAGTCATTGTCGTCGTCATCAGACGAAGCGTGAAGCTTCAGACCCTCCTCCTTGGCCTGGTCCAAGCCCTTCCTGGCAGCCTCCACTTGCTCCTGAACAAACAACAACATTATAAAAATCTTGCATCATGCATTTTGATCTTGTGAGATTATGGAAAAACACACTGAGACGCCTCTGAGACAGTATTTATTATAGTTCAACATTCAAGTGAGCAGAAGTGGGGGAAGGCAAGTAAAGAAGATGTGTTACCTCAGCTTGTTTCAGTTCTTCTTTGCATACGTCTTCTAATGAGGCTTCTAGGAAGTTCATGGCATAGCGTTCAATGGGGGTAAGCTATAAAAAAAGAGGAGAAAATCGTGAGTTGTCTCTCAGTATAATGCAAATAAATTACTTTGCCTCCGAAAACAATACTGCGGTATTAGTCACCTGTTCCACCAGAGCAGCTATTTCCTGTTCTGCCTTAGACAGCTCTTCCATTTCTTCCTGCTCTCCGCCATCGTCCAATGGTATGTTTTCGTTGAACTCTGCCAGCTCTGCTACCTGCTCCGCTTTGGCCTGAGAGGCTGCCACAATGTCCTCCTCGTCCTCAGCTCGGCACAGGGCCTGCAGAACGAAGTGTAGACATTTAACATCAGTAATACACAACAGTTTGAAAGAACCAAATTAAAAGGGGAAAAGAGACTTTTTTGAGGGGGAGAGGGAGGGGGTCCTTGCCGAACCTGCTCAAGGATGGTGGTGCTCTGTTTATTGACAGTTTCTTCCTCCTCCTCTGCTTGAGGGACAGTCAGCTCCACAGCCATCTCCTTCTTCTGCCCATCATTCATATCAAAGAGCTCTCGGATTGTTTGCTGAGACACAAAATGAAAAAGACACATTCAGTCCAAGACGATAAATCTCTCTGGAGTTATTGAAACGAGACGCTTGAACGTATAATCTCAGCTCACTGTTGATGCAATAATATCCAAAATTGTAGTTTTGCTAATAATACAATTTAGCATAGTGATAAAAGTTAATTCTTCGTAATATTAACAATACCTGTTTGAAAAAGGCGGTGGTAAAATTCCCTCCTTCAATTGCCATATCTCCCAGCATCCTCTTCTGATTGGCTTTCTTCAAAATGTTTTCCTCCACTGTGCGTTCGCTGATCAGCCTAAAATAACGCATTAAGGGTTAGTTCAAATTACACATTATTTTTATGGAGTTATTTCTAGTAGGACAGAAATTAACAATAACTACTGAGGATATATGCACTCTTATTCAAAAGGGTGGCACTTTTCTTTGTTTACGTAGATTTCCATTTATTCAGGAATGGCATTAAAACACATATATTAATATAAATAATAAACTTTTACATCTTTTTAGGTGATAGCATTGCAAAAGAGACATCTCAAAGGTATTATTTATAGGATTTTTGGGTCCCACTATTACCTGTAGATGTGGACATCTCTAGTCTGGCCAATTCTATGGCAGCGATCCTGTGCCTGAGCGTCCATCGTGGGATTCCAGTCACTGTCGTAGAATATTACAGTGTCAGCACCTGTCAGGTTCACTCCTACACCGCCACTGCGCGTTGACAAAATGAAGCAGAAAATACGCTGATCGGCATTGAACCGCTCCATGAGAGCCTGATGGAGAGGAGAGAAGGTGCACAGAAAGTGAACACAGAGATGGGAGAACAAACGCGAACATCCAACATACGGTCCATCAGAGCTCACCTGTCTCTGTTCCACACGGGTGTTACCATCTAGACGAAGGTAGATGTGTCCGTGGTAGTTGAGGAACTGCTCCAGCACATCCAACATTCGAGTCATCTGAGTGAAAATTAAAACTCTGTGGCCTCCAATCTTCAGCTTTCGCAACAGGGTGTGGAGAGTCTGTAGCTTACCTGCAAACCAAAGTATTTCAAAATGCAAAATGGCTGAGAACAGTGAGAGAACTAAAATGGAGGATAATATACTAAAATACTTTTTTAATTGATTGATATATATATTTATAAATGAGTCAAATAGATTTTAAATTGGTATGGATTTAAACTTGCAGTTTAAATCCCCAGAGGTTCGAGTGCCACACTGAGAACATATAAAATATTCATGTGCAATAATTTGAAGAAGCATCTTACCACAGTCATATTCAATTAGCCTCAGGTCTGGGAACTGGGTCCTCATGCTACAGTGGATATGATGCAGAGAGCGAAAAAGAGGTGCAACTTCAGCTGTGAGCTTGGAGGTAAAGGTTGCCTGTTTGTGGCTCAGAGAAGGAGGGGGGTGGCAACAGTGCATCGAGATTGGAGGAGCCTCCACAGGGGGGATCACAAATGTAAACCTGAAATGAGCACAATAAATAAACTCATGCACGATCCAAAACGTTTTGCTTTCATCAAGTATTTAATGTAAATGTAGGAAAAAAGGTTATCGTGTGATTTACCTTTCCGTGATGTCACTGAGCTGCTCCAGCCTGTCCTCAATGCTATGGATGGCCTTTTTTACAGCTGTACACTGGAACCAATGGTTGTTTTTGTTTGGCCACTGCGCATACAGACAGCTGCTTTGGCCTGAGCGGCCCCACTCCCCCTGGGAAGTCTGGGCAGCTGGTTCAGGACATGGACCGGGGAGAAAAGTCAGGAAGTCCAAAACCTCCAGGCCGTACACAGGCTTGGCTCCACAGTGGCGCTCGTTGACTCCAAAGATGTAGTCCAATCGGCTGTTATGCTGCTTTTTCAGGCTATCGGCCAGGCTCGACTGTTGTTCAGAAAGGATAACATTAGCATGAAGAAAAGCTGCCATCTAAATTGACCTAAAATCAAAATGAATTCCAGTTTTATTTAAACAAGTACGTGAAATTCTAAGTATGTTATATGCGTCGCATTGACACTTTGTTATTTTTATATTTCTTTTTTTGTTTTATAATTGTTTTGCAGTTTTATAACTTTTTTAAACTATCACAAAACTCCAAGTATTTTGTTGCCACCTCAAGTCTTCATTTCGTGTTGAGTTGCTTGCAACAAACCTTCATTCTTTGTACATCCGCTGTACTGAATGACATGTAAAACTGTCCAAGTTTAGTTCCACCTCTAAATATAATTAGTACCTAATCAGAGAATAATGAATATGCATTGAACATTATAAGATGGAGTTGGAATTAATTCCCTGGTATCTATAATGAGCAGTCTCTTAAATGATAATAAAACCTGTTGACGCCGGAATCATCAGGTACAGCATTCTTACCATGTAGAAAGGGGAGCGAGGTGGAGGATGAGGCACCTTCCTGGGTGCAGCGTTAGTTTTTGCACCTGTACAAGGTCTCAACTTTGAAGCTGTGGAAGTTTCACTGCTGCTTTTGTCTTGTGGTGTGGCTGAAGACTCTGAGGACGTGGACGGTGTCTGAGATGGAGCTGATGAGAGAATCACGACAAATACAACTGTTTAAGTCTCTAGATGTGAAAAATTACATCTCTTCAACTGTTTGTGCTTATATATGAAAATATGATCTTTGTTATTCTAACCAAAAGAAAGTGTCGTCGTAATTTAGAATCTTATTTATTAAAGCACGGCTTTATCGCATTTTAAAAGGTAAATAGGAGGCCACATCAACGAGATGTGCAGAGATGATCAAGCCAGGCCCCTTTCTTACCTGGCTGCTCTGTATTTGAAGGAGGTTGCACTACTTTGAGGATAGGGCGAGGGAGTTGGGACTGGCTCTGGGTGGGGTTAGGGTTTCCTGGAGGAGCTATGGTGTAGTGGGCAGTAGCAGGACCAGGGGTGCGCTGGACAATCTGGATTGGAGCAGTGTTTCTCACAAGTGTCGTATTCGGGTGTGGGTGTGGAGACGAGGACACTTGGGGAGCTACACGAGGGGAGGGGGCCACTGCCAGTGTGGGCACAGGCCCACCGTCCTTGCCTGCTGTTTGGCGCACAACAATCTTCACAATGCCAGGGCTGCTCACCAATGAGGGGGTTGCTAAAGAAAACATCAATGATCACGTGAAAAACGAGTTCTTATTGACATCAGTGTAAGTACCTAAAAAATTGAGGAATACCAAACCTTGCGTAGGGGCGCTGTAAGGCACCCGGTTTATAGACAGAGTGCTCGATGCGGCAGCGTTGATGTTGGCAGTGGTCTGGGCAGTGACTGGAGCAGACTGGCTGATGCTGAGGTGTGACGACCCAGCAGAGACCAGGTGCATCACACTGCCTGTACAACCATGGCAATGAGTCAACATCATAACATCTGTGATCAATCCACACCTGAACATCTGTACGTCATGAAATAACTTGAAAAGACAACGCGTTCTCTTCACAGAAACGATTGCCAGGTCTTGTCAATGCACTGCATATGAACTTATACAGTAAATACATATAGTAATTATTTTAGCAAAATCTTTAAGGGGGCAAAGTTGAGAAAAATAACTTTTAAAGAATTTTTAAAAGCAGAGAAATTGTATATAGAGAAAACTGATAAAAAGTCTTATTTCCTTTACTGAATAAGCCACAAGTAAACAGAGAACGTTCAGGAACAAACAACTATTTGCTGAATTTTTTCTGTAACGATGGCTAATTTGAAATGAGCAACACTAACTTTGAACTGGGCGTGGTGAAGCAGCTGGGACTTGATGAATCTGGGCACCAGACAGAGTCAGCTTGTTTCCCTGGAGCTGAAAAGTTACAGGTTTGCTGCCCTGACATGAGGACACTGGTCGGCCAGCTAAAGAGGCAAGCTGTGCTATGCTGACCACCTCTCCAGCTGAGCAAGTAAGAAAAAGGAAAAAAAAAAAAAAACAAGGTAATTTGATTACGATTAATGACGAGACAAAAGTCGCCAAGCACCTGTGATATAATAATTTTGTCATTTATTATCATTAAAATAAAACCATGTAGACTTACAAGGGAGCCTGGCTTGCATGTCTGGACTGAGCAGAACCCTCTGGGGCAAGGAGGTTGGGTTTGGATGAGCGGGGTTGTTGGCAGTGGAAGACGAAGGGGGAGCTCGTACGGTTAGCACGGGCTTTGGAGTGCTGATTCTCACTGTAGTTTGAGGAGTGGGCTGCATAGGGCGAGGAGAGGCTGTGGTTGCCACTGTGCACACAACTAAAGAAAAACCACAAATACCAAACGCATCAATATAAATGGGTTGTTTAAACAAAATGTGCTGCTTACACGCAGTTAAAGCCATGTTACAGTTAAAATGGTGTTGATGGGCCTTTTTTCCAACTTGACACTTGCCTTGTTGCACTACAGGAGAGGGTGCGGGAGCTGAGGTGACCTCTGTAACAGAAGGTTTGGATGCCTGAGCTGCAGGGGGAACGGCGCAAGAAGGTTTGTTCATCAGCAGCACCGGTCGGTTATCCCCTTTAGGAGGTGGCTGCAACATCCTAGAAAGAACAGATCGACAACGCAAATGCTTAAACACAAAAATTCAGTTAAAAAAAGGTTTAGGAAGTCAGAGGGAGTCAATGCAATACAGCATTGAAAATATTTAGCTCAAAGAAAAATGCTCCTTTAAGTTTGTTTTTCCATTATCACAGTAGAAGTGCTGTGTACCTGTTGACCTTCATGCGGACTGGTTTCGGTCTTGGAGGAGGTTCAGGTGATTCCACAATCTCTTGAATAAGTTGACGGCTGACCTTGTGACGTGGCAGAAAGTCATCTGCCTGGTAGCGGGACACACGGCTCTCCAAACCAATCAGGTCAAAAATAGAAAGGTCGCAGCGCTAAGGATGCAAAAAACATACATTCCATTCTCTGGTTTCAAAAGAGGAAATTAAATTTAAATCTAGTTCTGAATTTATGAGAGAAACGAAACTGTTCCTTCATGGTGAATTATCTAACCTTCAAAGGAAGAACCTCCAGGGCGTCCTGCACCAGGGAGGCTGTGTGGAAAACGATGGGCTGCGTGATGAAGGGAGACTGGATGGGTCGGGGGTCGAACAGGTTGGGGTGGTTGCACACTTTGCGAAGCTGCATCAGGATGTTGATGACAGACATGAAGTGACCGCTGGCAAGAGTTTCCCGAGTCCTTTGAACGAAAAACAGAAGTGAAATAAACAAAATGGCCGAAGAAATAAGGAACCCAGACACATGTTGCTAGGTTGAGGTCTGTTAACTTACGAAGCTTGTGCCATGAAGTCATCGTAGAGGAACCGTTGTCTCTTGGAGAGGCGACAGCGCACAACGTGCTCGTATTTCTTGGGCATCTGTTTCTCTACATCAACCTTGATCCTCCTTAGCAGGAAAGGCCTCAACACCTTGTGAAGTCTCTTAACCAGGCCTTCATTGTACTCCTGACTGCCCTCGATCATTCCTGTCAGTGGGTTGGAAAACCATTCTTTAAACTCCCGGTGCGACTGGAAAACATGGGGCATGAGGAAGTGCATGAGGGACCACAGCTCCATCAGGCTGTTTTGGAGAGGCGTTCCTGTCAACAGCAGACGCCGATGGCTGGAGTTGGGAGAAGACAACATAAAACTTTAAGCAAATGTTCCAATGTGTGTAGAATTAAATTCCTACAATTAGATAATAAAACAAGACAACCTATTCAGCTATAGCAATCTAAAATGGTCTAAAACTCTAGACACAACAATTAAAATCGCTAATAAATATCAAAATGTTTATTCCTGCAGTCTCTAACGAGTAAATGTTACACTGTTAAACACTGATAATCATATTTTTTCAATTACTACTGACCTATTGAAGTTCAAAAGGCTCTGCCAACGTTGGGACTTGAAGTTCTTGATGTTTTGTGCCTCATCTAAGATCAGATAACGCCAGGATTTTCGCCTGAAGGCCTGGTGATCTTGAAGGACCAACTTGTAGGAGGTGATGCACACATGAAAGGCATTGGGCTTTGTCCAACCCTTTAAGAATATTTAGGAGGAAAAAAAGAGAAGAGAAAGAAGATGAGAAAACTTATTGTTCACAAAATCAAATATGGCATTTCATCCTGCACACCAGCAAAATACACAACAGAAATAAACAAAGTATTCACTGGAAACAAAAAAAAAGAAGAATGAGGTTTATTGTCCCCAGACATTCATTACCTGTCTTTTTAGCTTTCTTTCCTTTTGGCTACCAAAGTAGGTGAGAATTTTAAAGCCAGGACACCAACGTTTTAGTTCCATCTCCCAGTTTAACATCACACTGGTGGGGACGATGATAAGATGAGGGCCCCAGTTACCTGAGCACAATAGATCGAAAAAGTTAACATCAGGATTTTAAATCAAAAGCAGTAAATTAGCCTGAAAACCAAAATTAAACAGCAGTGTCTAAAAATAGTTAGGTTAACTACCTTTTTCACAGGCGAGATGCGCCAGCAGAGCGATTGTCTGGATGGTTTTGCCCAGCCCCATCTCATCAGCCAGAATGCCATTAAGCTTCTTCTCATACATGGTGACCAGCCAGTCGAGCCCGATGTGTTGGTATTCTCGTAACGTGCCATGAAGCAAGAATGGGATGGGGGTTTTGACCTTTAAAAGAAGAATAAAAAAACAGAAAGTGCTATTTAGAACAATATTACTGGCTTTTAACGTACAAAAATTATAATAAATTATATTTCGTAGGTTTTATCGGAGAATACTACATTAACGCGCAAAGTAAATCCGAGCATTGCAAATTTATGCAAAATAATAATAACAGTTAAAGCTGACCTTTGTTGTAGCCAACGTATAGCCTTTAGGCTGCAGGCTTTCAGCTGTAGCAGCTATATGGCTGATCTCCTTCTTTGGCCGTGAGCTAGAGGAAGGCGGGCTGTTGTCTCCCTCCTTCAGCAGGAGCTCTGTACCTTCATCTCCACAGTCGTCATTCTCATCTTCTTCCTCACTCTCCTCAATGTCCTTCTCACTGTCTTCTTCTTCTTCTTCAGCACTGTCTCCCGAAGAATCTGAGAACAAAACGTTCTACCGTTATATAAATTAAGCACTGACTTAAAAATAAATGCAGATAGAACAGAGAACCCAGTTGTTGCATCTCCCTGATCAGAGTCAAGTTTGGCACGTAATAGATTTAACTGGGAATTAGCCGTTACCTGAGGAGGATGTGTTGCTTTCTGCATCACTCTCATCCTCTTCAGTCTCCTCTTCCTCATCTCCAGACACCTCCAAGTCGGAGCTCGCTTTAGAACCAGATGCAGAAGGAACCTCAAAGTCTGAGGAATAGGCTCCTTTGTACTTCTCCAGCAACTCCTCCACACTCATATTGCCTACAAGAAAAAAGCATGTGAAGTGGTTTATGACTATCTTATAATGAACAGTAAAATCAGTGGTTCGACTATTGATTAAACTTTTCATTGAAACAATAAAAATATATAAATTTACCCTCTTTCGCCAAGTCATCCAGTTCTTCTGCATGATCAACATTTCCTTCAACCTTCTCCTGAGCAGCTATGGTGTCCTCTTCATCCTCAGCTTAAAAAAAAGGGACAACAAATATTCATTTAAAACTGTTTAATAAAAAGTTGCTTCTTCGGGCTTGATTTTACCATCTTCTTCATTGGCACTGAATTCGGCATCTTCCTCCTCTACTGATGAAGAGGATTCTTCAGAACATTCCATTTCTGAGCCTGACTCCTGCATATGCCAAAGAGACACTGATTATAGACAAACGTTTGTGTTATAAAACTTACTAATCACAAACTATAACTGTTCAATCTAATATTTCAAAGTGGTATTACAGCCATTAAAAAAGCATGGCTTGAGAATTATGTAATGAGAGCAGAAATTCATTAATTATGAAGTAAAATCTCCAAAGTTTGATCTCTGTGAGCAACCGGGCTTGCTTAGGTTCTTGAACTGAAGAAACCTTTCTTCTTCATTTCTGGAAGCCTTCTGAAGAGGAGGTGCAGAGATCAAACTTTGGAAAACAATGAGCTGGATTAAATAAAGCCTACACAGACACAGACATCACCTAAATTGGTTTTTAACTATGTAATTTAAGATAAATTACGGTAGCTTTTTTTAGGCATCAGAACATTACTTTCATCAATCCGATGAAAGCGCCTTACTCCAAAAAACTGAAAGGGCTTAGACGTGTATTTTATGGTGTAATTTAAGAACTTTAAAGGTAATTTGTTAAGCTTTTCCGGTACTGTTTTGGTGTTGGCACTATTTACTATTTTTGCCATTTTTACCGATATGAAGCCTTTTCTGTTTATATATAGATGGATATTGAAACAGTCGCTGTTACGTGGTTAGCTACATGATAGGCTCACAGGAAGCCCACCACGCAGAGCTGGTAACATTTTTCAATTTGTTTTATTTCTCTCCATCTAAAACAAGATCTACTGAGTCAGATTCACGTTTGTTGTGAGATGTATATAACTTGAATATATAGTAAAAAAGAGGCAGCCACGTAACACAAACATCTCATATTGAAGGTAAAGACCATAAGAGAGTTCACAGACAACAACCAAACACAGGCAATACCTGTGGCAAATTGAGGGTGCTTAGTAACTGGTCCAGAGGCACCAGGCTCTCCTCCTTCAACAATTCAATCTCCCTCTGGTGGCTCTCGGCGTCATTGCCATCCTGCTGCTCTTCCACCTCTATTGTTTCTTCATCATCTTCCTCCTCACAGGGAGGCTCAAAGTCCCTGTCTGCAAAAAGACATGATGCTGGTACTGAAAAGCCCAAGTTGATGAACGACCGTCCTGAACCCTAAACACACAGGCCGCCTCTACACACTTTCACAAACTCCTTAAACCCATTTGGACACTGAAGTATGGAAGAATGAAATTAGTCTGGACTACAACCTGTTGCCAGGTGTGTCATTTCCTTTTTTAAGGACACCAAAAATATCCATCCATTATCCTCCTCTGAGTGTAAGGTTACTTTGATGAAACCAGTAGGCCACACAAGCAGGTTTGACAAGCTTGGCAAGACACAAATTAGATTTTGACCATGAAGTGCAGTGACTAATTTTGGATTATCATCATCAGGAGCTGTGTCTGAGTCCACAGAACCAAAACGTGGGAATGTGGTTCATTTCCATACGAAGGTAAGATGGCCTTGTGGTGAACACAGGTAAGACACAGCACTGTCAAGTTTCAGGAAAAGACGTTTCAATTTTTATAAAAGACAGAAACACCAAAAACAAACTCACCATCCTCATCGGCGCCAGCAGACAGAGACTTTTTGGGAGTCACTGGGACAATTTCAGAAGGCTTAATGGGTGCGAGTGACTTGCTGAGAAGGTCTGAATATTTCTCTGTTTGGCCAACGATGAAATCTAGCTGAAGGTCCAGGGCCTTCTTCCTTTTTTCTTCCAATCTTGACTGCTGTTTATACTGTACCACCTTCATGGAAAAAGATTCATCTTTTTACTTTCACCCTTAGCCCCCTCCTAAGGCTTCAGCACTAAATACTACTACTAAACTGCATGTAAATCATCTGTACCTTCTCAACGTTGCTCCAGAAAGCCCGCACTTCCTTTGCAATGGAAGAGGCAACTCTTCTGATTTTGGCATGTTCATCTCTCTTGGCTTTTTCTTCTTTTTGCCTCACCTCTTCGTGGTGTCTCATCACCATCCTCACCACCTAATAAAGGAACATTACAGCATTTATTATGGGTGATATTGTAGCTATACACTGTATCCAATTACTCCAACGACTTCATAAACACCATTTAGGTACCTTTCTGGCCACCCCTCTTTTCCATCTCCTCTCCTGAGCAAAGTCGGCAGAGAGCCACTGCATCTCCTCGCACAGGTAGTCCCAATGGACCTTTGGTCTGGGCGGTTCTGTCAGACGAGTGAGGCGCTTTGTTGACCAGAAGCCCTCTCGCTTCAGGGCCTGAGTCCGGTGCTCAATGTTTGCTTCCTATAGAACACAACACCTGTTCAGTAAATCCAGTTAAAACAGTAATTGTTGTGTCAAATCCCAGCTCATGCGCTGCAAAACTGCAGAGGGCAGATCAAAAAAAGTACGTTATATAGGGGAATAAAAAATGTATTAATACTCGCTCACGCACATGTTTAGCTAGTTCTGCCATGTCTGTGTGTCGCTCTCCACGAGATCGCTGTGCATAGGACTGGTCAGGTGGTGAACAGGAAGAACTGTAGCCGCCCAAGGAGGATGGAGACACAAACTTTCCATGAGGGCCTCGAAGCGGAGAGGACCTTTCCCGTCGTGGCGTGGACCAATCAGTGGTGGAGGAACCAGGATAGGATGAAGAGGTAGATGGGGAGACTGGAGAATTGATAGTGACCCTGTCTGTTATCCACTGGCGTACCTGGAATCCACAAAAATGGGTTAAAAACATATTAAAAAAAAAGGACAATCTATACTTTATAAAATTTACATTTTGCAATACAGTGAAGCTTTTTTAACTCTATAATTTTTTTTTTTAAAAGTCCAACAGGGAATCTAGCAGTACAACTTGAACATCAAGTTAAAACTGATCTAAAAATCTGACAAACACCACATACTTTCTGTCTTCCGTCCATGACATACTGCGTAGTGCACAGCAAGGCTAAAAACCACAAAACAACAAAAACAACAAAGCCACCATCTAACTTAATGACATGCATATGTAGGGGTCAAATTAGGATGTATGCCATAAAGGAACAATTCTCAATCTTAGTACCTTGTACTGCAAACCAGGCGTGGCCATTTCACTGTCTGTTTTGTCCGGTTCCTCATCACTGGCTTCTTCCGGACTGCTAACTTGTCCCGTCTCAACCTCCTGAGTCTCATTGTCACCCATCAGTTCATCCTGCTCCAAGTCCTCACTCTCCTCCTCCATGTAAAGGGATTCGGATAAGCTGACTGGTTCAGTGGGGCTGGTAGATGACAAGACAATCCTCCCATCTTCCACCGATATCGGGACCATATAAACGTTATTAGGCGTATTGGGTGAGCTGACATCAGGGTTGATGGCATCTTGGGAAGCAACATCTGATTCAGGTGTTGCTGCTTTAGAAACAGTTAAGGCCTCTTTGTCAGATTTGCTGCTCGAAGATGAATTCTGGTCAGGTACAAGCAGCATATTACTACTCAAAGTGGTCGTCTGTACGTCTGCAGACGGATCTGCAGTTGTGTTGAAGGAACACTGCGTCTGATCTTGATCGGTTAGAGCAACAGATGCACGTGAAGAGTCTGTCGCTGAGGCCATCTGGGGAACGCATTCCTTAGACACCGTGCCCGGCCAAGATTGGTGTGCAGTGGCCAGATTGATTGCCACATTCTGCTGCCCCGCCACCTTCTTTAAAAGCGAAGCTGGGTGTTTCAGAAGAGAAGTTTCCCCCTGTTTGAGAAGGAGCAGCTTTGGATTGATAACACTGGAGCGGTGAGAAGACTCTTGTTTGGATTCTGTCGACAAAGCGTCATTCTCAGTACTCTGCGATGGGGTCAAATCTGTCTCTGTGGCACTTAAGAGAGTCAGTCCTGAGGTCTGAAGCTCTACATGAGAGACATGAACCGACACTGCAATAGACGACTCCATGCCCAGGCCCGCGCCAGAAACCACTGGGGGGATGAGAGATAATATTCCGCTCGATGCATCCGCGTCCTTTTTTTGAAGAACTGTCTCAAAGAAGGGCGAGCTTCTCCCTTCTGTCTGTTTTTGTCCAGCTAAAGGGATCTTTGAACAAGGTGTGACTGGACTGGCGTCTGTGTTTTTGCCAGTAAACGAGCAGGATGAATCATTTGCTACTTCTACAAAACAAACCTGGCTGGAGTTGGCCATTTCATTGTCTTGGTTGACATCAAAACCCAAATGTGGCTCAACAGGGTTTTTGGATGACAAATTATGGGAATTCCTGTTAGAGCTAGGCTCAATTTTGTTTGCATCATGCGAAGGAGGCATCGGATGCTGGGAAATCATGACCGTCTCGCCTTCATTAATTGTGTGTACGGAGGGTTTAAGCTGTGGCTCTAGGTCTTCTTTTTCGTTATAATCCTCAGAGTTTTCTAGCAATGCATTGAATAAGTTCACCTCATATCCAGGAGAGTGAGGCGTCTGCGCACTGTTATTGACACAGACCGTTTCCTCGGCAACCTCCTCAACTAAACTGCAAAACTCATATACTTCCACAGATTGGGAGTGTAACTCGATATCCGTCTGAAAACTTTCTTCGTAGCGCTTCGGTTCGGCGGTAGAAAGTTGGGAACTGAAAATGGCAGCTTCGCAGACGGTGCCGTCCTCTCGCAGGAGGTAACTCTGATTCAGCTGCACGTTAGACCAACCGCCACTGGTGTTCGCATCCTCTCGGACAAGCACCATCTCCTGAGATGAATGCACGAGCTCGGTTGTTAGTGGAGTTTCTGCTGTCAGGACGTGGTCAGGTGCATCTGTCGCAACAACCTCCTCTGTCAGCAGCGAGACATTTGTGTCAAACAAAGGCACTGCAGCAGAAGGTTTAGAGGAACTCTCTGTAGAAGCACAGATGATGACCATGCCTGCTTGCTCTTTCTCTATTCTTCCCTCCACATGCTCTCCTTTGTGCAGTGTGCTGCTCCTTCCCATTTCGCTGTGATCTCTGTCAGTTGCGCCGTCGGACAGCGAGTCTCTGCTTCCAGGTGTGTATAATCCTGCCAGCGTCTCTCCTGCTTTTGAAATCTCAAGTGTTTCAGATGAAGGAAGTTGAGGTTCCTGATCGGAGGTGTCAGCAAGCTCATTATTGTTCTCAAACATCTTAACTGATTCCAAAGCGCTAGGTTTCCGGGGGTCTTTGGCATCGTTTGAGCTTTCCTCCGATTTAGGTTGTAGTTGCAATGTGTCAGTTTGTTTATTCCTCTTGTCGGACAGGGATGAAGGGAGCACAGGTGATGGTGAGTCCTGGTGAATACATGCCTGCTCCGCAGCATCGAGCTGAGCTGTTTGGCTGCTCTGATTTTCACCCCGGTCAGATGACGCCAAAACTCCAGGTTTTGCGGCGTCACAGCTTGATTGTTGGATAGATGAAGAGGAGGCTGTGGAACTGATTTGAGGTTGCAATTCCTGGTGTAGAGGTTCAACTTTGTGCTCATTTTTACCAGGTTCGATGGTTGGAGCAGTCTCTGGTTTGTATTCCGACGTGACAGAATGTTGCTCAGAGCCTGTAACATCCAGAAGTCCTGCGCCTTCTCTACTTGGTGAAACCTGCTTTGTTTCACTACCCGAGTGCCCTTTCTCTTTACCAGTTTGTGACCCATAATGCATCTCCTGCACTGTGCTGTCAATCTGTACATCTGAGCTAGGATGACCATGAGGGGGTGACAGCTTTTGCATCTCTGAGGAGGAGCTGCGGTCCTCATTGACGGGTGTTGGCAAGGATGCCGAAACACAGACACTCTCTTTAGCAGAAACGTCTTCTGAGATGGCTTCCTGAGTGGTGTTACTGCAGATCGGGAGACTCTCCGGCAAGTTGACTGGTGAAGGGCTCTCCATGCTAAAGAATGTCTTGTCCTGGCTGTCTGGCAATGGCACACTGGACGGACAGGTGATTGGAGGAGCTGTGTGGAGGGCAGCTGTGACCGGCTGCGGTGCATGCCGAGGTGACTCCCCAGCCACATTCTGTGCAGCCTGGGGGTCGTCACCCAGCTCATCCACAGCCGGAGGTGCACGCTGCCGCACCGCCTCCTCCCCAGAGCGTCTTTCCTCTGTATTCCCCTGGTTACACACTGCACCTGTGAATGACAAAGGTTTTTTTTTGTTGTTGTTGCTGTTTTTTTAATACCGCTGTGCTCAGAAGATGCTTTACATGGATAAAAACAGCCATGTTTATTAAAGGGAAAAACTTTGTAAAAACCATTGAAGATGATTTATTATATCTAGTGTCTTTGAATTAAATACCAGATGCTGTATTTTACTCAGTACCCTAAAATTATTTACCCAAAACAACAGAATTGCCACAACTGATTATTTCCCATTCGGTGTTAATTCTTTTGAAAGGAGGATTCTCACCTGTCTGTGGTGTGAGACACAGCTCTGTGTTTTCTACTTCCAGGATGCTGAACTTAGGGTCCTTTCCACATATTCTGAGGACATCAACATCAAAAAAGATGCCGATTACTTAAAAGTGAAACGACAATACTTTCACGTTTCCACTACTTTCATGTTTCCACTACTTTATATACAACGATCTAACGGACTTGTCGCGCTAACACACTGCACGAACAGTCCATATATTGTTTACTGAAGAAGCAACACATGTTCCGATATAGGCATGAGTAAACAATAACATGGTCTTGCCAATGATGGCTAACTCGCCACTTCAGGAGCATCGGTAGCGCAGGGACAGCTAGGCTAGCCGCGTGCGGTTAGGACAACAGTTGGCATCTGTGCTTGCGTTTAGTGGGAGGATCTGCAGCAGCAATAAAAATGCCCAGTGAAGCGAGGCTAAGTGTGCAGCACCACTGGCCAGCTCCAGGTTGCATTTGCTGCAGTCGCCTCAGGAAGACCCCAGCGAGTCTGCAGCACGCGCTCCTGAGGAACCCGCCGGTGACCGAGCGCGCGGGCCTCCGGTCATTCATTGTATTCGTAAATGTAAATATCATTTACAACGACCCACGGCGGTCGCGTATACTTGTTGATAATCGTATCGATTCATAGGACGCTCTTTATTCGGTACTTGTGTGTGCGGTGGATGAAAAGATGAAACAACTCGACTTTTCCTCCCAATCCGAACCGAGCCAAGAATGTTAGCACACCGGGATCACGTTCTTCACTGAAGCGGCACGAGCGAACGCTCGAGGACAGTGCTGCTGTCCGTTTGGGCACGGAGGTTAGCTAGCCCGCATTAGCTTCAACAAAAACACTGCTTGGGTGGCACTGAAGAAAAGCCAGCTAACTAGCTAGACACAAGAGTTGGTAGGGTGCGTTAATTTGATGCGCAGTCGCCTCATCCCACCCGCAGTTATGTAATAATGATTTAGCCTAAGAGAAGCCCATTAATGTCGACACACTGGCACATGAAGTTACTACGCTACGAGACAAAATCGCATGAAAAGTCGCATTAAAACCCGCTTCTGCATGGAGTAGAGGGGACAATCACTCGTGACGTCATTGCGTGGGGTCAAATCCGTTTTTACAAAAATTAATTCGGTCAAATTATTTGTTTGAAGGCATCCGCGCGTGTTATCATATATCGTAACCCAAAATGAACATTATGGGAAATGTTTCAAAGTTCCATATACATTTTGCAACGATTACACGGGGGATACAGGGAGTCCCGTACTTGCCCACGATCGGCTCTTTAGAAGCGACAGTTGTGGAAACGGCGTCTCATCTAGGGATTTAACAACATAAATTTATACATTGTTGATTCGATTTTTTTCCTAAATTTTGTACTTGAGGCGCCATTTGTGAGAATGATGTACAAACCAGCAATCGTCCAATAATATCTACGATCCTGCACAACACAACCTGATTGTGTCCTTTCGGCAGCGAGAACCCCCCTCAATTCCCCTTTTACTTCCTCCTTGCCCCCTCCCTCCCAAGGCCGCCATCTTAAGTTCCCACCTACCTGAAATTTCCGACCAATTTTCTTTTACTAAATTCTCGTTGAAGGAGTCGCCATCCGCGTAAAATCGTACTCAATCCACAATGCCAGTAGTCCGAACTGTCTCCCGGTACCCAACGAGGTACATCTACGTCTGTGGGAAGAAGTTAAAATACGGACCGGGAGAGACTGTGTTTCGGCGCAGAATGTAGCGGTCGCGGGGAGGAGACTTTACGCAGCGAAATGGTGGAGAACCGCTGCTGCTGACAAAGTGCAGAGCACAACGAAATCTCGCGACATCACAATGAGGCGCGATAGTTGAAAAATCAGCCTTTCGAGTTGGAACTGCAAATAAGCAATGGTATTCGATTAAATGAGTAATTCAAAGGTTACCATGAATCTTATTTTTTTAAACAGTCGTCGTTTCTTCTTTGCCTCGTGTATTCATATATCCGTTTCATTTTATCCTTCCGTAACCACAACATCGCATTTTTAAACTTTTTCAACTAACCACCTTCAGTTTCACCTCACTGATGTGACAAACTATAATGACCTGTCCGACATAACTGTACAAAAGACGACCTCATGTAGTAAGCAGTTGGATAAATGTAGATGTAATTGAATTACATCTCTGTACCGAAGTTTTTAAAGTTAATGTAAACCTGATTTTTCATATTTGCCCCATAAAATCTAATAAACAAATGCCAGAAATAAGAAAATGCTCACGTTCTTTGCATTAAAATAAAGACTCACACAACCGCGTAAACAACAATTCATTTAATAATCTTTGTGTTGTCTAGGAGGGCATTAAAAGGTATAAAACGGCCATATTAAAATAACTGACCCAGTCTTTCCCCTCTCAGGATACCCACCTTACAGCCTTTTTTTGACACAAGTACATATATATTTTTTTTTATTCATCATCACAATTCCCACTTATCCATGTATATAACTTATTGTTGTTGAAGAGACAGCTTTTACAGTTCAATGTACAAGGCTCCCGTAGTCCCAAATGCAAATTTCACATAACCAGTGACACACAAGTTAACCTCCTATTCAGCACAGTTGGAGAAGACATCCTTGAAGAGGCCAGAGGTTGCAATGGATTCTGCTTTATGTTCACAAAAAAATCAACGTTTTCTTTGAAGCAAGTTTTTCTCTTTTGCGTGACTTGCAACAGACTACCACCTGTGAAGAGAGCACTGGTTGATACTCTGGTACTGGTTGAAAAAAGACAAATAACATAACAGTGAATATATTTATTATTATAGAAGATAATTAATGTTAAGAATAATAATTACAAAGGCAATTTTCTATACTACTATAATCTGGTCCTGCACATATAGTCAAGAGAAGACTGGGAAACAGTTACAGGAAGCTCTAAAGCACTGTTTATACAGTGAAGCACAGTTCATTTCCATTCATCCTTTGGAAAAAAAAAAAAAAAAGATGGAATCTCATTATGAAGCTGAGGGTCTCGGTTGAGATTTTTGGGTAAAGCAGGAAACTGAGGTGGGATGTTAACTGATGGATATTCTGGCTTTTTACAACAAAAATACAATAACAGAACAGAAAGCACCAGTTTACTACTGTATTCTTGAACCCCCCCCCCCCCCCGCCCGCCCATCCACAGAATACAAGCATGGTTTGGGAAGGGTTTTTCAAACATCCCATAATTTATCTGAAGATCAACTGTTGATATTTCACAGTGTTCATCCCTCTGGAAGTAATTTCCAATCCATCTGGAAAAGGCTTGCTGAGAAACATGAATAATAACTCACCTGACAAATGGGGGGGAACAAAAGCTGTCCTCTGCCTCTTCCTACAGTTTTCTTAACAGACAGCTATAATAACCAACAGTCTGTAGAACAAAAAAAACCTCTCACAAACAGGATGCACATGAACTATGTACCCTTAAATTGCACTGAGAACCACTGCGCATACTACAAGTCTTGCATTTCTCTCAACTGTACAGCATGTTACAGTTATCCTTTTATGGGGGGGCTGGAGCAGGATAGCTTCTCTACTAGTGAGAGTGGTGTTCAACAGTCAGCAAAAGGAAAGGGGGCAGACTGAGAGCAGCACAGTGATCCTGACATTTCCCTTCATCTCCTCCAGTGTCATTCCTGTACTATCTGGACTCCCCATCTTTGTGAGCACTGTACAGTGCCAGCTCGCCTGGCCCACTGAGTCTGGAACCGCGGGGGGGCGTGGACGACCGGCTGGCAAGGGACGGAATGAGTGGAGGAGGCGCCCCGACTGCCAGAGCGCCCACCAAGCCTGCTGGGGATTTTGACAAGATACCATTGGGCATGTGGTGGGGGTTCAGCGGGCCTAGACGAGCATAGAGCCCAGCATGGTGCTGTGACGCAGGAGACGCTCCGGGGGGAAGCGAGTGAGAGAGAAGACCAGGGTGGAGCTGTTCTAGGTGAGTGGCAGTTGCAGCATGAGATGGGCTCGAGAGGTGGGAACCAGGAGGGAGATGCGGGTGCATCCCAAAATAGCGAGCCCGCTCAAAGTCTTCCCTGAGGATCTGGGCGCGCTGTTCTTCGTCGATCAGTCCTCCTCCTGGTGGTCCAAGGTGAGGAGGGCGGTCAAAGTGATGTGCCATTAGGCCCAACTCCTGCCGTACAGCAGAGGTGGAGGCAGCGGAGGTAGATGAGGGAGGGTGGTGAGGAGCGGCTGCTGCAGTCGCAGCCGCTACAGCTGCAGCTCTCTCTGCCTCCAGAAAGCGCTGATGCTCAAGCAGACGGGCCACGTGTGGATCGGGCCGCAGGGCAAGGTGAGGGTCCGGCCTGAGTGACAAAACCTCCCTGCGATGATGTTGCTGTTGAGCAAGTTCCCTCCACGGGTCCCAGGTAAAACTATGCGGACTGCGGGGGTCCGTGACTTGGGCCATGAGGGAAGCGTTCTCCTGGGCCTACTACCAAACCGGCAGCCCCTACCGCACTACCTAGATATGCTTCAATGGCTCTGGAGCGATCCAACAGCTGAAGGTGGGTTGGAGGGTGGCCTGGAGTGTGTGGAAGCAGGGGAACCCCAGGGGTGGGAGTCAGTGATAAGGATGAAGATGAAGGCGTACCAGAACTAGGCTGGTGGGGGTGGCTGCGGGGCCGGTCAAAGCTGTGATTGGTCGCTGAGGGAGGCAGGGTGATGGGGATATGCTCGGACTCTTCTTTCCGCTCCTCTTTGACTTTCACTGGAGGGAGAGGCAGGGAAGGTTTGGACACCGGGGTGGTGGTCCGGTCAGACTTTTTAGCCTGAGACAAAGAGGCGACCGAGGCAGTAGCTGCCGAGGAAGGAATGCCGCCGTCTCTGTGGGAGTGCGAATGGTCGCCGTGAAGACCGTGTGCTGTCGAGGCCAGAGAGCGAGGATAGAGGTCCAGAGGAGAAGCGGCTGAGCGGTTGGAAGGTGGGGGAGTGGTGAGTGCAGAAGACGAAGATCTCGGCCTGTCCCTGTCCGCTCCTAACGATGAAGAGCCAAGAGGCAGTCCCCGCGAAGACATGCTTGGTAGTGGTCTCTTCTCTCCGTCTCTCTCTCTGTCTCTATTTAAGCTGCGCGTCAGGTCCTCGATAGGCCCGCTGCTCATGCCCATGGCACTGCTGTGACCATTAACATGAGAAACTGGGGTACTATTCCGGGGCTTGAAGGACGGGGCAACCGGAGACATTCTCACAGGTTGTCGTCCATACAGCATACTGTCTCTGTAAAACATGAAGTACACAAGGAAATCATTTACCAAACTACCGGTAGTCAATGTGCAACTTTACTGACAGTCAACAGCACCAACGGTTAATAATGTGACAGTTCTAATAAATATATGCCGTACTGAGTTTCCATACCTGTCCTTTTCATCCTTGATGTGGGGTATGTCTCTCCTCTCACCATCTTTCCCTCGGTCCCTTTCATCCCGTTTGTCTGCTCCTTTAGCCCAACTGGGGCCAGCGGGGAAGGCAGCAGGACCACCGTGTAGACGGTTCCATGGGTCGTGATGGTTGGCGTTTGGTAAGCCCCCAACCACGGTAGCAGGTGAATCTTTGTGGCCAAAGACAGAGCCCGCTGTGGTCCAAATAGACATATTAGATGATACACGTAGGAATTTTACATGCAAGTACTGTTCCATCTGAACACTTACACACATTGCAACGCAAATTACAACTCTGACACTTTGAGAACAGAACAATTGCTTTGGAACAATCAGCAGTATTTGTAACCTTATTTTATAAAATGTGGAATTAATGATTTATGCTGTTTATGTTCTCAGACAAACGTATACCTTATAGTTGCAACTAGAAAATGTAACCAAACTGCTCATACTTGCAGAACTTCACAGTGCGGCATGCTTTGGTTTTCTTTGGAATGAGTAATTCTGGTCAGTTTAGAAAATAATGACAAATGCCTGGACCATAATCACTGGAGTCCAAGGCCAGCCATGCATAAGGCCCCTATGGTCGGTAAGGCTGATGGAAGGGTATTATCAGTGAAAGGTTCTACTGTACAAATACCTGACTGGAGAATTATCTGAACCCCACTTTGTTTTAGGTACACCGAACATTTCACAGCTCAATCTTATACTGTAACAGAAGACAGCAGGCTCCATTAGACCGACCTATTGTTGGGCTGCCAAGTCCCCCAAAGGCACCAGAACCAAGGGCTCCCAGTGGGGTAAAGGGCGGCGATCGGCCATATGGATCTGAAAGAGCACAGAGGACAACTTTTTAAGATTTCATGCAGGCTATTGACTTATGTCTGAAATCTTTCTTCAACAAGCAAAACATTGTAGGACGTGTCATCACTCAAAGACCACCGATAACTCATCTAAGTTGACCCCCAGTAATCCAGGAGCTAAAAAAAAACAACCAATGTCCAAAAGACACCACTGCCAACGAATGTGCCTTTGCTACTGCTTACCCAGATGTGCAGGGGGTGGAAGGAAAGATGAGTGGGCCGTTGGTGGCGAGATAAACTGGGCTGAGGACGGGTTGACTGGGCCTATAGGAAAGGATTGATAGAAGGACAAACTAATTAAAACAACTCAAAGACACAAGAACCCCAAAGAGAAAGGAAAACATGCACCCAAAAACACCACGAAAAAAGGTATAAATTAAGAAAGAATATTGACTGTATCTTCGCCGTGGGGTGTTTTCCTCCAAACACAACACAAGAGTCTGACATTTACGATCCATTTACATTCTGATGGAAAGTGTGGGGAGGTCAATTCTGAAGAACAGCCATAGATATTCACACACCTGCAGCAGGAAAAAGACTTGGTGGTCTGGTCAGCTCATGGGTAGGAGGCAAGCCACCCCCTATGGTCCCCAGAGGACCCAGCCCTCCAGTTCCAGGAAGACGAGCCAGCGGGTCACTGCGGAAGTCCAGCTTGTGGGGTTCAGCCTGCATCAACTGCGGAGAGGTGGGCAGACACTGCTGAGACATGTCCTCACTTAGATGTAGAAATTCTTCCAGTATAATGAACCCAAATGAATCTAGAAAGAAGTTCAAATGCAAGCACCTACCTTAACTTTTTTCTGATGGCTTAGAATCATCCAGGCCAAATATACATGCATAGCACACCATTTCCCTGGCTTCTGCAAAACACATCGATCACATGGGCTTACTATGTTATTCCTTCCGGCTCACATGCACAAACTTAATGCCGTTGCACAAAGAGTCAGATGTCCTTTAATGTGATCTCTTCTCTTCTGGGAGATAAAGTTATTCACTAGGGATAAATGCAGGTTAGATGAAATAATAATAAATAACCATTAAAAAAAAACTAACAGGTGTATCTAAGAGGATTAAAAGGGGAATAAGCAATTCAAACATCACACAACAGGGTGAATCTCAGCATCTCTTGGTATCTAACTGTGTGTGCAAGGGCACGGAGTAGACAAGGTCACAAGTGAGATTAGTGGAGAGTGAATGAAGCTGTTAGAAAGTGAAAGGACTAAAAAGGCTCAAAGTTTTAAAGAGCTGTTTTGCTTACATTACTGATTTTCAACGATGTCCCAAATGGATCAGGTAGCTACAAGAGAACAGACCACTTTTTAATCAGTATGACTCTCTTTATCAGGAGTGTTGGCTTTCCTGCACTAACTAGGCCCATGTGGGCCCATCCTAACCTAAAGTGGCTGTCCATATCTCTAGGGTGACACGTGGACAAATAACTGAAGGTTAAACGTTAAATGCAACTCCGGGATTCGAGGCGAACAGCTTTGTCCTTACCCTGGGGTCTTTAGGCTGCAGGTGGTGAGGCACAACCCCAAGACGAGCTGTTATATCAGGACCGGTTCCCTGAGGGACAAGAGGCTGCCGCACAAAGCACAAAGCATCAGCCTACCTTTCTCCCGCTGGGGCAAGTTTTATGCTAATTTGGGTGTCTTCATTTATGCAGTTAGAGCAAATCAGAGAAAAACAAAATCACACCTGCTTTGGTTCATTAAACGCAGGTCACAAATGCCTTTGCTTGGGAGCACTAATTCCTTTAGACCTGACTGTCCAAGAAACAAAATGTTACTCACTTTTGGCTGAAACGCTCCTTGCAAAGAGCTGAAAGGCCCAGTAGGAGGAATCACCGGCTGGATATTGGGCACTGAGGGCGGTGGGTATTGTGGGAAAAACTATGACACAGAGAACGTACACGGTCCAGTGAGCAGTGACGGTGTATCAGTGTTATTTTTTTGTAACAATCAGTGCTCACCGAGTGTCGGTAGAGTCCGTCCATTTTCCCGGGATATTTATCAAACTAAAGGACAAAACGATTGCAGGCGTTACAACGTGTACCACAGGCAAAGACGCACATCAGCTGCACTGGAATCTGGGGAACGTCTTACCAGAGGCGGCGCGGTGGCTGTGGGGTGCAGAAAGGGTGTGAAGTGTTGGTGTGTGTGCGTGTGTTGGTGCTGGTGGTTGTGCTGATGGAACTGAAAGGCAAGGGGTGGGATACTGGGCTGGTTCTGAGAAGCTCGACCTGATGAACCCGAGGCAGAGCTGGACGCAGACGGGCCGCCAGGCGTGCTGCAGCCTGAAGCCGCTGCGTTGTTTTCAGCGCCGGGCGCGCTGCGTCTGCCGTCACGTTCTGAGAGAAAGACGATGCGAGAGTTAGGGATTTCCCAAAAACAGGAAAATGAACTTCACACTGGTTTAATTTAGGAACATATTAGAGTCGGGCAGAGCTTTCCTGTGGAACGTACCTGCAGCAGCTGAGTGGGCGGGGCCTTGGAGCAGAGGCGGAGGGGGAGGCAGGCCAGGCGAGGACGTGAACAGCGTTCCAGAACTAGCTCGCGATGGCGGTCGGAGGGGCCCTGAGGATGCCGAGCCTCTGGCAGACGGAGTTGGAGGCCTCATGGAAGATGAAGAGGATCCAACAGCCGAAGCGGATGGAGGTTTCACGGGCGTGCTACTCCTAAAAACAAAGACAAAAAAAAAAACAGTTAGGGAAGTAAAAACTGGATCAGAGAACCAGAGAGGAGGAATGTAGTACCTGTTGTTGTGGTATATGGAGTGAGATCGTCCAGGCAAAGTGAGGAAGGGCTTGGGTTTGGAGAGCGGCGGGCTGCCGTTGCCATTAAACGGACTCGGCCGGGACACCGTGGCAGAGGCGGTGATGGGAGAAGGCAGGCGAGAGAAGGGCGCCGAGGAGGTAGAAGAACAAACAGGCTCTGGAAAATGCTGCTCCAGGCTTTTCTCCTGGCTTCGCTCCAGGCCAGACACCCTGGGCGTGACCAGCAACCGGGACACGCCGCCGGAGCGGGCCGGCAGGTTTGGGCAGCTCTTGCCCACTGAGGTGCCCATGCTTGAGGGAGTGGGCTCAGCAACTTCAGAGGACAACACCAGGCAGAAAAACAGTTAAAACAGGCAAAAAGCAACTTCGAACAGCTTCGTTGAAAGAAATATGCTGCGTGCAACAGGTTATGCCACAAAACATTATTTTATACCTTTTCTTGTGCTGACGGTGAAGACTGGGTCAATCTCATTGTCAGATGCCTACAGAGCAAACAAGAAATATGTTTGAATTATAAAAATGTGATCTTTTTTGCAAAACTGAGATAAAACGCCAAAAGCAACGAGTGTCACTGCTGTTATCAAAGACCAAAAGGTACAAACCTTGTCTCCTGTGTCACTCTCAGTGTCACACTGGAAGAAAGCGCACAGAGTGGAACATTTAAACATTTCTGTGTGGCGAAACACAGCAAAAATGATGATGTTTGAGAAGAAACTCACAATATAGCCCGTCTCCAAAGGGTGCCCCTAAAAACAGAAACAGAGAGCTTAAGGTGACTGCTGACTGGAGTCCTGAATTTGCTGATTTATGTCCCGTACTGACAGCTCCCTCTGTCCCCTTTGCAGACAGAACTGTTCATCCACTCACCTCTAACCTCCTCCTCTTCTTTCGGTTGTTTTTCCAGCAGCTGCTGGAGTAACTGTGTGCCGCTCCTTCCTCTGGCTCCGACAGCGGGCCTCCGCCGTTTTCCTCCGGCCCCCTTTTTCCCTTGTTCCTCCTACCCAACAAGTCGGTACGCTGACTGGGCTTCAGAGAGCAGTCCATCTAAAAGGGAGATCAGAAATGATTGAATTAGACTGGATAGATGATGGCTGAGGTCCTGACAGAGCACATTTCTGAACTACCCCACCACTCTCGACAAACGGAAACGCTGCAACGGTCTCACCCAAAACACCGTCTTCCGTGTTGTTCCCGTTTAGTTTTGCATTATAAAACCTCTGTCAACTCGGAAGAAAAGAAATTAGAATCCTGTTCAACCCTTATCATCGCACTCAGACAAAAAAACCTGAACCTAAGATAAGAAGTGTGAGAAGGAAAAAAAAGACTGTTTCTTCACAAAAAGAGAACCCAATCCACGAAAACAGGAGCTAAAAAGTAGAAGGTGTTTTTTGTTACTACATTTATTACACAACTAATCTGTAGAGATTAAAAATGTTAAGATTTTTAGCTCATGCTGACAAAGCTTCCAACAGTACTTTTTTTTATTTTGAAGTATTTAGTGTGCAGGCGGCAGTTGCAAAAGATCGGGGCGTTTTGGATTTAGGGGGAACGGCATCACACCTTTTTTACTGTTCCTAATAAATTAGGTCATGAAATCCTAAAATCTTACAGGAAATTGTCACGTTCTACTAGTAAACACTGCAGTGTTTATCTTTAATAAGCATACAGTACACATTGCTAATACCATCTTCTGGCTTGAGGCAACAGGGGAAAGAACATTTTGTTTTAGTTTTGGAAACGACTGCAAGAAACAGACGAATAGGTAGTTACCTGTCTTCTTCCCAAAAGCTCTAGCTTTCATTTCAAGTCGAATTCTTCACTTTTTTATGTAAAATACCAGCAATGTGCACTATCTGCACCAATAACAGTCATCTAAAGGGCACGGGTAGATCATCTTTGCAGTGACAACCTGGACACGATGAAGATTTCAGGTGCTTAAAGACAAGAGCATTTAGCGGCTCCGAGAAATACACCATGAATAATTTAAGCATCTCCACAGCAAAGCCTGAGGGTTAGGGGTTGGCCTGAGTGGAACAGGGACTCTTTCACCCATTTAGCTGGAGGCTAATGGACTCAATGGGAAAGCGTGGAGAACATTTAGAAACTGGCATCCGTGTTCCCATCATTAATGACATACGGGAGGCTGCTCAGGCTACGCCATACAGTAACCAAACATCCGGCCTGTGAAAAATTAGTGATTCTGTGTGAATGACAGCTCAATATCGAGAGTAAATACCCAAGTGTTTACCTCCAGTGCTTCCAGGCTAATGAAGCTGGCGATAGCGAAGCCATCAATGACGTCTTCCTCGCAGGACACCGACTCTCTCTTTCTCCGTCGAGGAGGCCTGTGTCTTCCAAAACCGGGCCGACATTCCCGGTTCCCGGGACCCAGGACACTGTTCGTCCCGCAAGCCTCCCGATCCGAGCCCGAGGACATGGATGTGGCCCGGTCCTGCGCCAGGTTCACCCTCCGCCGCCGCCGCTCCCTGTCGCGCTGGGAGCGGGACCGCCGGCTCTGCCTGAATCCAGTGCTTCGGCTCGGGCCCTCCATCATCCAACCTCCCTTTTCAACTCCAGTGAAAGCAAAGGCACTTTATACCAGTCCCAGTCCGGTTTCAGGCACCGAACCGCAGATAAACACAACCACACGGGCCCTCGGAGGAGCCCCGTTAAAATGGCGTTAATGAAACCAGTGGCTATTATTTACCGTCCTTTGACAACAGTCTTTTGGCATCAGTGCCGATCTTTCGGCGAAATTTGAGTGTCATTTCAATAAATCTGGACGTAAACTCAGAAACCCAACGAAGTCTAAACACCGAAAACATATACAAAAGTCAAGACATAGTAGATTGTGTCTCTTTTGAGGCTAACATTAGCCAGCTAACGAGACACTAACCCGACAACCTAAGTTGTACGCATGTAAACAAAAAAGCAAGTCTACTAGGCTAAGGTACGCAAAATCAGGGCCAGATCACTACTAGACAGAGTTTAAAATAAAAATTTAGCCAATGTTGGCATCGCTCAATGCAACTGTAAGGTGCAGAATTTATCAAATATTGCTCACGGTTCCAATTTTATTTTCCTGTTAGCCAAACTGAACGGTTAGCCTGTTAGCAAGGCCGATTATTATATTTTGACGTCGACAAGCTGTTGATCATGACATTATTCCGTGTTGACGCGAAACGTTAACCATTAATGGTGACAGGTAGTGTAAAGTACTTACAATCCAGGTAGTAAAACGTGCTGCCCGGCTAACTTAGCTCATGTCATTGCTAGCTAACGTTTGGTCAGTGTTGACTCTGGCCAATTAGCCTATGTTCATTTGGATAGCATGTACACGGCTAACCCAATAAGTACTGTGTAGTCAACCAGCAAGCTAAGAATAAATTTATATTCTTCAAATGTATCTTTAAATATTGGCGCACTGAGCAATACAGCGCAAAGCTAACTAATACTGGGCAAACTCGGTAACGATCATTCTGTGTCTGAAATGAAAACGGTCGATAGTAATGGAGGATTTCGCATCACACCAAAAGAAAGACGTAACGTTAGCTCCCTGGCTAGGTAGCGTTAGCCGATCCAGCTGTTAGCCAACTAAACCACAAGCAAGACCTATCAAAATTTTACGGAGGCAAGAAAAGACGGAAGGTTTTTTGTAATCGATCACTCCAAAATATTAATATCTCACGTCTTCACAGGCATCCCTTAATCCATTCCACCTCCACTGAAGAAAAAAAATGAAGGCCCATACATTAAAGCCTCGCTGTCGATTTCATAAACGAGGGTGTCGGCCAAGCCCCCGTTGGGCTGGGCAGCTCCTGCATACAGCCTTCTGTGTAATCCAATGTTTAGGATTAGTTGGACCACTCTCCGACGTTTCCAAGGATTTTTTTTCACACTGGACCAGTGTGCAAACATGAAAAAAAAAGGTGCAGGGCGGCTCCAGTGCTTCCCTTTCACAAGTTCCCACCAAATTAGAAATTTATCGTGAAAATCATTGAGACACAACCCTTGTCAGCCGTGCAGTGCATTGTGTGCGCCACTCTTCTTCTCCGGACGCCAAACAGCCTGGTCGGTAGCTTTGTTGCTGCATACCGCCACCTAGCGGTAAACCGCTATATGAGGGGGTTTTTTTCAACAAATTTAAATATTTTTTGTATATTTTGCTGTAATTAAATACATTTTGTTTTAAATAATTTCACACGTTAAAGTTTGATATGTGGATTATAAAGTCGTTATAATAAATGAAAAAGTGGAGAATTCAACAAATGGTTTACAAATGGTTTTCATGACTATAAATACAGAGTATAGAACGCAATAGTTTCACAGCATCTTTCCAAGTCCCGCGGTCAGATTTGTGTCCACATGAAACAAGATAATCTCTTATATATATAAAGAAGAAACAGGCCCTGGAGTTGAATTTTTGCTGTGGTAGAAAGCCAAGTATGGAAGTTCACAAAAAAATCACATACATTCAATACATTAAGATCACTTTTTTTTTTCTTGCATCCACTTCAAATAATATCTTCATCCCGTATTTAGTAAAACACATTTGATATCAACCAGCAGAGTGTAAAGGATCGCGATATTGTGTGCTCATCATTGGCCGATCTTCCTGGACTGCAGCATGGAGTGCAGGATGATGCCTGCAGCTACAGAGACATTAAGAGATTCAATACCGGGAAACAGGTTTCTGCCAGCGGGGATGGAGAGAAGGGCCTGACAGAGAGAGAGAAGCCCCCGAGACAAGCCTTCCCCTTCACCCCCCATCAACAGGAGTGTGGGTTTAGTCAGGTGGAAGTCTGAGCACCGGATGATGGGAATGTGCGTCGCCTCTGCCTCTGTTCCCACGCTGCCCACCACCTGCCAGCCCTGCGCCACCTTCATCCTGAGCATGTCTTCTAGGCTTTCATAGCCGTACACTTCCATCACCTCCATGACGCCTGAGCTGGCTTTGCTGACGACGGGAGACAAGGGACAGCTTCTGTGGACGCTGCTGGCCACTCTGTCCACTCCCAAGAAGTAGGCAGAGCGGAGAATAGCTCCAAGGTTCATCGGGTCCTGAATTTCCTCCAGCACAAGCCAGAGCGGGGGGCGGTTGCTGTCTTTACTTCCACGTGAGTTGCAGGTGGTTTTAGTGAGAAAGTCCAGCCGGCTAGCCTGCAGACAAACACCTTGATGAACTCGGCCCAAAGACATCTTGTCCAAGTCGTTTTTGCGGACGTGACAAATTTGTACTCCCCGTGAATGCGCCTCCTCACACACTTTCAACACAGAGGCCCGTTCAGCGGCCTCTCCATCTTTCACAAACAGTTTAAAGGCCTTCCTGCGACCCTGAGATAGAGCCAGGAGGCACGGAGCGATGCCAAACACGATCTCGTGGCTGTCTGATCTGGAGTCCACCTTTGTCTTCTGTCTCAGTTGTTGCCACTTCTCTCTAGGAGAATCCTCCAGGCTCAGTTTTCTGAGTTCCAAAGACACCTTGCTGCCATTCTTTTTCTTCTGATTGAATCCAGGGATCTGAACTGACCCCTCATGTTCAAACACTCTGCGCTGTCTCTTCTTCACTGAAGGGCCAATGCTTCTGTTCTCGGGTTGCAGAAAAGAAGATGTAACATGATAATAGGCAAGCCGACACCTTGACTTCAGTAAATCAATGTTAAATCGTCCTGTCCAGGCGTTTAGCACCTTGTACTGACGCATGTTTAAACAGTACAAAAATGTCCAAGGACCCCGACCATGGCCAACTTAACTTACAAGCATCAAACCGACCAAAAATAAATCTAACAACAAACTTTGAAAGTTAGCTTTATCCAACCATTAACGCGTAAATTTCCACCTAGATCTCCTATTTCTGCGGCTACCAACTCACGTGTCAATTCATGCGCCAAGCTCACAAGATT